>NC_069458.1:11740746-11762600 GCF_026875155.1 Cherax quadricarinatus | reverse complement strand
AGAAAAAGCAAGCGGTTATTACCCCTTGTAGGTTCTGCAAAAAACTGTTTTCAAAAAACAATCCTAAAACTACTTCTAAGAAATCGTATGATTCTAAATTCCAGTTAAGAAATTCCAATCAATATGACTAAAGTTAAAGTCCCCTAGAAATTACTTACATTATCGTGCCTTGTGGCCCTAACAATTTCCTCCCATAGTAGTCTCCCCTGGTCCCTATCTAAATTTGGGGGACGGTATATCACACCTAAAATTAATTTTTCATGCCCTCTGAAAATTCTATCCAAACAGACTCTGTTGTGTTACTTCAGACTTAATACCTGTTTTTATGCAACAGTTCAAGCGATCTCGGACATACAATGCCACCCCACCCCCCTTCCCGATACTTCTATCTACTTGGAACAATTTAAAACCCTGAATGTGACATTCTGCAGGCATGTCCCGACTTTTTGAATTAAACCACGTCTCAGTAATGGCAAATACATCTATGTTACCTGCACTAGCAACTAGTCTCAACTCGTCCATCTTACTAAAATCCAAATAAACAATATCATATTCCTTATCACTGTCAACTGCCTCAAATGTTCTATTGAAGAACGTCAGAAGTTTGTCGGGCAGGAACGACCTCTCGTGAATCCATGCTGAGATTCATTTATCAAGTTATGCTCTTCAAGGTGACTTCTGTTAATGTCAGCTATAATTGATTCTAATAACTTGCCCACTATAGAGTCAGGCTTATTGGACGGTAATTTGAAGGAGTGGACTTATCCCCTGATTTGAATATAGGAACCACATTAGCCATCTTCCACAACTCTGGCACAACACTGGTAAGGATGGACGCATTAAATACACTCGTTAATGGCTGACTAAGCTCCATCTTGCATTCCTTAAGTACCCTTGAAAACAACTCATCGGGTCCCGGGGACTTATTTTGTTTCAGTTTGTCTATCTGTTTAATAACCATGTCCCTCGTGACAGTAATATTAGTTAACTTAAATTCATCAGGATTCATCGGATTAAGCCCCATTTAGGCATACTCCCTGGTTCCTATTGGTGAGCCACGACTCTATCCATGACAGCACTTTTTCCCCAATCCCATGAGCTGCCACTTTCTTTAACAGTCTCTGGTGCGGTACTCTATCAAAAGCCTTACTGAAATCTAAATAAACAATATCGAATTCTTTATCCTGATCAACGGCATCAAAAGCTTTACTGAAGAAGCTTAATAAATTAGTTAGGCAGGAACGGCCCCTCGTGAATCCATGCTGAGTATCATTAATCAAGCTATGCTTATCGAGATGGCTTCTTATACTTTCAGCTATAATTGACTCAAGTAATTTGCCTACAATTGAGGTCTGGCTTATTGGGCGGTAATTTGACGGTAACGACTTGTCCCCTGCTTTAAAAATAGGAATTACATTAGCCATCTTCCACATATCAGACACTACACCTGTTTGAAGAGATAAATTAAAAATATTAGTTAATGGTTCACAGAGTTCCATTTTGCATTCCCTAAGAACCCTTGGGAAAAGCTCATCGGGTCCCGGCGACTTATATTGCTTCATTCGGTCTATTTGTTTCATAACCATTTCACTAGTGACTGTGATGTTACATAATTTATCTTCTTCAGGCCCACTAAAAGAATTTAACATTGTATCAATCGCATCTGCTAGAAAAATGACAGGATGGATAATGAGAACCTTCAAAACTAGGGATGCCAAGCCCATGATGACACTCTTCAGGTCGTTTGTTCTATCTAGGCTCGAATATTGCTGCACCTTTCAAGGCAGGTGAAATTGCTGACCTAGAAAATGTACAGAGAACACACACACGTCAGAGATCATAGCCATCCTATTGTCTGGTCTTCTGCTAAAACTGTCTTCCCTACTTCCAACTCGAACAGTCGCCGTCTAGTTGAATCCTCTCTAATACACAACTTTCCTTGTATGAATCTTAGCCCTGGCTTCGTCTCTGTAGATGCCTTCCTCTCCCACTACATTGTAAAATGCTCCAAACTTCAGAACACCCGTGACTTAACCTGACTCCTCATTTTTTCTTTTTCTTTTTCTTCTTTTCCCTCTTCCCCTTTCCTCTTTCCTTTTTCTCCTCTGGGTTGTCTTTCTTTCTTCTGTCTCGTGTTTCTGTTCCTTCTTTATTTATTTCACCACTTCCCCTTTCACCCACCTCTGTGCACTTGCTCTCCCTCTGTGGGCACCTAGCTCCCCTGCAGTGCTCCCCTTTCTTTGTATTTGACTGGCTCCTCCTCCTTATTCCCGACTACTACCACTACCACTACCACTACTACTACCACCTCTACTATACTACTACTACTACTACTACCACCACCACCACCTCTTTCTGCCTATATATAGCCGTCCTGCTCCACTTCTGGTTAGTGTGACTTTGTAAATGGTCCAAGTCGGACCGAAACGTCGTCGTAAGCTTCTCTCTTGCATGTGCGGGTTATTTGTGTATCGTTCCAGTCACGGTATTGTGCCTTTTTTTTTTTTGTTATTTTTGTACAGAGAACCTTCAAGGCGCGCATAAGGGAGATAAAACACCTCAGTTACTGTCTGGAATGCAGGCGAGAGAAATAGAAGATTATATACATTTGGAAAATCCTAGAGGGATTAGTACCAAACTTGCACACGAAAATCACTCCCTACGAAAGCAAAAGACTTGGCAGACGGTGAAACATTCCCCCAATGAAAAGCAGGGGTGTCACTAGCACGATAAGAGACAACACAATAAGTGTCAGTGGCCCAAGACTGCCTCCCAGGATGCATAAATGGGTTACCAATAGACCCCTGGCTGTCTTCATGAAGGCGCTGGACAGGCACCTTAAGTCAGTACGTACCTGTGCAAGACAGGTATACAATACCAACAAGATGAAGGTTAAGACACTTGTGCAACATCTGGTTATCTTTATCGTAGACGTTTCACCATCCTGTGGCTTTATCAATACAGATTCTTGGACATAATTAGAAAACAGAAGAACTATATACAAAAGATGAGGTAATCAGTCCCTCAGCCTTAGAGGTGGTGTTTACAGTACCGTGGCTGTAGAGATTCTGAAGCACAGTTTTTTTATTATTATTATTATTATTCGCCGGTATTCTTCCGGCCCGGGTCTTTTCCAAGTAGTGGTGACCCGGCCTTGGCTCCCTCTCTCGTGAGTGTCTCTGAAGCACAGGTAAGGAGACTGGCGCTTATATAGGCGTCAGTGAATAGGGACGGGTAGCAGACGAGGGCATAGTCACTGGTAGGCGGGATTCCCCAGTGGAAGTAGGTCCTTCCCAAATTGATGGGCTAGTTGTAGGGTTAGTCTACAATGAAGATAACCAGATGTTGCACAAGTATCTTAACTTTCATCTTGTCGGTATTGTATACCTGTCTTGCACAACTTGTCAGGCACTGCAACATCATGGAATCTTGGTTCAAAGGACATCAACAAGACCTTCTTCACGGCTTCTACAACTAGCCCATCAATTTGGGAAGGACCTACTTCCACTGGGGAATCCCGCCTACCAGTGACTACCCTCGTCTGCTACACGTCCCTATTCACTGACGCCTATATAAGCGCCAGTCTCCTTGCCTGTGCTTCAGAATCTCTACAGCCACGGTACTGTAAACACCACCTCTAAGGCTGAGGGACTGATTACCTCATCTTTTGTATACAGTTCTTCTGTTTTCTAATTCTGTCCAAGATCTGTATTGATAAAGCCACTGGATGGCGAAACGTCTACAATAAAGATAACCAGATATTGCACAAGTGTCTTAACATTCAGTACGTACCTGACTAACCGGGCTGTTATCCATACGCAGATTTGAGTGCGACCAACAGTAACAGCCTGGTTGATCAGGTCTTGATCCACCATGAGGCCTGGTCACAGACCGGGCCGCGGGAGCGTTGATCCCCGATTCTCTCTCCAGATATAGGCAGAAGAAAGGAAGACACAGAAGAAAGGAAAGGAGATGAGGTAGGGAGAAGAGGAGAATAAAAGATCAGGTCAAGTCACGAGTGTCCTGAAGTTTACAGCATTTGACAATGTAATGAAAAAGCAAGTCGTCTACATAGACAAAGTCAGGACTAAGAATCATATTAGGAAAGCAGCTGGAACAAGACGGCGTCTGTGAAGGCTAGAAGGAGGACTGGCAGTTTTAGCAGACGACCAGTCATTATGATGACCGTGACCTCTAGCATGACAGAAAAGAGCATTATTGGTGTCAACAAGTCTATTACTTTTTTTGTGTTCATTAAGTCTATCAAAAAGAGAGTGGCCAGTTTCTCCCAAGTATTAAAGATGGCAAGAGGAGAAGGAAATGGAGTAGACTCCTGAATCATCAATAGCAGGAGGAGAGATACGAACTAGATTACCTCTAAGGGTGTTAGTTCAACGAAAAGTAAGTTTGATGTTTAAGGAACGGAGAGAATTTTAAAGATTAAAGAGACTAGAAATATAGGGAAAGCATAGAATAGGAGATACCACAAGAGCAGAGAGTTTGGGAGAGAAGAAAGTCCGGTTTGCACATGAGAAACAAGAGATGGGAGAGTTCATGAAATCGGAAGTGTAGCCAAGACGAGAAAACGAACTGCAAAGAGTGGAAATTTCCGAGTCAAGGAACCGAGGGTCACTAATGCCGAGGACAAGTAGGAAGAGAGAAATAAAAATACTTTTCTTGATAGAGGGAGAATGGTAAGAAATATAGTGAATGCACATGCCACTGGTAAATGAAAAAGTAAAGACTGTAGCCGAGATTCTCATACAGCTATAAACTTGATGGCAGGAACAAGATTGTTGGAGGCATCAAGAAGTGTTTGGAAGAGACTAAGAGTGGTGACTTTATGGTGTATGTTTAATGTTGCTTATGTTGGTGTGAGCATGATGTGAGACTTGTTACATGGCGTATTGCTAGTGTGTGAGATAAGATAAGATAAGATTTCGTTCGGATTTTTAACCCTGAAGGGTTAGCCACCCAAGAAAGTCAGTGCGTCATCGAGGACTGTCTAACTTATTTCCATTGGGGTCCTTAATCTTGTCCATCAGGATGCGACCCACACCAGTCGACTAACACCCAAGTACCTATTTGCTGCAAGGTGAACAGGACAACAGGTGTAAGGAAACACGTCGAAATGTTTCCACCCCGCCGGGATTCGAACCCGGGCCCTCCGTGTGTGAAGCAGGAGCTCTAGCCACCAGGTCACCGGAGTGATGACAATGGGGACGGTATTGTGTATTTTCTACAGCTGTTATTTTGAAGGTGCTCGTGTGGGTGTGATCAAGAAATGTGGTGTATTGTGATGCGCGTTGTGCTGGATGGGAATGTTCTAACCTGGTGGGTGCTGACAGTGTGATTTTTTCTGTAGATCTGAGAATGCCAGCAGGAGTGTCTCCTGCCGCATTGATGCCACTGCCCAAGTCAAAGAGAGTACAGTTGACGCTGACTGACGTGAGTGACACTTGTACAGATGACGCAGGTGTTGTCATCCAGGCCCTGCAACCACCTGGGAGGTGAGTTCATTAGTTCTTGTGCACCAGCTGCTGAGTGCTGTGAGTGACGCTGCTGTGGTGACAGTAGTGATGATGGTGATGGCAGCAGTGATTGTGGTGATGGCAGTAGTGATGGTGGTGATGGCAGTAGTGATTGTGGTGATAGTGATGGTGGTGATTGCAGCAGTAATTGTGGTGATAGTGATGGTAGTGATGGCAGCAGTGATTGTGATGAGAGTAGTGATGGTGGTGACGGCAGCAGTGATTGTGGAGAGAGCAGTGATGATGGTGATGGCAGCAGTGATTGTGGTGATGGCAGTAGTGATGGTGGTGATGGCAGTAGTGATGGTGGTGATGGCAGTAGTGATTGTGGTGATAGTGATGGTGGTGATTGCAGCAGTAATTGTGGTGAGAGTAGTGATGGTGGTGATGGCAGTAGTGATGGTGGTGATGGCAGTAGTGATGGTGGTGATGGCAGCAGTGATTGTGGAGAGAGCAGTGATGGTGGTGATGACAGCAGTGATTGTGGTGAGAGTAGCGATGGTGGTGATGGCAGTAGTGATGGTGGTGATGGCAGTAGTGATTGGTGGTGATGGCAGTAGTGATGGTGGTGATGGCAGTAGTGATGGTGATGGCAGCAGTGATTGTGGTGAAAGTAATGATGGTGATGATGGCAGCAGTGATTGTGGTGAGAGTAGCGATGGTGGTGATGGCAGTAATCATGGTGGTGATAGCAGTAGTTATGGTGGTGATGGCAGTAGTGATGATTGTGATGGCAGTAGTGATGGTGGTGATGGCAGTAGTGATGGTGGTGATGGCAGTAGTGATTGTGGTGATGGCAGTAGTGATGGTGGTGATGGCAGCAGTGATTGTGGAGAGAGTAGTGATGGTGATGATGGCAGCAGTGATTGTGGAGAGAGCAGTGATGGTGGTGATGGATGTAGTGATGGCTGAGCTGAAAGCAGAAGTGGTAGTTGTGACGTCAGTAATTGTTGAGGGTTGGAGAACTAATAGTGGTGGTGATGAGGTAAGTAACGGTAATGGTGAGAGCAGTGATGGTAGCGGTGAAAGCAGTGATAGTGTAGATGTAGAGAAGTTAACTACAAGTGTATCATCATCAACAGGTACTGGGATATCAGCTTTGATTCTTGCACAGCGACAGTGGTGGGCATCCAAGACATGATCCGTGGCATGGCTGACCGCGGCGTCAAGGTGAATTGTGTCACAGTAAACACCGCGATCACGAAGCAGCAGGAAGACGAGCTGGTCACCCTGGCTAAATCAATCCTTCAGTGTCGCCTTACTGTGTATGCATCTCTGTTACTTGTGTTATATCTTCACAATGCCTGCCTTTATTATGCTTAAACTCTCTTCATCCAATGATTTGGAGTTGGCACTTCATAGGCTCATACTCACAACTGCATTGATGCTGGAGAGAAGCTTTAAATTAGAAAACAACTGAGCCATGTTTATCTTCTGTGTCCCTTCATAGGAGGTGCTTTGACCAATGTCACCAGGTGCAGTATGACTCTTAAGGTTTTAGTATCCCTATGAGTAGAATATTATTTTTAATCAAAGCTAAGACATGAAAATAATACATGGGTTCCTTCCACAAGAGGTAGAGATCAACCTCTGACCTTGATCCACTGTGATCCAATGTCACACCAAAGTGAAGACTGATATCTAGACGTCTGTTGTATACCTCTTCAATGTGACAAGTGTATCTCTGGAGGCTGACTGTCGGTTCTGCAGATGAATTCCGACCGCCGTCTTGAGCTTTTGTCTGCCGAGGTGGCTCGTTGGATGTAAGGTTGTTAACCTGTATTGCTGGTTCTCTAGTATGAAGGGTCTGGTAGGGCATGGGTTCCATGTAGTATCTGCACTAACAGTCACACTAAGGGTCCTCTTGGATGCAAAGGATATACTGTTTCTTTGTTTCTCCTTGGAGCAATCGCTCCCACACACTCCTCTCCATTAAAAAAAACCGCTATCATGATGTACACATCCATAAATTCCTTCCTCCCAGTCCCGTTCCTTCCTCAGCGGCATTCCCACACGACCCAAGCTCGTCAACGGACCTTCCTGCAGACTTTTTCAAGAATCCTGAACTGCCTTCAGGTATGTTAAGTAAAAAGACACAAATGCAACTAATGTGACATTTTATTGAGGCAACGTTTTGCTCTCCAGGAGCTTTATCAAGCCGATACAATAAAATGTCATAATTTGCATTTGTATCCTTTTACTTAACATATTGTCGGTAATTCTACCAATATTAATGCGCTCAGGTAGCACTTTGTCGACAGACTCCGGTACTGAGGTTCCGACCTGCCGTTTCGATACCTCTAATCTTCGCACGACCTTAAACCATGATCCCGGCTTCAACTCCCTCCCCTCTTTTCTTACCGTGTGACGATTTTCGGATCATTTGTACATCTAAGAACGGACCAACTTCGATCCACTAAAGTATTTATTCTGCAAAAGGTGGATAGCAATTGTATTTAACCTACAAAAGCCAGATACAATTAGAGAGAAAAAAGTTTCTTGACTTTCTATGCTGGGTAGCAGAGATATATGACAACTCAGGCGTAGTAAACAGAGGAGTAAAGTTTGTTTTCATGAATTAATTTACCCAGCTTGTGACGACGATGGTGAGTGGTTGACAAAAGTAATCGCCAGTAAATCGGATTTAGAGATAAATGTGCAATCCAGCCTTTTTTTTAACATTACTAGCGATTTCAATTATGATTTTTGTATACCTCCGACCTGTTCACACATTATGTGAAAAAGCAATCAAGATTAACATGTGCCTGACTAGCACGGAGTATAAAAATTAAACACATTGGAAAGTAGATTCAAAAGGTGATGATCTGACTATTAACAGTGTGTGGCAGATAACACCTGCCACGTTCAGATTATGGATCGTGTGAGCGTATTATCTAGAAAAAGAGAGAGAGTGGCCTCTCCTACAGATATTGATTGCCAACTAGTCATATTAGAGGACTCCGGTGTGTATATGGTACAAGGCTACGTAACTCATAAAGCCCAGCTACAAGGTGATATAACATAAATCCCAGAACCCAGTTGGTAAAGCACTGGGTACCTTGTCCTAAGGTTCGTAGGTTCGAGTCTCCTTCAGCCAGAGATGAGTGTTTGTGTATATTTCGCCTGCTCTCGCGAATTCCTTGCATTGTTAAAATCTCTAGTAAGGCTGATGCATGCAGGAGATGAGATGAAAAGCTGTAAGCCTTCTCCCTGAAAGCTGGCTGCCTTGGATCAAACGTGTAGCGCAAGCTACACGCCAAGGTATTGTCCAGTGTGGGTAGATTGGTAAAGCACTGCGTACCTTGTCCTAAGGTTCGTAGGTTCGAGTCTCCTTCAGCCAGAGATCAGTGTTTATATATATATATATATATATATATATAATATATATAATATATATATATATATGTAATATGTATAAATGTATATATATGAGATAAAGAACTTTGTCCATGGAAGCAAAGAAGGGATTGTATGGGAATATAGTTATACCAATGCTCTTATATGGGTGTGAGGCATGGGTTGTGAATGTTGCAACAAGAAGAAGGCTGGAGGCAGTGGAGATGTCATGTCTGAGGGCAAGGTGTGGTGTGAATATAATGCAGAGAATTCGCAGTTTGGAGATTAGGAGGAGGTGTGGGATTGCCAAAACTGTTATCCTGAGGGCTGAGGAGGAGTTATTGAGAGGGTTTGGATATGTAGAGAGGCTGAAATAAAATAGAGTGACTTCGAGAGTGTATAAATTTGTAGTGAAGGGAAGGCGGGGTAGGGGTCAGCCTAGGAAAGGTTGGAGGGAGGTGGTAAAGGAGGTTTTGTGTGCAAGGGGCTTGATCTTCCAGCAAGCATGCGTGAGCATGTTTGATAGGAGCAAAATGGAGACAAATGTTTTTTGGGACTTGACGTGCTGTTGGAGTGTGAACAAAGTAACATTTATGAAGGGGTTTAGGGAAACCGGCAGGCCGGACTTGAGTCCTGGAGATGGGAAGTACAGAAAATTTGACAGGAGATTAATGTGTATATACTCAAAAACCTCACTAACTAAATTTATGAAAATACTGGCCAGAAGTGTAACACAAATCTAGATAGCTTATCTGAGGTTCCTGGAGCTGTCTTGTCCAGTCGTCTGATATTTCAGTTTATGCAGGAATGCACATCCAACAATTTCGGCTCCTATTTGAGAGGTGTCAACACAATTTAACCTCTAGAGCAACGAAAATTCTTCCTATTTTCACTATCGTTTTCTTGGCTCATTCAAAACGCAATGGCGAGTCTCCTCTGCACAGGTGCAGAGCCTCCCTTTGTTTCATAACATAATTTTTATTAAATACAATATATTTTATTAATTTACATACCAATACACTATTTTCGGAAAATATACTATATATTTTCCACACTGCGGCTGGGCGGAGTTCGTTGCTAAACAACTCAAATTACTCCTTCCTTTAGGAGATGATTCCAGCCGGTTCTGGCTTGAGTGGCTGTTCTCCTAGCAAGTCTTACTACGATTTCCTCTTCCTGCATCACTTGGTCAGTGTTACCTTCCATATCACTCGTGTCACTTTCCCTTAGATTTTCATTTACATTTGATTGAATGTCATTTAATTCCAAGGGAATCAATTTATTAATTGTGTGTAAACTTTCCTGGCCACGACACAACACTTTGACATTCCGGAAAACACCTTGTGCATCTGGGTACAATGTCAATGCTTTGCCCAGAGGCCACAATGTTCGATGTTGTTCAGTATCAATTAACACAATGTCACCTGGTTGAATGGTCTGTCGATTTACTGCCTCTGTCGCACCATAAAAGTGTTCACGTAGTGTAAGAAGATATTCCTTATGCTACACATTAGACCAATGATCAATTACTTTATTTAACATTTTCAATTTATTACACAACACTGCCGCATCATTGTAATCTTCATCACTTTCTTCTGGATTATCTCTATAGACAGGGGCAGCTTCCAATATTAGGTGAGAAGGTGTTAATACATCTGCATCAGGTGTATCACTCATGTACGAGAGAGGCCTATTTATACGATTCTCCACCTGCACTAACACTGCATGGAATTCTTCCAAATTAATTCTCTTCCGTTGTAGTACTTTACGGAGACACCTCTTCACTGTGCCTATCAGTCTATCGTACAGCCCCCCCCTGCCAAGGGGCTCTAGGAGTAATAAATTTCCAGGTACGCCCTCGGTGGGTTAACAGAGATTGAACATCATTACTATTATTTAATTCTATCAAGTGTTGAGCACAAGCTACAAAATTTGTGGCATTATCCGAAATCATCAATCTCGGACAGGATCTCCTAGCTGCAAATTTTCGAAACAGCTGTATAAACTGTTCTGCAGACAAGTCCTGTGCCACTTCTAAATGAACTGCCCTAGTAGCAGTACAGGTGAACAAACAAACATACACTTTCAGTGGAACACCATCTGAAGTACCTGTTAAAATTATTGGACCACTATAGTCTACACCTGTTACATCAAATGGTTTCACTAATTGTACACGCTCCTTTGGCAATGGTGGAGGACCTGGGTACATATACGATCTGGCATCCACACAGTGACATATTACACAAGATTTAATCACTCTTTTTACACTTTGCTGTCCTTGTGGAATCTAGAAAGTTTCCCTAATACATTTTAAGGTATCTTGTACCCCACCATGCATTACATTTTTATGGGCATTTAGAACAATTTAATTTGTTAGATTATGAGTTTTGGGTAGTAAGATAGGGTGTTTAGCATAGTCACCCAATTCAGCATTTTGTAACCTACCTCTGCACCTAATTACATTGTTTTCTAAATACAGCCCCAATTTCTCTATTATGGAACCTTTCACAATTTTACTTTCCATCATCAGTTTAATCTCATTTCCATAGATTTCTTCCTGTACCTTCTTTATCCAATATTCAAGAGGATGTAAAAACTTATATGAGATATTCACCTTGTTTAGAAATTTAAACACCAACTTAATTACATTGATTAGTTTGGGCAAAGAAGAATACCTATTTATATCAATGGCTAATGAAGGACAAGCTATTGGAGCGGTGGTCACAGTAATTTCAGTATGAGCAATATACACCTTTTGTACAGGCCAGTTAGCTTTATTTGCCAACCAGCTCGGTCCTTTAAACCATGATGCAGCATTTACAAATTTTGCATAAGGTAAACCTCAAGACAAGAAATCAGCTGGATTCTCCTCACCAGGTATATGATTAAATGTTAACATGTGCTACCCAAACTATTATACTTCTCTTGCATCTGATTAATTTCAGTGACTCTGTTTTGTATGCACACAATTTTACTGTTTTCATTACAAATCCATTGTAAGGATACCTCATTATCAGACCAAATTACAGTGTCGCTAATATTTATCTCCTGCAACTTATTTCTTATATAATTAGCTAATTTGACACCTACATAAATGGCTGTTAATTCCAACTGAGGTAAGGTACGTGATTTAATTGGAGACACTTTAGCCTTAGACATAACAAGAGAAATAACACTATTACATTGAAGGTAAGCAACTGCTCCATATGCTAATTTTAAAGCATCACAAAAAATGTGGAGTATATTTTTCCCATTTGGATTGGCCACCTGGCGTGGGAACTCCAACATTGGAATTTTCTCATAATCACCAATTAATTCATCCCACCTGTTAATGAATTCCTCAGGTTGAGTTTCATCCCAAGCACATTTAAGTTTCCATGCTTCCTGTATTAATAATTTCCCTCTTATAGTAAGGGGTGACACTAAACCTAGTGGATCAAAACATTTGGAAACTTCAGCAAGCAAAACTCTCTTAGTTAATTTATTGGGTATACTGTAATTATTAGGTTTTAACATTAACAAATCTCTCTCAGTATCCCAAGTTAATCCCAATACACTACTACATTTTGGCACTTCATCTCCAGGGAAATCTTTACTTATTTTATTCTTTAATTTGGACGAATTACTATTCCATTCTCTCAGAGGCATATTTGCACTTTGCATTATTTTATTAGCCTCTCCATAAGTCATTAACAGTTCCTCTTCAGTTGACGTCACACCCAGGAAATTGTCCACATAAAATTGTTTGCTCATTACTTTACTCAATGGACTTTCCATACGTTTAAGGTGTGCATTTATCGTCCCTTGAAGTAGGATCGGACTGGATGTAGCACCAAATAATACACTCCTAAAGCGAAAGGTTTTCAGAGGGCTAAGTGGGTCACTAGGATTCTCAGGCCATAAGAAGCGGGTACAATCCTGGTCAGCCTCTTGTAAACCCACTCTTAGGAAAGCTTTACTTATGTCAGTCGTAAAGGCATAATTCTTTATCCTGAAATTTAATAAGATATCTCCTAATTTTCCGTCAACGACGGACCTCTCATCAGTCATTTAAACTAGGTACATTTTTGTTACTCCTGGTACTACAATTAAACACAATCCTCAAAGGAGTGGTCTTAGAATCCTTCTTCACTCCGTGATGTGGCAAATAGTGACCATAAATTTTGGCTTGCTCAGGAGGTACCTCTTTTATAAATTTATTAATTAACTGCTCAGCAATTATATCATTATAGGCAGTTAACAATTCTGGTGCCTTACTCAGTTCGCGGAGCTGAGCCTTTAATTGTCCATATGCCATTCTGTAATTAGTGGGCAATTCTGGATGGTTTAGTCTCCACGGAAGTCGCACCCAGTATTGTCCAGATTCAAATTTTACATCTCTCAGGTATTGTTTCTGAGTAAAAGAATCGTCTGGACTTTCTTCATTTATATTTATTCCAATACTGTCTAATTCCCACAATTTATGCACTGGCTCAACATCATCCTCTATTGAAGAATTATACTGGTGCACGATTTCATGAGTAAGACACACAGTTATGGTATTTGTAGTTTCCTCTAGTCATGAATTATTATTATGAGGAATCCTACCATACATTACATGGCCTCCTGCAATCTTCAAAAGGGTGACACCACATTTCTTTACCATACCCTTTACAAAGGAGGCATAATAGTCACTACCTATCAAAATATTTATTGGGCCTACAGAATCATCACTTACACCAGAAGGTGCTACATTTACATTATGTGAAAGTCTTTCTGTAGCTTTACTAAGCCCTATTGCAGATATTTTCTCTGGAAGTCTATCTACAATTACTGCATTAACACGTTTTTTCTCATTGCCAAACCTGACAGTTACATAAACAATGTCATACAATTGAGCTCTCTTATCTGAGAGAAAACCAGATAATTTTAGAGTTGTAGGATCTCACATCTGTACTTTCATACCATCAAGACATTTACGTTTTATGAAAGTACGTTGGGATCCCTTGTCTAATAATGCATTTACATTTTTTGATTTATGCCTTTTATCATAAATTTTTACCTGTAACACAGGTAAGGCTACTTCAGCAAAACCATCATTATTAACATTAGCAGCAATATTTACATTAGCTACTGTTGTGTCAGGATTGTCAACATTATCATTATTATCAACAATATCATGTAGACCTTTACACATGACTATATGGTGTCTTCCTTTGTGAGATTGATAACAGTTGTTTAATTTGGCATGACAATCCTTTATATTGTGATTACCTAAACACCTGATACATCTGTCAAGTTCCTCTAATCTTTCAACTTTATCATTTCATGAATTGTATGCATTGCAATTCTTAGAAAAACGAGTACCCTTGCAGAAAAGACAATCTCTCTTTTCTTTGACTGGTTTCTTATTAACTAGGCTACTCTTAGGAGGGTACTTATTCTTCTTACGTTGTGGGGAATCATTATTTCTGATTCCTGCTACTTGATATGCACCTATGCAACTATTTTTAGGAAATGAATTTTGATTATTACCATTGGGATAATTTTTCCCTTTGTGAAACTTGAAAGATACCTCAGAGTTATTATGTGTTGCATCTTTAAAATGAGTTGGTTGGCTGGTCTGCAACTGAACAATTAATTCTTGTAGACTTAGTCTTATTTCCTCCAGACCATAGCAACGCTCATCTTGACATATAGGACAAGTGAAAATTTGTGTATGAAATAATTTCGCCAAAATCAATCTGAACCTAAGGAAAAAAATATACAATCGACCCTCAACTAACGGTGGCATTAAGTAACGGCAATTTCGTCTAACAGCGCTGCTTTTTACCGTAGAAAAAATGCCTTAACCAACGGCGAAAAACTTAACCAACGACGTTCGTCAGCAGTCACTCCAAGAGTCAGTGTGCCATTGTTTATAAGATGTTGCGGTCGGTTTCCACGTGTGTCTCCCATATATTTTGGATTATTCCACTGTTTCTAGTGCTTGTAACCGCTAAATAAGCCACCATGTGTCCCAAGAAAGCTTCTAGTGCCAAGCCTGTGTTAAAAAGGGTGAGAATTACAATGGAAATGAGGGAGATCATTGAAAAATATGGCTGAGTTGGAAAGGCAATACAACAAATCACATTCAACCATCAGTACTATCTTGGCGAACAGACAGGTAATCAAGGAAGCTGTTGTTACGAAAGGTTCAAGTATGTCTCAAAACGGAGACCACAAATAGTTGAAGAGGTAGAGAGACTGTTATTGGTATGGATAAACGAAAAACAATTATCAGGTGATAGTGTTTCTCAGTCTATAATTTGTGAAAAGGCAAGGAAGTTGCATGACGATCTCATTAAGAAATGCCTCAAAATAGTGCTGCTGCTGATGAATTTAAGGCCAGCAAAGGCTGGTTTGAGATATTTAAGATTTGTAGTGGCATTCACAGTGTGGTAAGGCATGGTGAGGCAGCCAGTTCAGATAAAAAAGCGGATGAAAAATGTGTGAAGTGCTTTAAGGAATACATAGAGACTGAAAACCTAAAACCTGAAAAAGTGTTTAATTGTGACGAAACAGGTCTGTTTTGGAAGAAAATGCTAAACAGGGCCTACATTACTCAGGAGGAACAGGCACTCCCAGGACATAAGCCTATGGAAGACAGGCTGACAGTAATGTTGTGTAGTAATGTTAGTGGTGATTGGAAAGTGAAGCCTTTATTGGTGTATCACTCTGAAACTCCCAGAGTGTTCAGGAAAAACAATATCATCAAGGGTAATTTGTGTGTGCTGTGGAGATCAAACAGTAAGGCATGGGTCACTAAGGTATTTTTCTTGGACTGGTTTTATGGCGTGTTTGGCCCCACTGTGACAAAGTACCCCCAGGAAAAAAAATTGTCACTCAAGTGCCTCCTGGTAATGGACAATGCTCCTGCTCATCCTCACGACTTGTAAGAGGAAATTGCAGGGGAGTTTGGTTTCTTAAAGTGAAGTTTTTGCCTCCTAATACAACTCTCCTCCAGTCCATGGACCAGCAGGTTATTTCAAACTTCAAAAAACTCTACACAAAAGCAGTTATTCAAAAGTACTTTGAAGTAGCCTCAGACACTCAATTAACCCTAAGAGAGTTTTGGAAAGATCACTTCAATATCCTCAGTTTTGTAAACCTTATAGGTAAGGCTTGGGAGGGAGTGACTAAGAAGACCTTGAACTCTGCTTAGAGGAAACTGGCCAGAATGTGTAGAACAGAGAGATTTTGAAGGGGTTGGGGCTAACCCTCCGGAGGTGATGCCAGTAGTGGAAGCTATTGTATCTTTGGGGAAGCCCTTGGGGTTGGAGGTTTGTGACGAGGATGTGGAAGAGTTGGTGCAAAACGACGAGGAAGAATTGACCACTGCAGACCTGCAATCACTTCAGGTGCAACAGCAACAGATCACATCTCAGGAATGTTCTTCAGAGCAGGATGAAGAGAGACGGAGGAAGATGACTTCATCAAGGATTAGCTAAATGTGTTCAATGTTTACAAAGATGCAAGCATTTATCGATGAATTTGATCCTGTCACAGAAGTTGCAAGCCACATTGGCAACATGTACAATGACACTCTTGTGTCCCATTTTGGGGAAATCTTAAGAGCACGTAAGAAACAGAGCTCTCTGGACAGATATTTTGTGCAACAGGGGTCCAGCGACTCTCAAGCTGGTCCTAGTGGCATTAAAAAACCAAGAAGGGAGGTAAAACTACCAAAGGACTTGGTACCTGAAGTCTTTATGGAAAGGGATTCTCCTTCCAAGCAATAGAAAACCTGAATTTCCCCTGCTGCTGGCACATCACTCATCAACAACTCCACAATAAAGGTAAGTGTCGTTTAATTATTGTTTATTTTGCTTATCCCATTCCTTTACATAAAAGGAAATGTATATTTCATGTAAAAAAAAATCGGACTTAGGGGTGTCAGGAACGGATTAATTCTATTTTCATTATTTCTTATGGGGAAAATTAAATCGACCAACGGCAATTTCAACCAACGGCAAGCCCTCTGGAATGGATTAATGCCATTGGTTGAGAGTCCACTGTATTTTATTTGCGTTTGTTCAATATTAAATTATTGTAAACGTATTTAAAATATATTTATTATTATTATTATTATAAAAAAGAAGCGCTAAGCCACAAGGGCTGTACAGCGCTGCAGGGTAGGGAAGGAAGTGAGGGTATTGGGCGGCAGAAGGGGGGAGGGATGATCAGTAGGTTACAGAAAACAGCGAGGCAGGGGATAGTGTTGGGGTAGAGGGCAGCAAGAGATTGAGGTAGAAAGGGCTGAAGGCATCATCAGAGTTTGTGAAGTAAGTCAATTGTTGTCAAAAAGTCAATGAGAGAGTCCAGGTGAAAGATAGGTCCATCAGCGAGAAGGGAAGGTAAAGAGAGCAGCGGAGTGAAGACGACCTTGGAGGTAAATTCTGCATGCTCATTGATAAAGTGGGCAGTCTAACAGAATGTGGCTGACTGATAATGGAACCTGACAATTCTCACAGAGAGAAGCAGGGCACCTCTCCATGAGATATCTATGAGTAAGACAAGTATGGCCAATGCGAAGACGGGAGAGAGTAGTGTCCCAACCTCGACACTGGTGACAAGAAGACGGCCAGTAACCTATACTCGGTTTAATAGAATGAAGTTTGTTACCGAGCAGAGTAGACCAACGTTGTTGCCAACGGGTGTGAAGGTGGGTAGCTACTGCAACAAAATAGTCCGTAAATGGAACACCTCTATATGAAACTGGTAGGTCATGTACTGCTGACCGAGCAGCAGTGTCTGCCTGTTCATTGCCCTGTATGCCAACATGACCAGGGACCCAACAAAAAACAATATCTTTATGCTTGGTAGAGATGCAGTGTAGCCAAAGTTGGATACAGAGGACTAAGGGGTGAGGTGCATCGAATTTCTGTATAGCCTGTAAAGCACTAAGGGAGTCTGATACAACCACAAACGATGACACAGGCATATGCAAGAATGGCATATCAATTCAGCACTGAAAATACTAGCCAAAGAGAGTAAATGCCCTCGTACGAGGCTGCCCGGAAACACTGCTGCGAATCCTACGCCGTCAGAAGACTTAGAGCCATCTGTGTACACTGCAATGGCATGAGAATGAGAGTGGAAGTGGTCAAGAAAAAGAGAGCGAGAAGCTACCGTAGACAGTTGGGCTTTCGAGCAAGGGAGTGAGAAAGAACAGACTCGAACAGTTGGAACTTCCCAGGGGGGTAGGGAAAAGTGAGATGCAACATGAACATAGGTGGTAATTGAAGAGAAGACAAGAGCAAATGTAGACGAAGAGAGAAGGGATGGAGCAAACAGGGACGGCGAACAAATAAAGAATGTCTACTAATATCGGTGGCCATTCTATAAATGGAAAGATTGCGGAGATCATGAGAGCGTACATAGTAACGAACGCAATTTGCATCACGGCGATCGGATAAGGATGGAACATTCACTTCTGCATAGAGGCTTTCGACAGCGGAAGAGCGAAAAGCACCAAGGCATAAACGTAATCCTTGGTGATGAATGGGGTTAAGGCTAGAGAGAGTAGCAGGAGAGGCCGCTGAATAGATCTGATCACCATAATCAAGTTTCGATAAAATGAGGGTGGAATGTAGGCGAAGGAGAGTTCGACGATCAGCTCCCTATGAAAGATGAGCAAGGGTTTTAAGAAGGTTCAGCCGGCTGTGACAAGTTGCCTTCAGAGAGGTAATGTGAGGTTTCCAGGATAACCTACAGTCAAAGAGGAGGCCTAGAAACCTGACTGTATCACGTTCAGGAATACAGGAGCCATAGAGGTACAAAGGATGATCGGAGATGACAGAGCGTCTAGTGAAAGTAATTTGGTGAGTTTTGGTACTGGAAAATTTAAACCCATGTGTGGTGGCCCAATTGGAAACACGGTCGACCGCATGCTGGAGAGAAACTGTAATGAGGTTACAGTCAGTGCCTGCACAGGCAATAGCGAAGTCATCAACATAGAGTGATGACCAAATATTGGATGGAAGACTAGAGATCAAGTCATTTATAGCAAGGAGAAAAAGTGTTGTGCTCAGAACACATCCCTGGGGGACACCTTCAGCTTGGATAAAGTCTGGGGAGAGCATATTATTTTCCCGAACACGGAAATGTCTTTCAGTTAAAAAGTTCTTAAGGAAGTATGGTAGATTGCCTTGGAGGTCTAAGGAGTAGGCTTGGGCCAAAATATTATACCTCCAAGTTGTGTCATATGCCTTCTCAAGGTCAAAAAATATGGCAATACCTGAGTGGTTATTCGCAAAGGCATTACGAACATACGTATCCAAGCGTAGTAAGGGGTCTATGGTAGAACAGCCCTTACGAAAGCCGTATTAACGAGTGGAGAGTCTGTTGTGTGTCTCAAAATACCACACTAAACGTTTATTTACCAGGCGTTCCATCACTTTGCAAACTGCACTGGTAAGAGCAATGGGACAATAGTGGGAGGCTTCATGTCCCGTAGTGCCCGGTTTGCGGAAAGGAAGAACAATGGCAGATTTCCACAGCTGTGGAAATCTTATTTGTGACCAAATAAGATTGAAAAGGCGTAATAGGACTGCAAGGGTTGACTGATGTAAACGTTGTATGTCGTCGGGCCCAGCTGCCGATGATCGGCAAGCTGAGAGTCTTCCCTCCAGTTCCTGAAGTGCAAAAGGCACATTAAACTGTTCTTCTCTGAGAGAAGAAAAGTCCAAGGGTGCTAACTCTCTTGCAGACTTTGAGGAAAGAAACGAGGGGCATAGATGGAGCCCCTGAGAAATACAGACCAGATGATTGCCAATTTCATTGGCAACATCTAGTGGGTTTGCTATATCAACACCAGCAACCCACAGAACAGGAGCCGGGTCAGGAGAATATTTACCACTCAGTTTTGGTACTTTTTTCCAGACTGCACTCATAGAGGAAGCAGAGGTGATGGTAGAGACATAATCTCGCCAGCAAGTGCGTTTAGCGTCACGGATGACACGGCGAGCAATCGCATGCTTCTGCTTAAAATCAAGTAGTCTCTCCGTGGTTCTAATGTACCGGTACCTGCCCCATGCAGTGCATTTCAAACGTACTGCACGAGCACAAGCAGGAGACCACCAAGGCACGCATTTCTGAGAATGCCTGCCCAAAGTTTATGGTATAGAATGTGAAGCTGCGGTTAAAATGGAGAATGAGAAGAGGTGTAAAAGCTCATCAATGGAGGACGAAGAAGGAACCTCACTCAAAAGAGTTAGTCGTGAGTAAAGGTTCCAAATTGCCTGATCAAATTGCCAGCGTGGGTTACAAAGAGGTGGTGAATGTGAAGGGGAAGTAAGAATGATTGGGAAATGATCGCTGTCATGTAAATCCGGGAGAACAGACCAGGTGAAGTCTAATGCGGTGGAGGAAGAGCAGACTGAAAGATCGATGCAAGAGAGAGTATGAGTCCGAGGATCAAAATGGGTGTGAGTACCTGTATTTAAAACATGGAGGGGGTGGGTAGCAAGAAAAGCCTCTAACTGAATGCCACGGGAATCACAGTGAGAACCCCCCCAGAGGAAATGATGGGCATTAAAATCGCCAAGTAACAGAAGTGGTGGCGGTAATGACGAAACAAGAAAGGCAATATCCAGGATAGATAATGCCCAAGAAGGAGAGAGATACAAAGAACAGAGTGTATACCACCTATGCAAGTGGATACGGGCTGCTGTGTAATGCAGCAAAGTACAAACAAATAGCTGATGGTATGGAATATCAGTGCATAGAAGGAGGGCACTTTCATTATAGGTCCCATCAGGAAAAGGATCAGAAGAATACAATAAATTATAGCCTGAGATGGGACAGATAATAGCAGAGTGTAATTTTGGTTCCTGTAAGCAAACACCAACAGGGAAAAACTGGGAGAGCAGCATATGAAGCTCACCCCGATTACCCCTGAGGCCACATATATTCCACTGTAAATAGGCCATGATTGGCAATGATAAAGATACCTGAAATCTGCAGGTAAGGGTACCCATGGACTAGAGGGGTTAGGAAAGTCCACATGCGGTGGTAAAGGAAATCGTTCAAGCAGCGAAGGAATGGTGTGCTGTGAAGAAAGGAGTTGCACAGATGGAGAAGAGGAAAGAGAAGGAACAGAGGGTGGATCAGTGTCCATTGATGGTTTGGTCTCTGCAATATATTCAGAGATTGCTTCAAGTGTTTCGGAGTTCAGAGACATCGTATGAGAGACAATATTGGAGATGGAAGGAGGAGGAGTTTGAGCAAAGATCGGAACTGTAATGGACTGTACCAAGGTATGGGGGGGGGGCGAAAGGGTGGAGGGAACTGGAGAAGTGTGGGAGGTGGCAGAAGAGGAAGAAATTTGGGAGGGGACAGGGAAGGAAGGCACAGTACGAGGGGGAGGATGAACCTCCACACTTGTAACAGAGCCAGTGGAAGGGGAAGACCCAGGTACAGAGACTGGGAAGGTAAAATGCGGAGGTGGATTAACGGAAGGAGGGGTTAAAGGGGATTTTCTGGGCCTCTGAGAAGTAGAGGGACGATTGGGAGGAGGTATCATACGTGGTCTTGTCGATACCGGGGTTTGTGAGGAAGAACAGGAGGAAGTGAGGACAGACTGAGGTGTTGAAGTAGGGATGTCTGAGCAAAGGACAGCAAAAGAATTAGATACAGGAGTGACTATGGGACTGGCAACTGCAGAGGAGGCTGCAGAAGATGGGACCCGAGAAGTGGGGGGGCGTTTTGAAACACGAGAATAAGAAACACGGGGTAGTCTCCCTTGGAGGCGGAGATGAGAAACTGCCATAGCATAAGGGAGACCTTCCGCCTCTTTGAGGCAAAGAATTTCCCGCTCATTTAAGTAGACCTGGCAACGGCGAGAGTACAAAGGGTGAGCCTCATGACTGCAAGATGTATTAGAATGGTCATTGACACCACAGACTGGGCATTCGGCTATAGATCTGCAATATTTTGCAGGATGGCCAAATCGCCAGAAATTCCTAA
>NC_069458.1:11678305-11740246 GCF_026875155.1 Cherax quadricarinatus | reverse complement strand
ATACTGCAGATGATACCACCCTCTTTATAATACTGTATATACACAAAGTGGTTAATTATACCCGGAAGGGGTTTCGTGGGTCAACGCCCCCGTGGTCCGGTCCATGACCAGGCCTCGCGATTGATCAGACCCTGATCAACCAGGCTGTTATTGCTGGCCGCACGTAAAGCGGCGTATGAGCCACAGCATGGCTGGTCAGGAACTGACTTTTAGGTGCCTGTCCAGCGCCTTCTTGAAGACAGCCAGGGGTCTATTGGTAATCCCCCTGATGTATGCTGGGAGGCAGTTGAACAGTCTTGGGCCCCTGACACTTATTGTGTTGTCTCTTAACGTACTCATTGCACCCCTGCTTTTCATAGGTGGGATGTTGCACCGCCTGTCGAGTCTTTTGCTGTCGTAGGGAGTGATTTCCGTATGCAAATTTGGGACTAGTCTCTCTATCTTTCTAGTTAACATCTTTTCTTTTTTCTCAAGGGAATGTTCCTGGAGTATACTACAAGTGTAATGTTAGGATCCGTGTTGTTGTCAACATAGCTGCTGAATCCCCTTACATGTGTTGTATAGATTAACTGAGCATTATAGTATCATCCATGTGCTTTATATAGAAGATTCCTAGGCCGAGTGACTGTATGACATCACGGGATACAGCTTGAGTGTGAGACGAGCTACCCTGGAATCAGTCGACGCATAGGCATATTAGAAGGCAGGACACGGCAGGCTGGGCTCCCTCCATCCCCCATTACCACAGTCTGACAATATAGCATTACCATCCAACAAGTGTGTTTACCTTATCCATCAATCTCCTACCGAACCCCCATACGACTTAAGTACCCTCCTAAGGGTAGCCCAGTTAATAAGAAACCAGTCAAAGAAAAGAGAGATTGTCTTTTCTGCAAGGGTACTCATTTTTCTAAGAATTGCAATGCATACAATTCATGGAATGATAAAGTTGAAAGATTGGAGGAACTTGACAGATGTATCAGGTGTTTAGGTAATCACAATGTAGAGAATTGTTATGCCAAGTTAAACAACTGTTATCAGTGTCACAAAGGAAGACACGATACAGTCATGTGTAAGGGTCTATATGATAATGTTGATAATAATGATAATGTTGACAATCCTGACACAACAGTAGCTAATGTAAATATTGCTGCTAATATTAATAATGATGGTTTTGCTGAAGTAGCCTTACCTGTGTTACAGGTAAAAATTGATGATAAAAGGCATAAATCAAAAAATGTAAATGCATTATTAGACCAGGGATCCCAACGTACTTTCATAAAACGTAAATGTCTTGATGGTATGAAAGTACGGATGTGAGATCCTACAACTCTAAAATTATCTGGTTTTCTCTCAGATAAGAGAGCTCAATTGTATGACACTGTTTATGTAACTGTCAGGTTGGGCAATGAGAAAAAACGTGTTAATGCAGTAATTGTAGATAGACTTCCAGAGAAAATATCTGCAGTAGGGCTTAGTAAAGCTACAGAAAGACTTTCACATAATGTAAATGTAGCACCTTCTGGTGTAAGTGATGATTCTGTAGGCCCAATAAATATTTTGATAGGTAGTGGCTATTATGCCTCCTTTGTAAAGGGTATGGTAAAGAAATGTGGTACCACCCTTTTAAAGACTGCAGGAGACCATGTAATGTATGGTAGGATTCCTCGTAATAATAATTCATGACTAGAGGAAACTACAAATACCATAACTGTGTGTCTTACTCATGAAATCGTGCACCAGTATAATTCTTCAATAGAGGATGGTGTTGAGCCAGTGCATAAATTGTGGGAATTAGACAGCATTGGAATAAATGTAAATGAAGAAAGTCCAGATGATTCTTTTACTCAGGAACAATACCTGAGAGATGTAAAATTTGAATCTGGACAATACTGGGTACGACTTCCGTGGAGACTGAACCATCCAGAATTGCCACTAATTACAGAATGGCATATGGGCAGTTAAAGGCTCAGCTCCGCGAACTGAGTAAGACACCAGAATTGTTAACTGCCTATAATGATATAATTGCTGAGCAGTTAATTAATAAATTTATAGAAGAGGTACCTCCTGAGCAAGCCAAAATTTATGGTCACTATTTGCCACATCACGGAGTGAAGAAGGATTCTAAGACCACTCCTTTGAGGATTGTGTTTAATTGTAGTGCCAGGAATAAACAAAATGTACCTAGCTTAAATGACTGTTTAATGACTGGTCCGTCATTGACGGAAAAATTAGGAGACATCTTATTAAATTTCAGGGTGAAGAATTATGCCTTTACGGCTGACATAAGTAAAGCTTTCCTAAGAGTGGGTTTACAAGAGGCTGACCGGGATTGTACCCGCTTCTTATGGCCGGAGAATCCTAGTGACCCACTTAGCCCTCTGAAAACCTTTTGCTTTAGGAGCGTATTATTTGGTGCTACATCCAGTCTGTTCCTACTTCAAGCGACGATAAATGCACACCTTAAACGTATGGGAAGTTCATTAAGTAAAGTAATGACCAAACAATTTTATGTGGACAATTTCCTGGGTGTGACGTCAACTGAAGAGGAACTGTTAATGACTTATGGAGAATCTAATAAAATAATGCAAAGTGCAAATATGCCTCTGAGAGAATGGAATAGTATTTCGTACAAATTAAAGGAAAAAATAAGTAAAGATTTCCCTGGAGATGAAGTGCCAAAATATAGTAATGTATTGGGTTTAACTTGGGATACTGAGAGAGATTTGTTAATGTTAAAACCTAATAATTACAGTATGCCCAATAAATTAACTAAGAGAGTTTTGCTTGCTGAAGTTTCGAAATGTTTTGATCCACAAGGTTTAGTGTCACCCCTTACTATAAGAGGGAAATTATTAATTCAGGAAGCACGGAAACTTAAATATGCTTGGGATGAAATTCTACCTGAGGAATTCATTAACTGGTGTGATAAATTAATTGGTGGTGATTATGAGAAAATTCCAATGTTGGAGTTCCCACGCCAGGTGGCCAATCCAAATGGGAAAAATGTACTCCACATTTTTTGTGATGCTTCAAAATTGGCATATGGAGCAGTTGCTTACCTTCAATGTTATAGTGCTATTTCTCTTGTTATGTCTAAGGCTAAAGTGTCTCCAATTAAATCACGTACCTTACCTCAGTTGGAATTAACAGCCATTTATGTAGGTGTTAAATTAGCTAATTATATAAGAAATAAGTTGCAGGAGATAAATATTAGTGACACTAATTTGGTCTGATAATGAGGTATCCTTACAATGGATTCGTAATGGAAACAGTAAAATTGTGTACGTATGAAACAGAGTTGCTGAAATTAATCAGATGCAAGAGAAGTATAATAGTTTGGGTCAGCATATGTTAACATTTAATCATATACCTGGTGAGGAGAATCCAGCTGATTTCTTGTCTCGAGGTTTATCTTATGCAAAATTTGTAAATGCTGTATCATGGTTTAAAGGGCCGAGCTGGTTGATAAATAAAGCTAATTGGCCTGTACAAAAGGCGTATATTGCTCCTGATGAAATTACTGTGACCACCGCTGCAATAGTTTGTCCTTCCTTAGCCATTGATATAAATAGGTATTCTTCTTTACCCAAACTAATCAATGTAACTAAGTTGGTGTTTAAATTTCTAAACAAGATGAATATCTCATATAAGTTTTCACATCCTCTTGAATACTGGATAAAGAAGGTACAGGAAGAAATCTATGGAAATGAGATTAAATTAATGATGGAAAGAAAATTTTTGAAAGGTTCCATAATAGAGAAATTGGGACTATATTTAGAGAACAATGTAATTAGGTGCAGAGGTAGGTTACAAAATGCTGAATTGGGTGATTATGTTAAACACCCTATCTTACTGCTCAAAACTCATCATCTAACAAATTTAATTGTGCTAAATGCCCATAAAAATGTAATGCATGGTGGGGTACAAGATACCTTAAATTGTATTAGGGAAACTTTCTGGATTCCACATGGACGGCAAAGTGTAAAAAGGGTGATTAAAAATTTGTGTAATATGTCGCCGTGTGGATGCCAGATCCTATATGTACCCAGGTCCTCCACCATTGCCAAAGGAGCATGTACAATTAGTGAAACCATTTGATGTAACAGGTGTAGACTATAGTGGTCCAATAATTTTAACAGGTACTTCAGATGGTGTTCCACTGAAAGTGTATGTTAGTTTGTTCACCTGTACTGCTACTAGGGCAGTTCATTTAGAAGTGGCACAGGACTTGTCTGCAGAACAGTTTAAACAGCTGTTTCGAAAATTTGCAGCTAGGAGATCCTGTCCGAGATTGATGATTTCGGATAATGCCACAAATTTTGTAGCAGGTGCTCAACATTTGATAGAGTTAAATAATAGTAACGATGTTCAATCTCTGTTAACCCAGCGAGGGTGTACTTGGAAATTTATTACTCCTAGAGCCCCTTGGCAGGGGGGCTGTATGAAAGACTGATAGGCACAGTGAAGCGGTGTCTCCGTAAAGTACTACACCAGAAGAAAATTAATTTGGAAGAATTCCGTGCAGTGTTAGTGGAGGCGGAAAATCGGATAAATAATATGCCTCTCTCGTACATGAGTGATACACCTGATGCAGATGTATTAACACCTTCTAACCTAATATATGGAAGGAAATTGGAAGCTGCCCCTGTCTATAGAGATAATCTGGAAGAAAGTGATGAAGATTACAATGATGCGGCAGTGTTGTGTGATAAATTTAAAATGTTAAATAAAGTAATTGATCATTGGTCTAATGTGTGGCGTAAGGAATATCCTCTTACACTACATGAACACTTTTATGGTGCAACAGAGGCAGTAAATCGACAGAACATTCAACCAGGTAACATTGTGTTGATTGATACTTAACAACATCGAACATTGTGGCCTCTGGGCAAAGTATTGACATTGTACCCAGATACACTAGGTGTTGTCAGGAATGTCAAAGTGTTGTGTCGTGGCCAGGAAAGTTTACACACAATTAATAAATTGATTCCTTGGAATTAAATGGTGTTCAATCAAACATAAATGAAAATCTCAGGGAAAGTGACACGAGTGAGATGGAAGATAATGCTGACCAAGTGATGCCGGAAGATGAAATCGTAGTAAGACCTACTAGGAGAACAGCCACTCAAGCCAGAATCGGCTGGAATCATCTCCTAAAGGAAGGAGTAATTTGAGTCGTTTAGCAACGAACTCCGGCCGGCCACAGTGTGGAAAATACTGTACATATTTTCCAGAAATACAGTAGTTATATGTAAATAGGTGGTCATACTGTATTTAATAAAAATTATGTTATAAAAAAATGGGAATTTTCTGTGCCTTCGCAGAAGAGACTCACCATGTTTGAATTGAGTAACAGACGTTAGTGAATATTGGGAAGAATTTTCGTGCTCTAGAGGTAAAATTGGGCTGACACCTCTCAAATAGGAGACAAAATTGTTGGACGTGCATTCCTGCATAACTTGAGATATCAGGTGACTGGACAAAACCTCTCCAGGAACCTCAGATAAGTCTGTTATGTTTGTAACTCTGGCCAGTGTTATTTTCTTGTATAGACAGAGGTTTTCTGAGTTTGATACACCTTGATCTCCAGTCAAATTGGTGAGTGATTTTAAGATATTCTCCTTCTGTTATGTATATGTGTATATATATAATCCTTTATTAATTTTAATATACAGTCCACAAATATATATTTACCAGAATTCCTGGTGATGTATATTTCATTTAATTAATAGGTCTAGAGCAACTTGTGGATATGACAGTCGTAGGTATCGAAGGGGGACATTTTTGCGACCTAGGTGTCCCAAATTCCTACTTGTCTATGTAACTTGGATAAATGGTGGTTATATTTGTTATCATTTACTGGTATATACACATCCAGATAAATGCAATTTTCCACAATGATAGAGTCAAGCTAGGTGTCATAGGTTAGCTTTAGCGCCATTAGGATTGCAAACAATTCAGTTTGCAGTGTAGACGCCCAGTTGTTAATTCTTATGCCTAACTCAACAATTTTATTATCGTTCTTAACTAGGGAGGTAGCAACAAGAGCAGATGCAGCCCTGCCAGAAGACTCCTGTTTAGATCCATCAGTGTATATAACTTGTGATAACTTATTACTACCAGCTAGGCCAGAAATTTCTTCTTGAGCAGCCGCTTTAACAAGTGATTTAAGGAAGGGATTACTAGCAATGAGCTTCTTGGGAGGGACTTGTAGGTATGTGATATTAAATGAACACATCTTCCATGGAGGGGTGAAATGCTCTTATTGTCTACAGTGATACAGTTCATGCAGGTTATAAAACTTAATGCAATTGCACGTTTTCACAATTCATTTAGATCTGTGTGTATTTACCTCTAGACACTTGGTAAGATTCATTGTGACAGCCTGGTTCGTTTCTCAACATTCTAATACCGAGTACAGTGTTAATCTCAACAATCCTATCACTGATACTAGAAATACCAAGCTCCTTCCTCATATTAAGAACTTTTGTATATTTGGGACACTTAAGAATAATTCTGAGAGCTTCATTTTGCATTAACCCAAGTGTCGGAGAGAACTTTCTCAAGCTAATATCAACATGGGAGCAGCATAATCAATTAAGGACCTAACATAGGCTATGTACATCATTCTCACGATTCTCACATTAGCTTTAGAAAACATCCTATGACTGAAAATATTAAGTCAATCAAAGGACACATTCTCCAGTTATCTCACGGATTCCAAGGATTCAAAATTTATTTAACAAAATTGAATAAACTGACAAATTTCTTAACACTTAAACCGAACTTAATGAGTGCTACCCTGTCTGAAAGATGCATCAGCCTCTAAATATTGAAGCTTTCTAAGGTAAAGACAAATGTAATTAATGTGATTTAATGGAATTTTAAAATTTGCCTTACTTTACACACATTGTGAGATGTGTACCTCCTCATTTCATTTTCAGTCTCATGAATGTTTAAAGCCAAACAGCGGAGGGTATTGGATATTCTCAGAGCCATTCTGGTAATCATGGAATGGGATCTATAACTTTAGTCATGGGGCAACTGCGCTTGCTAATTTTTCTTAGAATCTTGTCCCAGTTACTATACACCAGCTTTGAAAATTTGATGCCACTTGGATAAGGCCTTCTAGTGCTATGAGCAAAATTAAAATGAACGTAGAGGAAGAAGAAATCTGGCAACCTCTTACAGGTAATCATTCGGAGATCCATGATAATATTATGACAATGATGGTGAAATCTGCAATATCAACATCAGTAAATTCATCAGTAACTCACCGAGGTTGTAATCTTTGAAGGAATTCATCGGATGTTGTTGTGTCGTACTGATAGTAGTGACAGGCCAAGTCCAGGCGTGTGCAGCGGTGGTGGTAAAGGGAGACTACTTCTATCAGGTCTACAAGTCCAGGCATTTCACCAAAATTACCCTTGATCACAATATTCACCTCGGAACGTTTGGTATGTGGTAGGAGGGCTTTGTAGCTTTCTACATGTTTATCGTCAATACGAACATATTTAGCATTGCAGAAGGGAGCTATTGCCTTGGCTATGTTATTATTACATCTGGTGTTCTGTAGAAGGTTGAGCCACATTTCATGTTCCCTCATGCCGGACTCGTGCAAGAGTTTGGCAGCTTCTTGTGTAGTAGCTTCAGGCACCTGGTCTATTAAATGATGCAGCAGTCCGGCCACATGCAGCAGAACGTTGTAATACTTAGTCATATCTATACTGGCTCCTCCGACGCTCTGTGTTAACACTTCTCTGAGACTTAAAGTTGGTGTTTGTGCAGGTGATGCTAGTGTAGTTGATGTTAATATAGGCGGAACTCGCGTAGGTGCTTCTGATGTAAACGCTACTGATGCAAGTGAAGAAGGTGAAGGTGATACAGATATATCTGGTAGTTTGGAAGACACAGGTGTTAACGGTGTTTGTGAGGGCGAGTCAGTTGTGTCAAGCAGTTGAGAAAGCACAGGTGGTGTTGCATTTTGAATACGTGAGACAGTATTTGCAGAAGACTGTAGTTGATCCTTGAGTGTCATCACACAATGTAGGGCACTGAAGTAGTCCTGGATTCCCTTGTGGGGCACAGAGTACTGCTCTTTGATGCCTTGCCAAGTCCAAATTGGCTTCAAACTCAAGAATGCAGAAAGAATCTCATTGTAAGGTAAGTCACGCTTGTTACAAGCAGATATCAGTCGTTCCACTGTTTCTTCTTCAAGAGTCAACTGTTCACGTGAGAGGTTCTCAAGGGATGTCTCATATATCATTCTCAGTATTTCTTGAACCTTGTGCTGAAGGTCTGAACAGTCCGCCAATCTCTCTAATAACTTTTTTTGACAAACTTCATGTATTTTATGGTAGAGCCGTGTTTGAGTGACGGTCATTACGTTTATCTCATCAGATGCATATTCCCAGATGTAAACAAAAAATGCTAAATTCATTGGCAGTCGTAAGTGTTCGTAAAGATCTCTAACGCTCATCACCTTTTCTACTAGTAAATCAGTGCTACTGTTACTGTTATTGTTCTTCTTAATTATCTCGTGAGTACTACGTACGAACTCTGGCATATGCTCTTGTTTTATGCCTTGTAACTCAGCATTTGTAACATCATATCCCTCAGGAATCGTCATACTGAAAATTTCGACTTTCTCAGGTCGTGAAGTGCAGATAAAAGTTGTGTAAATAGAGTTTTGGAATTCATATAAAAGACTTTCGACTAATGATCTAGAGTGGTCATTAAGTTCATCCAGACCATCAACTATTATTAGGACTTTACAAAGCTTCATTATTCTTGGCAGAACCATTCTGTATTTTGCTGAAACATCTGGAATTAATCGATCTAGAAGATCCTGGTAGGAGTTCATTGAGTGGTCCCTGCATTGTACCCACAGCAGGAGATCGTAATCATCTAAGCCTCTCATGTTGCCTTGACCACCTTGTATCCACTCCTCTGTTATTAGCTTCACCAGAGTGGTCTTTCCACTCCCTGCCAAACCTTCAAGAAGAAGTATCTGAGGTCGTGCAGAGGAACTCTGCTGTTGTGTGGCAGAATTCACAGACGATGACACTGATGTGAGCTGGGCAAATTGGAGAAGATCTCTATAATCCGTATATTCGACTTTGCCTCTACCTTTCTCTTCATTAACTTGAATATCAACAAAAATTTTGTCTACTTTGAGTTGGAGGTCATCGATGACATAAGACAATGGGCTCATAAAACTCATTTCTTGCAAAATCTCCTTCAGTTTATCACAACTCTCAGTAATGATAAGCTGTTTTATATCATCACTACAATACTTTACTATGTCTTCCATTCCGAGTATCTCATTCATAATGTAGTCCAGGTCATGGTTCATCTGCTTGATCTCCTTGTTCACTTCAGCCTCATCCTTCCCATACCTCTCTCCAGAGGCCTTAAGACACCCAGTTAACACCTCCCGAAGCTTTCTTATGTTTTCCAAATATTCTGTATTAGGAACTGCAAGTTGATCGTGTAAAGCATCGTTCCTCATGTTCTTTACAGCAGTGATGTAGTACTCCATTTCTGTACTGGGAGTGATCCATTTTAAATCATCTACAGAAGCCACATTTTCACAGCCAAGTTTGATGCTCAGACAGAGAAGTGGCACATCAAACCCTCTTCCATCTGGACTCATATTAATCAGTTTATTTTGTGTTTTATTAAACTTTCTATCTTTCTTTTTGAGTTTTAAGAAATTTGCAGATGATGTTTGATCCAAGTTATTTAAGTATTCATCCAGCTTTGTGCCTGAAGCTTTATCTGGAGCTCCCCAGCAGAATACGTGATGCAGGACTCCTCTACCACATATATTCAAGGCTTTAATGAACCTGAATCCATTACTTTCCTCCTGAGTTATTGTAGCCATTGTGTGTTACAATGAAGAACTTTCGATATAGCAATGATCCTGACGTAACTCCTGCAGAAAATACTGCTGACGGAGCTCCTAGTCTGCAAACATTGTTGATGGCAGAGCTACTGATGTTTCTTCAGATAATGTTGCTGATGGAGCCCCTGCTGTGAGTGCTCCTGATACTTCTGCAGAAGACCACAACTGCTGAAAATATGAAATATATGACTTAAATATGTGTAATATTACAAGTGGCAAGCAATTTTTATAATATTACAAGTTACAAAATAATCATGAACAATATTACAAGTGTCAGTTTGTTACATGTATGATGTTACGAGACACTGACAGTAACATACACTACATCAACAGCTGATATCACAATATGCAAAACAACCACTGTGAAAAAACGGTGAACTTCCAAGCATTTTTGCGATTTCTCAAATTATCAAGGACTTGTAATAATAATAAAATAGCAGCTTATAAGGGTGCGATGTCACCTCACCTACAACATAACACCCATGACAGTATGATGTTGGTGGGAGAATCAAGGACCTGTCACGCATAACTTAAATTCTTCCTAATTTTATAAATTATAAAAAATCTAATTTGAATAACCCTAAATTATTATTACTGTTAAAATAAATATTTTTTTATGAAGCTTGATTCAATTATATTTCTTTCAACCATAGACCTGCTTGATACAACTTTCTCAGTCTGGAAAATTAGTTGGGTGATTAAAATCTCTCGCAGGAATAAACAAATCATTAGACTCTGGTCCAAATGTTATATTTATGTTGTTGCAATCTTAGTTCAGTCCTTTGGGGGGAGTTTTTTTTTTTAATTTCTTACTGTATCAAAATTTTTAAATGCAACTTTCTTTGATTTTAAAGGATTTATCAAATAAGGATTTTGGGTATTTTAGATTATTTGCTATTTCATAAATCTTCAAGATTTCTTCATCTATGAACTCTGGGCTGCAATTAGACAAAGTTCTCAAAAACATTGATGAAAATATAGAAAGTTTAACTCCATCTTGATATGTAGAATAATAGTGCACATAGGAACAATTATTTGTTGGCTTGCTATATATTTTAAATTTAAAATCAGAGTTTCCCTTTATAATTAAGACAGCTATAAGAAGACAATGAGTTATTTTATTCAAACTCAACACTAAGATTTTTTAATAAGGTAAACTATTTTATTCAGCAAGAAAATGGGTTATATCTATATTCTTAGTCATTATGCATAAAACATCATTACCACATAGCTCTATTGGGAAGGTTTTTGTTAAAGTCTTTTTTCAAAGTATTCCATTTACAAATTGCTTTGGACGGGTGAGAGAGGATTTCTCATTGCCATACCAAACTGAGTGTAAAATTCATCATTAAACACAAACTTTGCATCAACAATATAAAGCGTGGAAAATTTTCATATAGTTTTCCAAAATTAATAGTACATAAATTTTTATAATGAAATAAGTGTGAATTGTGTTGCTGTTGATTTAAAATTAATTTACGAGTGAAAAAGGAACCAACAGACGAGATAGTCAGGCGGAGGGGACGACGCCATAAAGGAAAAATAGTAGCAGACTGGTCAGAATAACCGGCTAATTCAGTTCATCGTCATCGGGGCTAAATAGGAATGGAGTAGCCTCAGCCAAAACATAATGTGGTAATGCCCTACACAACAAACTGAGAAGAAAGTATGCATGAGACCACTGGAATATAGTGGTAAAAGTGGGAAATATGGAGGGACACTGGTGACTTCCTACAGCACACCGTTGGGATAGGTAATGTTACCTTTGTTCAGTAGTCTTATGTTCGACTTCGCATTTCTTGTTGACTAGGTAGCATTAGGTGGTCCAAATTGGCAAGTGGTAATATTAAACAGTTAGTTATATATGTACTATATGATTATATTGAATGATATGTAAAATTCACTCTACCATCTTGTTCAGTCAATCCCCAAGAAAAATTATACAGTCCACACTTTAAATAATAGTACCAGAATTACTGGTTATGTTTCATTAAATATTAATGTATAATTTTACATCCCAGTTTTGTGTGAGAGTGGTGTGAGGGTTGTGAGTATCAGAGGAGACACTTTCCTGTGACTTAGAGTGTCTTAAATCCCACCTACCTCAGAGGTGCAACAAAACTGGTAACTGGTGTTTGTCTTAGTTGCATCCTACCCAAATTGCCTGTATGAATGTAATAGTGAAGTTCATACAGATAATTTCTCACAAGCTTAATAAATCATTAACGATGCCCCATGGACTGGTGGCTAAAGCTCTCACATCACACAGCAAGGTTCCGGGTTCGATTCCCGGCGAGGGTAGAAACGTTGGGGAGACTTCCCCATATTTCTTATTCTCGAGTTACTAAATGACTTCTCACCTCTGGGGTCCCAACTTCCTCAGCCTCCTCTGTGGTTAGCCCTTCCACAGTTACCCCTGTCTCCAATTCTTTTGCAGTCCTGGAGTCTTAGGTCCCTACCTCGCCACCTCATTCTGATCTCACTTCTTCATTGTCTCGCTCACAAGTTTTCTGTCTACAAAACTTCATACAGTAACTCCTCCCCATCGCCCCTCTACTTCTCTAAAGTCCAAAAAATTCTCATTGCTAAAATTTTCTTTTAACCCCTCCTTCCCTTCTACCTGCACATTTTTCTTTCCAGTCTCTGTACCTGTTTCGTCACCTCTAACTGCCTCTGTTACGAGTGTGGAATTTCATCATCCTCCCAGGTACCTTACTCTCCTGTCCCCTCCCAAGCTTCTTCTCCAGTTCCCTCTAACCTTTTGTCCCCCCTCCCCTACTTTGGCAAACTCCATCGTCGCCCCAATCTTTACTCACCCTCCTCCTTCCATCTGCAATATCTTTCCATATACAATGTCCTTGTCCTCTGAAACACTTGAAGCTATCTCTGAGGAGACTAGGCCACTGATGGACACTGATCCACCTCCTGTTCCTACTCTTCACTCTTCTCTGTCTGCACAACCCCTTTTTTTGCAGCGTCCCAATCCCTCACTGCTTGTTTGTTTTCCACTGCCTCCACATGTGGACTTTTCTAACCCTTCTAGTCCAAAGATACCTCTACCTTCATATTATATCTTTCTCTTCGCAAATCATGGCTTATTTGCAGTGGAATATCCATGGCCTCAGAGGTAACCGGTGTGAGCTTCAGGTGTTGCTCTCCCAGTTTTCCCTTGTTTGTGTTTGTTTACAAAAACCCAAATTATACTTTGCTGTTATCCATCCCATCTCGGGCTATGTTTTATTATATTTATCGGATCGTTTTCTCGATGGAACCTTTAATGAAAGTGCACTTCTTATATGCACCAGTATTCCGTACCGTCAGCTCTTTGTTCATACTTTGCTGCATTACACTGTAGCCTGCGTCCACTTGAATAAGTGGTATACAATCTGTTTTTTGTATCTCTCTCCTTCTCGGGTATTATCTATCCCAGATGTTGCACTTCTTGTGCAACATCTTCACATTCTATACCCCAAACCTCAGGCAGGCATTCTCAGAGGTGCGTGCCTTGCTGGTCTCCTGCTTGTTCTCGGGCAATACGTTTGGAATGCAGTGCGTGGGGCAGGTATTGGTACAATAGAACCACAGAGCAATTCCTTGATTTAAGCAGAGGAGAGTGGTTGCCAGCCATGTCATCAGTGACACTAAACACACTTGCTGGCGGGATTGTTTCTATTGTCACTTCGGCTTCCTCTATGAGTGTAGTCTGGAAAAAGTATGGAACCTGAGTGGTAAATACTCTCCCTACCCGGCTTGCGCTCTTCAGGTTGCCGGTGTCACTATAGCAAACCTTCTTGACGTTGCCACCGAAATTGTTAATCATCTTGTCCATATCTCTCAGGGGCTCCATCTATGCCCCTTGTTTTTTTCCTCCAAGTCTGCCAGAGAGTTAGAGCCCTTAAACTTTTCTTCTATCAGGGAAGAATCTTAAGTAAGTAAGTAAGTTTATTCAGGTATCCACAAATACAGTTACATAGAATTATCATACATAGCAGCATATGTGTAGAGAACCTGGGATAACCCAAAAAAGTCAGACAGAGTGACTTATTTCCATTGGGGTCCTTTTATCTTATTATTATAATATAAAGGTTATAATATTTTCTTATTATTCTATAATGAAGATAACATCTTATTATCATACTAAAAAGACTATCTACTACACGAGGGTCATTAATACTATCTACAATACGAGGGTCATTACTAGGAATAAGGTAAAATTACACGTGTGTTAGCTAAATAATAAAAAATCATTCCCCTCCCTTTCTGTAGCTACATTCATCAGACACCTCTTGGCACTCTTCTTTAACTGGTTCATGCTATGACTGGCTTTGACATGTGTGGGCAGTCTGTTTCATTCCACTGACTGTGGCTACTACAAAGTTGTGCTCTCTCCCCCTAGTACTATGATTGCTTTGGTTCCCAACCTTGATAAAATTGGAAATTCTGGACACTGTGAGCAATTTTATAAACATGATTTAGCTTCAGTTGTTTTACTCTGTCTTCAACATTCAGCATATCCAACTGCTGTAATTCATCCTGGCCTACATGCTCTCTTGGACCCAGCCCCAGGATGAATCTTACGATTTTGTTCTGGGTGATTTGAAGTCTATCTTTCAGTTTTTTTGTCAAGGCAGAGTACCATGAAGAGCAAGCGTAATCCATATGGCATTGTATAAGGGCTAGACATAGGGTCCTGCGAGCCTCAGTAGGTAGACACTGTGCTTGTCTATACAGGAACTTCAGTCTGGCATTCGCTTTCTTTACTACACTGTTCCCTATCAATTCTCCTGACATGCATGGGTCAAACGAGATTCCCAGATATTTTACAAAGGAAACCAAAGTGACGGGCTCCCCATTACACTGGACATTAAAATTATTTACCCTTCTCAGTTTATGTTTCGTGCAAAAGAGTATGGCTTCAGTTTTCCCGAGGTGTAATGATAGTTTGTTGTCTACTAATCATTTGCTGCAGGACTCCAGTTCCAGTGTTAATACATTAGCTATATCTTGTGGGTTTTTATCTGTCACTAACAGAGCACTGTCATCTGCATACAGTAGGAGTTTGCACTTGACACTGATAGGCATATCATTAACATAACATAAGAATAATAAGGGATCCAGAATACTACCTTGGGGAACTCCACATGCTGTCGGCAGGGGTTCTGATTCCGTTTTGTTGATTTTGACAATTTTCTCCTGTTGCTAAGGTAGGACTTAAACCAGTCTACAGAACCTATACCGATAGCTTGAAGTTTCTTACATAATATATTGTGGTTGACAGTATCGAAGGCCTTTTGCAGGTCTAAGGTTACCATACCTATGAGGTTCCCCATTGACATTTTAATTCTCAGGCAATCCATCAGATTAATTAGGGAGGTGTCGGTTGAGCAAGATCTAAAGCCTGATTGATAGCTATGGAGAATGTTGTAAAGTAAAAGGACACAAGTGCAACTAATGTGACATTTTATTGTGGCAACGTTTCGATCTCCAGGAGCTTTGTCAAGCCGATACAAACAGTATATGGACACAGAGGGTACATAAAGGCTCAGAGTGAGATGTAATACTAGTGAGGTACCATTTCCATGTTCACTAATGGTAATAGTAGCAGTGGTAGTAGTAGTGACAAAAGCTGTAGCAGTAGTAGTAGTAATACAATATGGTAGAGCAATTAATTCGTACATGAGTAAAAGGATATTAAAGCAATTACTTGGGTAACATAAAATAGGTTGGACAAATAGAGGCAGCCTGTTTCAGTGTTCACTCTCTGTAAAGTGCTTTGTGTAGTATAACAGGAGAGACTATGTGATGGCAGGGTTTACTGTTTTCAGGAGGATTCTCGCTAAGACTTCAGAGATGGTGGAGCTGCCGTTGTTTTGTTTAATAGTATTCGAAACAGCGATCAGTGCTGATTCGAGGCACTTGCGTCTGCAGAAATTAGTTTCTTTGATCACTAATTGGGGGTCTCTGAATTTCATGAGATGATTGGTGGAATTTCGGTGTTGTACACAGGCGTTGTTCAAGTTATCGTTCCTACATGCGTAAATGTGTTCATTGAGGCGGGTGTCGAGGTTTCTTGCTGTTTCACCTACGTAAATCTTGTCACAGCTTCCACAGGGTATAGTGTAAACTCCTGCATTGACTGGTTCGTGGTGCTTTGATTTTGTCCTGGTTAGATCCTTTATTGAAGTGCTGGAAGCGATGGCGACTCTGGTGTTAGCTTGTGAAAGTACTTTAGAAACGTTCAGTGCAACCTGGCTGTTGGGAATAATTATAACTTTGTTGGGAGCGGTGTTGATGCGTGGAGAATTAATGATCTGAAGAGCTCTTTTCTTGCAGTCTTTGATGAAAAAAGAAGGAAAATGTAACTCAGTGAATGTTTGGTGAATATATGTACATTCCTCATCAAGAAACTCAGGACTACAAATTCGGAATGCTCTTAGGAAAAACCCGATGATGATGCCTCTTTTGGTCTTGGTATCTTAACTGGAATAGAAGTGTGTGAGATCATTTTTATTGGTAGGTTTCCGATAAACTTGAAACCTTATGTTGTTGTCTACTTTGTGAATGAGGACGTCGAGGAAAGGTAGCTTGTCATTGGACTCCTCCTCTAGAGTAAACTGAATCGCCGGTTCAACTGCGTTGAGCCTTGCCTGAAGATTCCGTACATCAAAATGTTTGGGAGTTATTACGAGGACGTCGTCCACGTAACGTAACCAAGTGACGCTTTAAGGAATGATGTTTGCGAAGTGTTCGGACTCTAGGTGTTCCATGTATAAGTTGGCTAGGACGGCACTGATGGGGGACCCCATTCCCATGCCGTAGGTTTGTTTGTAGAGCTTGTTATTGAAAGAAAAACAGTTGAAATTAATACAGAGTTCAATTAGTCAACAAAATCTCCGGGAGGTAGAGGAAGATTAAGGTCCTGATTGACTTTACGTCGTAGAACCTCGATGGCTTTTGTGGTAGGTACATGGAGAATGTTGTTGCCACTAAGGTACTTAACTACTTGAGAGTACACCGCCCTCTCTAAAATGTTGGATATTATACTGAGTATACTAACAGGCCTATAGCTGCTTACATCAGACCTACTATTTTTCTTGAAGATAATGTGCCTTTTACACTTCTGGAGCTGGAGGCAACACTCTCCGTTTGCCGATCATCAGCAGCTGAGCCTGACTTCATTCATATTTGTATGCTGCAGCATTTGCATCAGTCAACTTTTGCTGCCCTTTTACTACTCTTTAATCGTATTTGGTCAAAAGGAGTTCTTCCCCAGCTATGGAAATCTGCCATTGTTCTCCGTTTCCACAAACCGGGCACTACGGGACATGATGCATCCCACTATCGTCCCATTGCTCTTACCAGTGCAATTTGCAAGGTGATGGAACATCTGGTAAATAGACGTTTGATGTGGTATTTAGAGACTTACAATAGTCTCTCTGCTAGTCAATATGGCTTTCGTAAGGGACGTTCTACTATTGTCCCCTTACTTCACTTAGATACATATGTTCGTAATGCCTTTGCAAATAACCACTTAGTTATCGCCATCTTTTTTGACCTTGAGAAGGCCTATGACACAACTTGGCTCAGGCCCACTCCTTAGGCCTCCGAGGCAACCTACCATTTTTCCTTGATAACTTCTTATGTGAGAGACATTTCTGTGTTAGGGTTAATAATATGCTTTCCCCGTACTTTGTCCAAGCTGAAGGGGGCCCTCGGGCAAAAAATTGTAGCTCTTTTGTTTACCGTCCGATTTCCTCCAGTTTTGGTGCACAATATAAAGTGTTTTCACTCTTTCTTGAAAATGTTTATCAAAAATATACCTCAAACAACAACTGAGAAAAGACTGAAAAAGGACTGATTTACTGAAAATGCCCTTGTGTAAAACATTTTTCCTATATGGGACGACGAAAGGTTGTTTGGACACTTGGTGCCGAGAGAACAATGCTTATACGAATTTTATACGTGACCTGACCTCTAAATAACTTATCTTTATTTCACAAAAAAATAAAGTTTGTTAGTTCTTGGAATGTTGCAAAAAAATCTTCCCTTTACTCCCTCATAACTCTCAAAGTATTAGTAATATTTCCAAAAATTGCACGAAGGAAATTAGAGAAATCATTATTCTACAATTTTTGTAAATATTATTCCATTTAATTAAGTAATAAAGACAGAAATAGGTACATTAGGTGAATAAGTTACTTCCGAGATATTGGCCGGGAGCGCCGGCCGGCCCCCCGTCTCAAAAAAAAAAAAAAATTCTCGAAAATCGCGTTTGTTTGGGTGTATTTCTTAGTAAACTGATGTTCTAGTGCAGTTATCCTCTACAAAACACCGTTTTCTCTTACTCAAAGACGACATGGAGAGGAGTAACTCATTTATATCGAAATATTCCCGATAATCTCTCGCCATATTATGGCCTATTTTATTCAGTCTAGAGTATATAACATGTTTGTATGTTATTTAGAGTGTTTATTATATCATATTAGATCAATTCTGATAGATAAATAAGCCGTAGAGTTGATATATAAGCTGATATAAGCGTAATAATGAAGTTATTTCTCCTGGCACTCTCTGGAGCGGTGGTAGGCCTGGTAGGCTCAAAGTCTACGGATAAGCTCCGTCTACTGTTTTATGATGCCAAATAGTCAGTTATTATATTAGAAAGAATAATGCAAGAAAAAGCGATGAAAAACAAGGAAAAAATTCCAAAATATATATGGGCTGTGAGCAGACGTGATCCCCATATCACCGTCACCTTACCTGATATAAATGACTATAATTTCTTGTAGAAACGTCGTAAAACATTCATTCTGGTACCATTGTGTTGCCAAAGAGTTAAGCTATTTTTCGGTATATATAACTCTCTTTCCATAATTTTTCCATTTTTGGTTGAGCGCGCGCAGAAACTTGCCCGAGGGCCCACATCAAATTACTTTCACCAGACGTGAGGGTGTGTGTGTGTGTGTGTGCGTGTGTGTGTGTGTGTGTGTGCGTGTGTGGGTGTGTGTGTGCATGTGTGGGTGTGTGTGTGCGTGTGTGGGTGTGTGTGTGTGTGTGTGGGTGTGTGTGTGTGGGTGTGTGTGAGGGTGTGTGTGTGGGTGTGTGTGAGGGTGTGTGTGTGTGGGTGTTGGTGTGTGTGTGTGTGGGTGTGTGTGTGTGGGTGTGCGTCCTTGTGTGTATGCATATATTTGTACGCTCGTGTGCACATGTCCGTGCGTGCGCCCTCGTGTGTGTATGTGCGCGCGCGCACTAGTGTGGGTGTATGATCCACTTAATATTTGTATTTATAACTCATTACAATTGTGACCAGGTGTGGACGTATCAGTGGTTCATTACTTTGTAATTTGTTCATGACTGTAACCATGTATAGGAGTGAAGCTGATTCATTACCTCTGTAACTTGCCATGATTAGTGACCAGATCTACCTGGAGTTCATTACCTTTGTAACTAGTTCAGCTATCATAACTTTGGGGTCCAGTCACTGGACCCATTATGTACCTTTGTAATCTTTTGACTACCGCCCACAGGATGGGTATGGGGTGCATAAAGATATTAAACTAAAGTGTGTGTGTGTGTGTGTGTGTGTGTGTGTGTGTGTGTGTGTGTGTGTGTGTGTGTGTGTGTGTGTGTGTGTGTGTGTGTGTGTGTGTGTGTGTGGTGTGTGTGACTCAACAATCAATATTTGCACCAATAACTCACTACAGTTGTGACCGGGTGTGGAAGTGTGAATTGCTCATTACTCTATAATTTGTTCATGATTGTAGCCAAAGTATAAACGTAAGTAACCATTCTACAGAATTCATTACCTTTGTAACTTGTGAGCTCATTACCTCTGTACCTAGTTCAGCTATCTACCAGATCTACCTGGAGTTCATTACCTTTGTAACTAGTTCAGCTATCATAACTTGGGGTCCAGTCACTGGACCCATTATGTACCTTTGTAATCTTTTGACTACCGCCCACAGGATGGGTATGGGGTGCATAAAGATATTAAACTAAAGTGTGTGTGTGTGTGTGTGTGTGTGTATGTGTGTGTGTGTGTGTGTGTGTGTGTGTGTGTGTGTGTGTGTGTGTGTGTGTGGTGTGTGTGACTCAACAATCAATATTTGCACCAATAACTCACTACAGTTGTGACCGGGTGTGGAAGTGTGAATTGCTCATTACTCTATAATTTGTTCATGATTGTAGCCAAAGTATAAACGTAAGTAACCATTCTACAGAATTCATTACCTTTGTAACTTGTGAGCTCATTACCTCTGTACCTAGTTCAGCTATCAAAACTTTGGGGCCCAGTCCCTGGACCCATTACGTACCTCTGTAATCTGTAAATACCTTTGTAACTTGTCATGATTGTGACCAGACTTACCTGGAGTTCATTACCTTTGTAAATTGTGAGTTCATTACCTTTGTAAATTGTGAGTTCATTACCTTTGTAAATTGTGAGTTCGTTGCCTCTGTAACTTGCTCAGCTATCAAAACTTTGGAGTCCAGTCCCTGGACCAATTATGTACCTCTGTAATCTTTTGACTACCGCCCACAGGATGGGTATGGGGTGCATAATAAACATATTAAACTAAACCAGACGTTCTGTCGTCTCTGATCATCCATTGTACCTATATGGCTCGCGTATCCCAGAAAATGATACGGTCAGGTTTCGCAACCTTCTGTTTGATGGTAGGTTATCCTGGAAACCTCACACTACCTCTCTAAAGGCAACTTGCCAAAGCTGGCTGAACCTCCTTGAAGCCCTCGCTCATCTTTCATGAGGGGCTGATCGTAGAACTCTCCTTAAACTACATTCAGCCTAATTTTATCGAAGCTCTATTATGGCGACCAGATACAGCGGCCTGTCCCGCAACTCTTTCTTCCTTGATCTCATCCATCAACAAGGATTACCTGACAGGATTACTCTTTACCTGTTGAAAGCCTCTATGCAGAGGCGAATATTCCATCCTTGACCGATCGCCATGATGCTCATTGCCTTCGCTATTATGTTCGCTCTTATGACCTCCACAATCCTTCCATATATAGGATAGTCACGAATGTTAGTAGAAGTTCTTTGTTTGTTTGTCGCCCCTGTTTACTCCATCCCTTTTTTCTTCGCCTACATTCACTCTTGTCTTCTCCTCAGTTACCACCTTTTTATGTTTGTGGAGCATCTAATTTTTCCTACTCCCTTGGGAAGTTTCGACAGTTCGTGCGTGTTCTTTCCCACTGCTATGTGTGAAAGCCTAACTGCCTACGGTGGCTTCTCGCTAGTAAGTAAGTAAGTAAGTAAGTTTATTCAGGTATACACAAATACAGTTACATAGAATTATCATACATAGCAGCATATGTGTAGAGAACCTAGGATAAACCCAAAAAAGTCAGACAGAGTGACTTATTTCCATTGGGGTCCTTTTTCGCTCTCTTTTTCTTAACCACTTCCGATCTCATTCTCATGCCATCACAGTGTACACCAATGGTTCCAAGTCTTCTGATGGCGTCGGATACGCAGCAGTGTTTCCAAACAGCATCATGCGAGGGTATTTATTATCTTCAGCTAGCATTTTTACGGCTGAATTGTGTGATTCTCATAGTGCTTATCCTTATTGTATCTATGCCTGTGTCACCATTTGTGGTAGTTTCAAACTCCCTTAGTGATTTACAGGCTGTAAGAAAATTTGATTCACTTCATCCTCTAGTTATTCATATCCAATTTTGGTTACGTTGTATCTCTGGCAAGCACAACGATATTGTTTTTGTTGGGTCCCTGGTCATGTTGACGTACAGGGCAATGAACAGGCAGACACTGCTGCGCGGTCAGCAGTACATGACCTCCCAGTTTCATACAGAGATGTTCTGTTCACAGACTAATTTGCTACCCACCTTCGCACCCGCTGGCAAAAACGTTGGTCTGATCTGCTAAATAACAAATTAAATTCTATAAAACAAAGTATATGTTTCTGGCCGTCTTCTTCTCATCATTGTCGAGGTTGGAACTCTACTCTCTACCGTCTTCGCATCGGCCACACTCGTCTTACTCACATGGAGAGGTACCTTGTTCCACTATGTGAGAATTGTCAAGTTCCAGTATCTGTTAGCCACATTCTATTGGACTGTCTACTCTATCAACGAGCACGCAGAATTTACCTCCAACGTCGTCATCGTTCTACTGCCCTTACTTTACCTTCCCTTCTTGCTAATGGACCCTCCTTTAGCCCAGACACTCTCGTTCACTCTTTGACAGCAGCTGATTTACTCCAAAACTCTGAAGATGATGCCTCTAGCTTTCCTCACAACCCTTTCTACCTCACTCTCTTCCTACCCTCTACCCCTGTACTATCCCCTGCCCTGCTGCACTGCATTACCTAATAATAATCCCTCTCCCTCTTGCTACCCCCTACCCCTGCACCCTTCCCTGCCCTGCTGCACTGTATGCCCCTTGTAGGTTTAGCGCTTCTTTTTTATTATAATAATAAATACGATAATCCCATTATTATCTTTCTTAACAATGTGTATAATTTTCTCATAATAAGACTGATAATTACATGCACAAGGCATGCACAGGCATCCTCGTGTTTCTTGCACTGAGTTTGCGACTTTGTCACAATAACACTGCTGATTACAAACACAGCATTCTCTTACCATCCACACCTTATGGTGTAAGTGTTTGTCGTAACCAGACGCAATTAAATCTGCACGATCCGAGAAAGGTATCCCCGTATCCCACAACTCCAGACCTATTTACCTTAGTGCACGCAAAAGGCGTAGCAGATGAGCCTGGAAACCCAGGCTCATTGACAAGTTGAAGGTCCCTTAAGAGAGGTGCTTTGGTACCTTTGAGAGGCTGTTTATCCGAGGAGTTGAACCTATCTATCCTTTCCTTAAGTTGAACCTGATTTTTTCCCCCATTCCTCCGGATGCTGTGTAACCTTACTGGTGTAACGTACCAAAAGGATGTAACAATATTATTAAATTAAAAATACCTCATTTGATCAGCTTCATTCCTGTAGCACTAGTGGATCTTTTCAAAAAAAGATTCGAGGCGTTAGTAATAATAATAATAATAGCTAATAATAATAATAATAATAATAACCTCTTGATCAGAACTTTTAGCGTAAAACACTCAAGAAGTCTCGCTCAAAATCCTTGCGAGGACCAAGAACTGTTGTAATCTGGACCTCCTTTAATGGAATATACACCAGCATTAATAATTTGAAGTCGATCAATTAAATCAATCCCCAGTTATCACACGAAAATTAATTTCTCAATTTATTTACTGAAAGTCACAAATTTCTACTTTGCCCACTGACAACTCCAATTTACCACTAAGAAGATACACTAGTGAGAAAGGAATGAAGCCAAGTGGATGAAGTATCCTCAATTTATATAATTGAAAAGGGTACCTTTCTAAGTAGGGCACACTTGTGCTGAAAGTTTGAAGGCAATTAAAACGAGACGCTCTCACATTATCACACACTGTTACCTGGAGGTTACCTGGAGGTTATTCCGGGGATCAACGCCCCCGCGGCCCGGTCCATGACCAGGCCTCCCGATGGATCAGGGCCTGATCAACTAGGCTGTTACTGCTGGCTGCACGCAGTCCAACGTACGAGCCACAGCCCGGCTGATCCAGCACTGACTTTAGGTATCTGTCCAGTTCTCTCTTGAAGGCAGCCAGGGGTTTATTGGCAATTCCCCTAATGCTTGATGGGAGGCTGTTAAACAGTTTTGGGCCCCGGACACTTATGGTGTTTTCCCTTAGTGTACCAATGGCGCCCCTACTTTTTATTGGGGGCATTTTGCATCGCCTGCCCAGTCTTTTACTTTCGTAGAGAGTGATTTTTGTGTGCAGATTTGGGACCATTCCTTCCAAGATTTTCCAAGTGTAGATTATGATATATTTTTCTCTCCTGCATTCCAACGAGTACAAGTCAAGTGCTTCCAAGTGTTCCCAGTAGTTAAGGTGCTTGACAGAACTTATACGTGCAGTAAAGGATCTCTGTACACTCTCTAGATCTGCGATTTCACCTGCTTTGAATGGAGATGTTAATGTACAGCAGTATTCCAGCCTAGAGAGAACAAGTGATTTGAAAAGGATCATCATGGGCTTGGCATCTCTCGTTTTGAAAGTTCTCATTATCCATCCTATCATTTTCTTTGCACGTGCGATCGTGGCACTGTTGTGATCCTTGAAAGTGAGATCCTCAGACATTACTACTGTGAACCCATATGCAAATGAATGTACAAAATAAAATGGAAAACTGGCATACATACAGTCTGCCTTGCTGGACAGATCTCTTAAGAGACTACTGGAGGCCCAATTTTCCCCATTTATTATTGAAAGCTAAATACAATATTTACACTAATATTCTGGGTATTCTGATTAACCACGCCGGTTACCTTGACTCACAAACCTGGTCACATTGCCTCCCAAAGCTGTCTACCACATATCCCCAAGATGGTTACTCTGTTCACCCAAGCTTATTACCTAGGCGTCCCAAGCTGACTTCCTAACCTGGCGACAGAATACAAAGCTGGTTATCCCGAAATCTGAAGTTGACGACTATTTCACTAAGCTGACTCCCTGGATCACTTGTGGAGAAATTTTCTCCAGGAGGGGGGTATCAGCCCCCTTCAGCCCTTTCAGCCCCTTCAGCCCCTTTCAGCCCTGAGGGGCCAAGCCCTCTCAGAAGGGGCGAGTGTCTTGTTTACTGCTACAGTGAGTAATTGATCACAGATGCTATGCCACGTAGTCAAGTGACCTCTGATCCTTGCAGCGGTGTTGCAAAGTGTATTTTTATAAGAGACAGTACATCTCTTACTTAGTAGGACAATTAAGGAAAATCCTGCTCCCACTTTATTACCATAGTAAAGATAGTGCACATTGTTGTCTATGCTTAAGACAGCAAGAAACAAACATTCTGCTTTGCTTCATTGAGGAGGTGGCAAGGAAGCAAGGAGTACTAGGTCAGCTTTTTTATGTGCTAGGGCAGTGATGGCTTGGGGCGGTGTGGCGTTGCCAGACTAGCTTTGACTCTAGTGAGAGTCACACTGACGCCAGGATAACCAGCAAAGAACACTGATCTGTGCGTTAGTGTGAATAAAGTGTCTCACAAAACACAATAAACACTTAAGAGAAGTGTGATCAGCTTCTCTTGTGATAAAATTGTGAACAATAAAGACAAATCTTGTGGAACATAGTGTACCAGTGTGCGTTTCCTAGACAATGGAAGACGTGGACATCCAAGGACACTTCAGCTTCTATCAAGTCACCGATACTTGTCGAAGGTGTTGAGAACACCATAGCTCACGCTACAAGAGCAAGGTATGTTACGAATTTCTTGTAGATCGGGGGACTGCGCAGTTCTTGAGTTGCAAGGAGTTTGTAATCAACCTATAGTCGGCAGTAAGGTGTGGACTTTTGAGTCCAAACAAGTACGTACATCGTCAGCCACCAGTGTATGAAATATGCTGACATAACACCCCCTAGGGGTAATTTATAACTTACAAATTATATTTTTTTGACAGCCCATGTTGAGATGGTTTCGACAGCTTCTAGACCTCGTCTGCAGGGGCGGCTGTGTAGACGATTTGCTGTCATTTATCAGCTAAGTGTTTCCTATATTTATATATATAAATTACACATAGCTGGTAAGGCCAATATCTTCAACATCACTGGTTACTCCTGGATCACTGGTTACTCCCGGATCATTGGTTACTCCTGGATCACTGGTTACTCCTGGATCACTGGTTACTCCTGGATCACTGGTTACTCCTGGATCACTGGTTACTCCTGGATCACTAGTTATTCCTGGATCACCGGTTACTCCTGAATGCAGACATAGTTACCACGGCTAACGAAGTCGACTTACCAATCTGATTATCCCTAGTTTACTAGGCTGGTCGTCTTGCCTCCATAAGCTGGTTATCCTGGCTTCCCATGTTAGTTAGCCTGGATCAGCCAGTTGGTTATCCTAGATCACCAAGTTGGTTATTGTTGATTACCAAGTTGGTTATCATGGATCACTAATTTGGTTATCTTGGATCACCGAGTTGGTTATGGATCACCAAGTCGGTTATGGATCACCAAGTTGGTTATGGATCACCAAGTTGGTTATGGATCACCAAGTTGGTTGTTCTGGATCACCAAGTTGATTATCCTGGATTACCAAGCTAGTTATCGTGGATCAACAAACAAGTTACCTTGACTAAAGAAGGTGGATAGTTTGGCTCACTAAGCTGGGTACAATGGTCCCCCACACTGATCATAGTGACTCTCCACCTTGACTTCACAGTCTGGTTACCCTGACTTCACAGTCTGGTTACCCTGACTTCACAATCTGGTTATCCTGACTTCACAGTCTGGTTACCCTGACTTCACAGTCTGGTTAACCTGACTTCACAGTCTGGTTACCCTGACTTCACAATCTGGTTACACTGACTTCACAGTCTGGTTACCCTGACTTCACAGTCTGGTTACCCTGACTTCACAGTCTGGTTACCCTGACTTCACAATCTGGTTACCCTGACTTCACAGTCTGGTTACCCTGACTTCACAGTCTGGTTACTCTGACTTCACAGTCTGGTTACCCTGACTTCACAATCTGGTTACTCTGACTTCACAGTCTGGTTACTCTGACTTCACAGTCTGGTTACCCTGACTTCACAATCTGGTTACCCTGACTTCACAGTCTGGTTACCCTGACTTCACAATCTGATTACTCTGACTTCACAGTCTGGTTACTCTGACTTCACAGTCTCGTTACTCTGACTTCACAATCTGGTTACTCTGACTTCACAGTCTGGTTACTCTGACTTCACAATCTGGTTACTCTGACTTCACAGTCTGGTTACTCTGACTTCACAATCTGGTTACTCTGACTTCACAATCTGGTTACTCTGACTTCACAATCTGGTTACTCTGACTTCACAATCTGGTTACTCTGACTTCACAATCTGGTTACTCTGACTTCACAATCTGGTTACTCTGACTTCACAGTCTGGTTACTCTGACTTCACACTCTGGTTACTCTGACTTCACAGTCTGGTTACTCTGACTTCACAATCTGGTTACTCTGACTTCACAATCTGGTTACTCTGACTTCACAATCTGGTTACTCTGACTTCACAATCTGGTTACTCTGACTTCACAATCTGGTTACTCTGACTTCACAGTCTGGTTACTCTGACTTCACACTCTGGTTACTCTGACTTCACAGTCTGGTTACCCTGACTTCACAATCTGGTTACTCTGACTTCACAGTCTGGTTACTCTGACTTCACAATCTGGTTACTCTGACTTCACAATCTGGTTACTCTGACTTCACAATCTGGTTACTCTGACTTCACAATCTGGTTACTCTGACTTCACAGTCTGGTTACTCTGACTTCACAATCTGGTTACTCTGACTTCACAGTCTGGTTACCCTGACTTCATAATCTGGTTACTCTGACTTCACAGTCTGGTTACCCTGACTTCACAATCTGGTTACTCTGACTTCACAGTCTGGTTACCCGACTTCACAATCTGGTTACCCTGACTTCACAGTCTGGTTACCCTGACTTCACAATCTGGTTACTCTGACTTCACAGTCTGGTTACCCTGACTTCACAATCTGGTTACCCTGACTTCACAGTCTGGTTACCCTGACTTCACAATCTGGTTACTCTGACTTCACAGTCTGGTTACCCTGACTTCACAATCTGGTTACTCTGACTTCACAGTCTGGTTACCCTGACTTCACAATCTGGTTACTCTGACTTCACAGTCTGGTTACCCTGACTTCACAATCTGGTTACTCTGACTTCACAATCTGGTTACCCTGACTTCACAATCTGGTTACTCTGACTTCACAATCTGGTTACTCTGACTTCACAGTCTGGTTACCCTGACTTCACAATCTGGTTACTCTGACTTCACAGTCTGGTTACCCTGACTTCACAATCTGGTTACCCTGACTTCACAGTCTGGTTACCCTGACTTCACAATCTGGTTACCCTGACTTCACAATCTGGTTACCCTGACTTCACAATCTGGTTACCCTGACTTCACAATCTGGTTACCCTGACTTCACAATCTGGTTACCCTGACTTCACAATCTGGTTACCCTGACTTCACAATCTGGTTACCCTGACTTCACAATCTGGTTACCCTGACTTCACAATCTGGTTACCCTGACTTCACAATCTGGTTACCCTGACTTCACAATCTGGTTACCCTGACTTCACAGTCTGGTTACCCTGACTTCACAATCTGGTTACCCTGACTTCACAATCTGGTTACCCTGACTTCACAATCTGGTTACCCTGACTTCACAATCTGGTTACCCTGACTTCACAATCTGGTTACCCTGACTTCACAATCTGGTTACCCTGACTTCACAATCTGATTACCCTGACTTCACAATCTGGTTACCCTGACTTCACATGTTAATATACAATACAGATACTCACTTTAGGTTGGCCACACATAACATAAGACTTGAGCAGCGCTTCTCACTGTCCCACAGTTCTTCATTTGCTTACACACACACACACACACACACTCACAAGGTTTTTCTAGAGTGTCTTACTGCAAAAATGCATAGAGGTGAATTTTTCAGTGTCTAACTTCTAAAATACACACAAGAACGTTGTTTACAGTGTTTTACTGTACCAACTAACATGAAGTGGCTCCTTAATAACACTTGAGTGTATTATCTCTAACCATAAATGTCAAGGGTCATCATCTCCTGAGTTGTAACATCCTGTTTGTGTGTCAACACTTAAGAAATTCCAAATTTGTATTTTTACACTTAGAAAACAATACATGCTTTATGAACTACTGTAATACCTCATGCGCACACACACACACACACACACACACGTACTCATATACAACAGGCCTAGTGTCTAATCGACATGTGCCTAGGACAAAATGGTAGCTAACACACACACAGAGGAGACAGAAGGAGCTCCAGAAAGACGGAGAGGTGGGGTACACCACCATGTGCTGGACACAGTGCACACAACCGAGGAAGAAGTGAAGAGGCTTCTGAGTGAGCTAGATACCTCACAGGCAATGGGGCCGGATAACATCTCTCCATGGGTATTGAGAGAGGGAGCAGAGGCACTATGTGTACCCCTAACAACAATATTCAATACATCTATCGAAACAGGAAGATTGCCTGAGGCATGGAAGACAGCAAATGTAGTCCCAATCTTTAAAAAAGGAGACAGACATGAAGCATTAAACTACAGACCAGTGTCACTGACATGTAAAGTATGCAAAATCACGGAGAATATTATCAGGAGAAGAGTGGTGGAACACCTAGAAAGGAACGATCTCATCAACAGCAGCCAACATGGTTTCAGGGACGGGAAATCCTGTGTCACAAACCTACTGGAGTTCTATGACATGGTGACAGCAGTAAGACAAGAGAGAGAGGGGTGGGTGGATTGCATTTTCTTGGACTGCAAGAAGGCGTTTGACACAGTTCCACACAAGAGATTGGTGCAAAAACTGGAGGACCAAGCAGGGATAACAGGGAAGGCACTACAATGGATCAGGGAATACTTGTCAGGAAGACAGCAGCGAGTCATGGTACGTGGCGAAGTGTCAGAGTGGGCACCTGTGACCAGCGGGGTCCCACAGGGGTCAGTCCTAGGACCAGTGCTGTTTCTGGTATTTGTGAACGACATGGCGGAAGGAATAGACTCTGAGGTGTCCCTGTTTGCAGATGACGTGAAGTTGATGAGAAGAATTCACTCGATCGAAGACCAGGCAGAACTACAAAGGGATCTGGACAGGCTGCAGACCTGGTCCAGCAATTGGCTCCTGGAGTTCAATCCCCCCAAGTGCAAAGTCATGAAGATTGGGGAAGGGCAAAGAAGACCGCAGACGGAGTACAGTCTAGGGGGCCAGAGACTACAAACCTCACTCAAGGAAAAAGATCTTGGGGTGAGTATAACACCAGGCACATCTCCTGAAGTGCACATCAACCAAATAACTGCTGCAGCATATGGGCGCCTAGCAAACCTCAGAACAGCATTCCAACATCTTAATAAGGAATCATTCAGGACCCTGTACACCGTGTACGTTAGGCCCATATTGGAGTATGCGGCACCAGTTTGGAACCCACACCTAGCCAAGCACGTAAAGAAACTAGAGAAAGTGCAAAGGTTTGCAACAAGACTAGTCCCAGAGCTAAGAGGTATGTCCTATGAGGAGAGGTTAAGGGAAATCAACCTGACGACACTGGAGGACAGGAGAGATAGGGGGACATGATAACGACATACAAAATACTGAGAGGAATTGACAAGGTGGACAAAGACAGGATGTTCCAGAGATTGGACACAGTAACAAGGGGACACAGTTGGAAGCTGAAGACACAGATGAACCACAGGGATGTTAGGAAGTATTTCTTCAGCCACAGAGTAGTCAGTAAGTGGAATAGTTTGGGAAGCGATGTAGTGGAGGCAGGATCCATACATATCTTTAAGACGAGGTATGATAAAGCTCATGGAGCAGGGAGAGAGAGGACCTAATAGCGTTCAGTGAAGAGGCGGGGCCAGGAGCTGAGTCTCGACCCCTGCAACTACAATTAGGTGAGTACAATTAGGTGAGTACACACACACATATACACACACACCTAGCCTATACTCTGTCTGCAGTCTTCTTTGCCCTTCCCCAATCTTCATGACTTTGCATTTAGCGGAGTTGAACTCGAGAAGCCAGTTGCTGGACAGGCTGGACACGTGGTCCAGCAACTGGCTTCTCGAATTCAACCCCGCCAAATGCAAAGTCATGAAGATCGGGGAAGGGCAAAGAAGACCGCAGACAGAGAATAGGCTAGGTGGCCAAAGACTGCAAACCTCGCTCAAGGAGAAAGATCTTGGGGTGACCATAACACCGAGCACGTCACCAGAGGCACACATCAACCAGATAACTTCTGCAGTATATGGGCGCCTGGCAAACCGGAGAATAGCGTTCCGATACTTTCGTAAAGAATCGTTCAAGACACAGTACACTATCTACGTCAGGCCCATACGTCATCCTTGTGACTCAGACGAGTCACAGGGATGTTAGAAAGTATTTCTTTAGTCATAGAGTCGTGGAATAGCTTAGCAAGTGATGTAGTGGAGGCAGGAACCATACATACCTTTAAGACGAGGTATGACAAATCTCAGGGAGCAGAGAGAGGACACACAACACACACACACACACACACACACACACACACACACGAGTCATAGTACGTGATAAGGTATCACAGTGGGCGCCTGTGACGAGCTGGGTCCCACAGGGGTCAGTCCTAGGACCAGTGCTATTTTTGGTATATGTGAATGATATGATAGAAGGGTTAGACTCAGAAGTGTCCCTGTTCGCAGATGATGTGAAGTTAATGAGGAGAATTAAATCAGATGAGGATCAGCCAGGACTTCAAAGAGACCTGGACAGGCTGGACACGTGATCCAGCAACTGGCTCCTCGAATTTAACCCAGCCAAATGTAAAGTCACAAAGGAACCGCCTTTCCTCTCAACCACGCAACTTATTAGATTTTACCACCGAAGTTGCAAGTTTATTGTGCACCCCATATCCATCCTGTGGACGGTAGCGCGAGAGCATATGGATACACAAAAGGCCTAGGAACTAGGCCCCAAAGGGTTAACAGGAATACATATGGATTTATATCTACATATCTATAGTTCACTTATCTGTTACAAGCAAATTTAGGAAATTTGCTTAGTATATCTGGTATCTTATTTTCATTAATAAGATATCTTGACATGTCACATAGGTTATTATACTGTCTGTCTCTGTATTCCTCATTAAGTGGACAATTAAGCACATAGTGTTCAAGACAGTGACCATATGCCTGATCACATAATTTACATTTAGTTTGATCATCATCTGTGTGTCTCCCAAACTGCCAGAAGTACTTGTAACCAAGCCTAAGCCTGGCTACTACAACATCAGTCAGTACTTGTAACCAAGCCTAAGCCTGGCTACTACAATATCAGTCAGTCTGTTCACATTGCAAGTTGTTCCATAAACATACTTATCTACGTTCATGTTATCATAGTGGGTTATAGATCTACTCAGACTTCTAACTGCATTCCTATAACCGTTTTCAGTATTTACTTCTCTCCTAATATTATTCGTAATGCTAGACACAGATATACCAATGTATCTACCACATCTGCTAGGAAAATGGTCGGATGGATAATGAGAACCTTGAAAACTAGGGACACCAAGCTCATGATGATTCTCTGCAAATCGCTTTTGCTCTTTAGGCTGGAATACTGCTGTACACTAACGGCCTCCATCAAGTCTGGCGACATTGCAGACCTGGAGAGTGTACAAAGAACTTTCACGGCACACAGGTGCGATAAGGCACATAAACTACTGGGAACAGTTGAAGGTCCTTGATCTATATTCCCTGGAACGCAGGCGAGAGAGATACATGATAATATACACTTTGAAGCCTGGAGGGATTGGTACCAAACCTGCACACGAAAAATCGCTCCATATGAGAGCAAAAGACTCGGCAGGAGATGCAACATTCCCCCGATGAAAAGCAGGGGCGCCACTAGTACATTGAGCGACAACATAATAAGTGTTCGGGGTCCAAGATTGTTCAACTGCCTCCCAGCATACATAAGGGGGATTACCAATAGACCCTTGGCTGTCTTCAAGAAGGTACTGGACAGGCACCTAAAGTCAGTACCTGACCAACCGGGCTGTGGTTCGTACGTCAGCTTGCATGCGACCAGTAGTAACAGCCTGGTTGATCAGACCCTGATCCACGGGGCGTTGACCCCGAAAAACCCCCTCCAGGTAAACTCCAGGTACATTCTCCTTCTGGGCACTCTTCTTGGCTAACATATCAACTTTTCATGAAGGAGTAATCCAATTTTGTGATGGGATTTCCCTAGCAATTGTACATTAATTCCTTTGTCTATGATTTTTGAGTATTCTATACCTGGGTTCCCCAATGAGCATGTTATTGGAGTCATTATATTTAATCAAGAGCCTTCAATGATGACATAAAATTAGTTATGATGATAGAGTCAAGCTCAGTGTCATAGGTTAGCTTTAGCGCCATTAGGATTGCAAACAATTCAGTTTGCAGTGTAGACGCCCAGTTGTTAATTCTTATGCCTAACTCAACAAATTTATTATCGTTCTTAACTAGGGAGGTGGCAACAAGAGCAGATGCAGCCCTGCCAGAAGACTCCTGTTTAGATCCATCAGTGATATAAACTTGTGATAACTTGTTACTACCAGCTAAGCGAGAAATTTCTTCTTGAGCAGTTGCTCTAACAAGAGATTTAAGGAAGGGATTACTAGCAATGAGCTTCTTGGGAGGGACTTGCAGGTATGTGATATTAAATGAACACATCTTCCACGGAGGGGTGAAATGCTCTTGTTGCCTTCAGTGATACAGTTCATGCAGGTTATAAAACTTAAAATAATTGCATGTTTTTACAGTCCATTTAGATCTGTGTGTATTTACCTCTAGACACTTGGTAAGATTCATTATGACAGAGTCTGGTTCATTTCTCAAGATTCTAGTACCGAGTACAGTGTTAATCTCAACAATCCTATCACTGATACTAGAAATGATATATGATATGATATACTACTCCTTAGTATTAAGCATAATGTAAGCCAATAATGTTAAGTTGGCCCATAATGCCTAGGCATAATAGAGGCTGTTTTTGCATTGCAACCCACTATTGTATATACACAGTCTCAATGTACTGTGTGCAAAGACATTAAATAAATAAATAAATAAACATTAAGCTCCTTCCTCATATTAAGAACCTTTGTAGATTTGGGGCAACCAAGAATAATTCTGAGAGCTTCATTTTGCATTAACTCCAAGAGTCGGAGAGAACTTTCTCTAGCTAATATCAATGTGGAAAATTTATAAGGTTACCTGTACGAATTTCGTCCTTACATCCATACAAGTAATCTCATTGGAAGGTGACAACCATACATTGTTTACAGTAGTTACCCCGAGTAGACGTGTGAGAAAACTTAAGCCACCCCTGGTCGCTGCAAGCGGCTCTTTCGATATCCCACACTTCAAACACATCTGTCCTAGACCAGTACCATAACTTAGAAGTGGATAGCACTCACAAGTACGGCGCTACTAATTAGTTGTGGACTGTATGGATAAATTGGACTGATTAGAAAAAAAGGGGGAAGGGGTTATACGGGAACACAACAAGACTACCACTTACCCAATTTCATTGGTGGTCACTGGAGATCGATGTAGCACCCACAACACCTGTCATATTACATAGAAATTAAACTGGTCAGCTAACTCTACATGACAAGGTGTACATAGCTGTGGGTGGTTGATACTCCTTATTTCTTCCATTCACCATATCATTTCGAAGTCTTGTTTACCTGGAGTTTACCTGGAGAGAGTTCCGGGGGTCAACGCCCCCGCTGCCCGGTCTGTGACCAGGCCTCCTGGTGGATTAGAGCCTGATCAACCAGGCTGTTACTGCTGGCTGCACGCAAACCAACGTACGAGCCACAGCCCGGCTGGTCAGGAACTGACTTTAGGTGCTTGTCCAGTGCCAGCTTGAAGGCTGCCAGGGGTCTGTTGGTAATCCCCCTTATGTATGCTGGGAGGCAGTTGAACAGTCTCGAGCCCCTGACACTTATTGTATGGTCTTCTAACGTGCTAGTGACACCCCGCTTTTCATTGGGGGGTGTTGCATCGTCTGCCAAGTCTTTTGCTTTCGTAGTGGGGGATTTTCGTGTGCAAGTTCGGTACTAGTCCCCTGGGATTTTCCAGGTGTATATAATCATGTATCTCTCCTGCCTGCGTTCCAGGGAATACAGGTTTAGGAATCTCAAGTGCTCCCAGTAATTGAGGTGTTTTATCCCCTTTTATGCCCCCGTGAAGGTTCTCAGTACATTTTCTAGGTCAGCAATTTCACCTGTCTTGAAAGGTGCTGTTAGTGTGCAGCAATATTCCAGCCTAGATAGAACAAGTGACCTGAAGAGTGTCATCATGGGCTTGGCCTCCCTAGTTTTGAAGGTTTCATTATCCATCCTGTTATTTTTCTAGCAGATGCGATTGATACAATGTTATGGTCTTGAAGGTGAGATCCTCCGACATGATCACTCCCAGGTCTTTGACGTTGGTGTTTCGCTCTATTTTGTGGCCAGAATTTGTTTTTGTACTCTAATGAAGATTTTAATTTCCTCGTGTTTTACCATATCTGAGTAATTGAAATTTCTCATCGTTGAACTTCATATTGTTTTCTGCAGCCCACTGAAAGATTTGGTTTATGTCCGCCTGGAGCTTTGCAGTGTTTGCAATGGAAGACACTGTCATGCAGATTCGTGTGTCATCTGCAAAGGAAGACACGGTGCTGTGGCTGACATCCTTGTCTATGTCAGATATGAGGATGAGGAACAAGATGAGAGTGAGTACTGTGCCTTGTGGAACAGAGCTTTTCACCGTAGCTGCCTCGGACTTTACTCTGTTGACTACTACTCTCTGTGTTCTGTTAGTGAGGAAATTATAGATCCATCGACCGACTTTTCCTGTTATTCCTTTATCACGCATTTTGTGTGCTATTACGCCATGGTCACACTTGTCGAAGGCTTTTGCAAAGTCTGTATATATTTAGTTGTATATGTTTAGTTGATATGATACAACTTCGGCAAGACACTATTTCCGATTTGTTTTATTCCAATACACGAGGCTGAGCTCATTAAAAACCCACCGTAGATATCGGAACTGGGACGCCAGGTTACCAGGTATCCACACTGGAAAGAAACCCAAAGTATTCTTTTCTTATGCCAAATCAAAGTCGAGAACAACATCCAGTATTGGGCCCTTACTTAAACAAGATGGGTCTAACACAGATGACAGCAAGGAAATGAGTGAGGTACTCAAGTCCCAATATGACCCAGTTTTCAGCAAACCGCTAACCAGACTGAGAGTCGAAAATCTAAATGAATTTTTTATGAGAGAGCCACAGAATTTGGTAAACACAAGCCTCTCTGATGTTATCCTGACACCAAATGACTTTGAACAGGCGATAAATGACATGCCCATACACTCTGCCCCAGGGCCAGACTCATGGAACTCCGTGTTCATCAAGAACTGCATGAAGCCTCTATCACGAGCTGTTACCATCCTATGGAGAGGGAGCATGGACACGGGGGTCGTCCCAAAGTTACTAAAAGCAACAGACATAGCCCCACTCCACAAAGGGGGCAGTAAAGCAATAGCAAAGAACTACAGACCGATAGCACTAACATCCCGTATCATAAAAATCTTTGAAAAGGTTCTAAGAAGCAAGATCACCACCCATCTAGATACCGATCAGTAACACAACCCAGGGCAACATGGATTTAGAGCAGGTCACTCCTGTCTGTCTCAACTACTGGATCACTACAACAAGGTCCTAGATGCACTAGAAGACAAAAAGAATGCAAATGTAATATATACAGACTTTTCAAAAGCCTTCGACAAGTGTGACCATGGCGTAATAGCGCACAAAATGCGTGCTAAATGAATAACAGGAAAAGTTGGTAGATGGATCTATAATTTCCTCACAAACAGAACACAAAGAGTAGTAATCAACAGAGTAAAGTCTGAGGCGGCTACGGAGAAAAGCTCTGTTCCACAAGGCAAAGTACTCGCTCCCATCTTGTTTCTCACCCTCATTTCTGACATTGACAAGGATGTCAGCCACAGCACCGTGTCTTCCTTTGCAGATGACACCCGAATCTGCATGACAGTGTCTTCCATTACAGACACTACAAGGCTCCAGGCGGACATCAACCAAATCTTTCAATGGACTGCAGAAAACAATATGAAGTTCAACGATGAGAAATTTCAATTACTCCGATATGGTAAACATGAGGAAATAAAAACTTCATCAGAGTATAAAACAAATTCTGGCCACAAAATAGAGCGAAAAACCAACGTCAGAGACCTGGGAGTGATCATGTCGGAGGATCTCACCTTCAAGGACGATAACATTGTATCAATCGCATCTGCTAGAAAAATGACAGGATGGATAATGAGAACCTTCAAAGCTAGGGATGCCAAGCCAATGATGACACTCTTCAAAAGAAATACATGATTATATATATCTGGAAAATCCTAGAGGGACTAGTACCTAACTTGCACACGAAAATCACTCAAACGAAAGCAAAAGACTCGGCAGACGATGCATCATCACCCCAATGAAGAGCAGGGGTGTCACTAGCACGTTAAGAGACAATACAATAAGTGTCAGGGCCCCGAGACTGTTCAACTGCCTCCCAGCATACATAAGGGGGATTACCAATAGACCCCTGGCAGTCTTCAAGCAGACACAGGACAAACACCTAAAGTCGGTACCTGACCAGCCAGGCTGCGGCTCGTACGTTGGATTGTGTGCAGCCAGCAGTAACAGCCTGGTTGATCAGGCTCTGATCCACCATGAGGCCTGGTCACAGACCGGGCCGCAGGGGCGTTGAACCCCGGAACTCTCTCCAGGTAAACTCTATGTTCACCTAATATCACTTTGGATGAGTGTTTTCCACGCGAATGGACATCCCTTTGCATCGTTTCAGTGTAAATAGTTGAAGTGTTGTGCAGTTTTAGAGGGTTTGGTGTTATCGAGTCAGGACCAGTCAGCACCTCCCCCCCTCTCCACTGGGGGGAGGGGGAGGGCGTGTGTAGTAAACAGTGACCCTCTCATAACGCCTCACCCCTGCCCGTCTCCCCCGCCTCACCCACCCAACTCCCAGCGCCACCCCATCTATAGAGGGTGCTTCTCCCCTAACCCACGATGTCAGCGATGGCACTGCAGGGAGTGCCGGGCTCACAGAAACTTCTACTACAGGGACAGCATCGTGGAGCTCGACTGCGAGGCAGCTGTCAGGTGTGCCACAGGCAGTGTGTACTCAGTTCCTCAAGCTTCAACATCCGTGCACACGAGGGCCTGGGATCTTCAATCAACTTGGCGTCCACCAGGACGCTGACATGTCCCTAGGGCAGCTCTCTATTGGGCTAACGGAGCCCACTGGCTTTCTTGGACCTCTTGGGGAGGGTCGATGGTGCTCGTGCAAGCAGCAGATCCCGGTGGCACTTTTGCTGCTGTTTGCAATGGCTGTCTGCCGAGGAGAGACAGGCACCTAGCAACATCTGTTGTTGGGGCATTGGATGAATTCCCTACTATTTTTTGTTAACTGCTCATTACTCTGTAATTTGTCTATGATTGTAATCATGTTCATAATGTGTTTATCATTCATTACCTTTGAAACTTGTCATGATTGTGACCAGCTCTACCTGGAGTTCATTACGTTTGTAAATTCTCATGATTAATGTGTTTGATTCATTTCCTTTGCAATTATTCATGAGTGACCAGCTCTACCTGGAGCTCATTACCTTTGTAACTTGGTCATGATTATGACCAGATCTAGTTCATTACCTCTGTAACTTGCTCAGCTATCAAAACTTTGGAGTCCAGTCCCTGGACCAATTATGTACCTCTGTAATCTTTTGACTTCCGCCCACAGGATGGGTATGGGGTGCATAATAAACATATTAAACTAACTAACCACTATATTCTTCACAATTCGCAATATATTACATTCCCATATTATTTTCTGTTCATCAGAGGTTGATTCACTGTAATCTGTCCTCGCTAAAGCTTGATTAAATTAGACGAGTTTGTTGTCACCTCCACACTCTCCAAGTCGGCGTTCCTCGCTATTTCCCATTCTCACTACCCTATTATGGTTTCATTCACTTTCTGTCCCATATTCTAAACCGGGAACAGTTGCAACACATCCTATTATGAAGTTAGGCCTATATTAATCCTTAGCCTGCTGTGGATGCCAATTTCCTGGTCCCGTTTTTTGACCAGCCTGTTAATCACATTCAAAACACTCCCGCGTCTCCCCTTCTCCTGGCACATGTACAGACCTTCTCTGTTGGTTCTCCACTTTCAAATATACTTCAGACCAACAGTAACACATTAATTACATATTAGGCACTATAACTATAACTTTGGAAAATTAAATATTTTCCACACTGCGGCTGGGCAGAGTTCATTGCTAGACGACTTAAATTATGTGGAGTACATTTTTTCCAACTGGACTGGCCACCTGGCATGGGAACTCCAACACTGGAATTTACATAATCACCAATTAAATCTTTCCACCCTTTAACAAATTCCTCAGGTAGGGTTTCATCCCAAGCACACTTAAGGTTCCATGCTTCTAGTATTAACAATTTTCCTCTTATTGTAAGGGGTGACGCTAAGCCTAGTGCATCGAAGCATTTTGAAACTTCAGCAATTAATACTCTCTTGGTCAATTTATTGGGCATACTGCAATTATTAGGCTTAACAATAACAAGTCTCTCTCTGTGTCCCAAGTCAGTCCCAGCACATTACTACATTTAGGCACTTCAACTCCATGGTTGTCTTTATTTATTTGATCCCTTAAACCGGACGAATTACTGTTCCACTCCCTCATGCAAGTTATACTTTCTGTATCAAACTGAACATATATCACTCTTGTTTAATTATTTTCCAGTAGTCCTTTTCATAAGCTAGTCAATTATCACCCAGTGAGCTTAATCCAGATCTGCCCGGATTCATCCAATGATCGGATTCAAACGGATTCGTTGATACCAATGTATCTTCTGACTGGTCACTAACTGATGGGGCTCTACGCGCCCTATCAAACACTCAAACACGAACTACAACAAATAGTTACAATACATATAGACAGATCTACTGTTAAAGTGCTTATTAGGAAAAACATATACAGTGATCCACTAGCCAGATTCTTCCGGATTTGCTGGACTCGGGTGGATTCAAACGGTCTGTTGGAAATTTAGCCGGATTCGGGCGGATTAAAATGGTTCCGTTGGAAATAAAGCCAAACCGGAAGAACTGTACAAAAATTTAAATACAACAAATAGTTACAATACAGATAGACAGATCTACTCTTTAGGTAATTATTAGAGAAAAAGACATACAGTGACTGGATTCTTCCAGTTCGTGGATTCAGGCGGATTCAAACGCTTTTTGAAGAAATAAACAGTAAGTTAGAGTGATAAGCTTGTCCAAATATGCAAGTACATATAGAAATAGAAATACAAATAGCCAGATCTACACTTTAAGGAGGTTATTAGTAGAATATTCAAGAGGTTATTAGTAGTTTTTAGTTTAATATTTTTATTATGCACCCCATGCTCATCCTGTGGGCGGTAGTCACCCCATACCCATCCTGTGGGCGGTAGTCACCCCATACCCATCCTGTGGGCGGTAGTCACCCCATACCCATCCTGTGGGCGGTAGTCACCCCATACCCATCCTGTGGGTGGTAGTCACCCCATACTCATCCTGTGGGTGGTAGTCACCCCATACCCATCCTGTGGGCGGTAGTCACCCCATACCCATCATGTGGGCGGTAGTTACCCCATACCCATCCTGTGGGCGGTAGTCACCCCATACCCATCCTGTGGGCGGTAGTCACCCCATACCCATTCTGTGGGCGGTAGTCACCCCATACTCATCCTATGGGCGGTAGTCACCCCATACCCATCCTGTGGGCGGTAGTCACCCCATACCCATCCTGTGGGCGGTAGTCACCCCATACTCATCCTATGGGCGGTAGTCACCCCATACGCATCCTGTGGGCGGTAGTCAAAAGATTACAAAGGTACATAATTGGTCCAGGGACTGGACTCCAAAGTTTTGATAGCTGAACTAGGTACAAAGGTAATGAACTCACAAGCTACAAAGGTAATGAATCCTGTAAGAATGGTTACTTACGTTTATACATGGCTACAATCATGAACAAATTATAGAGTAATGAGCAATTCACACTTCCACACCCGGTCACAACTGTAATGAGTTATTGGTGCAAATATTGATTATTGAGTAACAAACGCACACACACACCCCACACACACACCACACACAAAACACACACACACACACACACACACACACACACACACACACACACACACACACACACACATACACACACAGGCCCCGAGAATCTTAGTGCTTTTAGGGCGTGTTTTAGCAGCTAGAAGCAACCAGTGTTAGTGAGAACGTCAGTGAACAACCCTACAAGTGATAACCAAAGTATTAGCAAAAATAAATAAGGTAAAGGCGAGAGAAAGCCTGAAATTATACAACAAAATTTCAAAGTGCCAGTTCGTTGAGGCCTAGTTGGCACTTGTTGCCCCCACTGTTACACATATACAAAGTACAAAGCGAGTAACTAAAGAGAAAGACCAAATAGAATTAAGAGAGGGTGGGCTAAAAGACAAACTGTGATGTAGCATGAACAAGCTAGCCAGAAAGGGGATATATATATATATATATATATATATATATATATATATATATATATAAAATATAAAATATATATATATATATATATATATATATATTATATATATATATATATTTTATATACACACATATACATAAATATATATAAGCAGAAGTGGTGGGGAGCAGTAGGCCTGAGGGAGTAGCGCGCCATAAACAGGCTGGGTGTCATCAATAAATAAGAAGTGTACTTACCAAAAGTGAAGTGTAAATTATAAACATTTGCAGTATACAAGTGATAAGTGTGTAAATGAGGACTCAAAAGGGCAACGAGAAATAGCTGAAGAAGTCAGCGGCAGAAGGGCGAGGTGCACGAGTCATCGTACAGCGAGCATCGTACATCAGGCATCTGGATGGACGTCCCCTCTGAGAAGTATCGTACAAATCACCTGTTTGTGGTTGGCGGGAAGTTTTGAGTGGTAAGCCGGCCTAAAGGTCACTGGTAGCCATCACAAACCCTGCTTTCAGAGCGTTTTTCATACACCAAACCTAGCAGTAGTAGGAAAATAAACTTTGTGGAGCAAGGAATAGGCAGGAGGATTAAGTCGTGGCTAATGGGACTACAGTCCTGACAACAGTTTCGAGAGATAATGTTTTAGACACAAAGACGATGGATCAGCTTTCTTTGTGAAAAAATTTGTGAACAATAAAGACAAATATTGTGGAACATAGTGTACCAGTGTGCGTTCCTGACAATGGTGAGAAGACGTGGACATCCAAGGACACTTCAGCTTCTATCAAGTCACCGATACTTTGTCGAAGGTGTTGAGAACACGCATAGCTCACGCTACAAGAGCAAGGTAGTACGAATTTCTTGTAGATCGGCGGAATGCGCAGTTCTTGGAGTTGCAAGGAAGTTTGTAATCAACCTATAGTCGCAGTAACGGTGTGGGGGGGGGGGGGGGGTAACTTTTTGAGTCCATACAAAGTACGTACATAGTCAGCCACCAGTGTATGAAATATGTGACATAAACCCCCTAGGGGTAATTTATAAACTTACCAAAATTATATTTTTTGACAGCCCATGTTGCGATGGTTTCGACAGCTTCTAGACTGTCTGCAGGGGCGGCTGTGTAGAGATTTGCTGTCATCTTTCAGCTAAGTGTTTCCTATATTTATATATTAAATTACACTAGCTGGTTTAAGGCCAATATCTTCAACTATCTATGGTTACTCCTGGTATCAAATGGTTACTCCCGGGATCATTGGTTAACTCCTGGATCACTGGTTACTCCTGGATCACGGTTACTCTCTGGAGTCACTGGTTACTCATGGATCACACTGGTTACTCCTAGGATCACTAGTTTATTCCTGGATCACCCGGTTTACTCCTGAATGAACTAGTTACCCGGCTAACGAAAGTCGACTTACCAATCTGATTATCCCTAGTTTACTAGGTAGAGGTCCGTCTTCACTGCCTCCATAAGCTGGTTATCTTGGCTTCCCATGTTCGGTTAGCCTGGATCAGCCAGTTGGTTATCCTAGATTCACCAAGTTGGTTATTGTTGATTACCAAGTCTGGTTATCATGGATCACTACATTTGGTTATCTTGGAGCACGAGCTTGGTTGGCATCCCAAGTCGGTTATGGAATTCACAAGTTGGTTATGTATCACAGTGGTTATGGATCACCAAGATGGTTGTTCTGGATCACCAAGTTGATTATCCTGGATACCAAGATAGTTATCGTGGCATCAAACAAACAAGTTACCTTGACCTAAAGAACGGTGGTGATAGTTCTTGGCTCACTAAAGCTGGGTCAATGTCCCCACACTGATTCATATGACTCCTCACCTTGACTTCAAGTCTGGTTACCTGACTCACAGTCTGGGCTACCCTGACCTTCACAATCTTTGGTTACCTGATTCACAGTTGGTTACCCTGACTTCACAGTCTGGTTAACCTGACTTCACAGACTGGTTACCCTTGACTTCACAATCTGCGTTACACTGACTTCACAGTCTGGTTAACCCACTGACTTCTCAGTCTGGTTACCCTGACTTCACAGTTGGTTACATGACTTCACATCATGGTTACCCTGACTTCACAGTCTGGTTTCCCTGACTTCACAGTCTGGTTTATCTGGACTTCACAGTCTTGGTTACCCTGACTCACAATTGGTTACTCTGACTTCACAGTACTGGTTACTCATGATTCACAGTCTGGATACCCTGACTTCACAATCTGGTTACCCTGACTTCACAGTTCTGGTTACCCTGACTACACAAATCTTGATTTACTCGACTTCACAGTCTGGTTACTCTGACTTCACAGTCTCGTTACTCTGATTCATATCTGGTTACTCTGAACTTCACAGTCATGGTTTACTCTGACTTCACAATCTGGTTACTCTGACTTAACGTCTGGTTACTTGACTTCCACAATCTGGCTTACTCAGACTTCACAATCTGGTTTTACTTTGGAGCTTTCACAATCTGGTTACTCTGACTTCACAATCTGGTAACTCTGACTTCACAATCTGGTTTAACTTGACTCACAATCTGGTTTACTCTGACTTCACTAGTCTGGTTACTCTGAACTGTCCACTCTGGGTTCTGTACTCTGACTTCACAGTCTGGTTACTCTGACTTCACATCTGGGTTACTATGACTTACAATTGGTTACTCTGACTTCAAATCTGGTTCTCTGGACTTCACAATCTGTTATCTCTGATTCACAATCTGGTACTCTGACTTCACAGTCTGGTTTACTCTGACTTCACCACTTGGTTACTCTGACTTCACAGGGCGTGGTTACCTCGACTTCAGCAATCTGTTGTTCTACTTGACTTCACAGTCTGGTTACTCTGAACTTCACAATCTGGTTACTCTGACTTCTCACCAAATCTGGTTACTCTGGACTTCTACGTTATCTGGCTTACTCTGACTTCACAATTGGTTACTCTGTAACTTCACAGTACTGGTTACTTGACTTCTCAATTGGTTACTCTGACTTCAGCAGCTGGTTACCTGACTTCATATTGGTTACTCGGAACTTCCAGTCTGGTTACCCTGACTTCACAATCTGGTTACTCTGGACTTTCACAGTCTGGTTCCCTGACTTCACAATCTGGTTAACCCTGACTTAACAGTGTCTGGTTACCCTGAATTCACAATATGGTTTACTCAGACTTCACAGTTTGGTTACCCTGACTTCACAATCTGGTTACCCTGACTTCACAGTCTGGTTTTACCCTGACTTCACAATTTTTTTGGGGTTACTCTGACTCACAGTCTGGTTACCTTGAATTCACAATCTGGGTTACTCTGATTCACAGTCTGGTTACCCTGACTTCACAATCTGGTTACTCTGAACGTCACAGTCTGGTTACCAGACTTCACCATTCTGGTTACTCTGACTTCACAAGCTGGTTATCCCTGAACTTCACATCGGTTACTCTGACTTAACAATCTGGTTTACTCTGACTTCACAGTCTGGTTATCACTGACTTCACAATCTGGTTTACTCTGACTTCACAGTCTGGTTACCTGACTTTCACAATCTGTTACCCTGACTTCACAGATTCTGTTCCCTGACTTCACTATCTGGTTACCCTGACTTCACAATCTGGTTACCTGACTCACAATCTGGTTACCCTGAACTTCACAATATGGTTACCCTGACTTCACAATCTGGTACCCTGACCTTCACAATCTGGTTACCCTGACTTCACAATCTGGTTACCCTGACTTCACAATCTGGTTACCTGACTTCACAATCTGATATTACCCTACTTCAGCAATTCTGGTTACCTGACTTCACAATCTGGGTTACCCTGACTTCACAGTCTGGTTCCCTGACTTCCAAAGATCTGGTTACCCTGGACTCACAATCTGGTTACCCTGACTTCACAATCTGGTTACCTGACTTTCACAATCTGGTTACCCTGACTTCACCAATCTGGTTATCCCTGACTTCACAATCTGGTCACCTGACTTCACAATCTGATTACCCTGACTTCACAATCTGGTTTCCACTGACTTCACATGTTATATACAATACAGTACTCACTTTAGGTTTGGCCACACATAACATAAGACTTGAGCAGCGTTCTCACTGTCCCACAGTTCTTCATGTTGCTTACAACACCACAAAACACACACAACTCACAAGGTGTTTTTCTAGAGTGTCTTACTGCCAAAAATGCATAGAGGTGAATTTTTCATTGTCTAACTTTATAAATACACACAAGAAACGGTTGTTTACAGTGTTTTACTGTACCAACTAACATGATGTGGCTTCCTTATTAACACTTGAGTGTATTTATCTCTAAACCAGAAATGTCAAGGGTCCATTCTATCTCCTGAGTTGTAACATCCGGTGGTGTGTCAAACACTAAGAAATTCCAAATTTGTATTTTTACACTTAGAAAAACAAAATACTTGCTTTATGAACTACTGTACTATTACCTCATGCGCACACAACCACACACACACACACACAGTACTCACTATACAACGGCTAGTGTCCTACATCATAGTGTCTTGCTGCCTAGGACAAAGTGGATAGCTCTAACACACACACAGGAGGAGACCGAGGACGCTCAGAAAGACGGAGAGGTGGGGTAGCAACACAATGTGCTGGACACAGTGCATACTAACCGAGGAAGAATGTGAAGAGGTGCTTCTGAGTGAGACCCTAGATACCTCACAAGGCAATGGGGCCGGATAAACATCATCTCCCATGGGTATTGAGGTTGAGAGGGAGCAGAGGCACTATGTGCTACCCCTAACAAACAATATTCAATACATCTATCGAAACAGAGGAAGTTGCCTGGGCATGGAAGACAGCAAATGTAGTCCCAAACTTTAATAAAAGGAGACAGACATGAAGCATATTAAACTACAGGACCAGTTGTCACTGACATGTAAAAGTATGCAAAATCACGGAGAATATTATCAGGAGAAGAGTGGTGGAAAACTCTAGAAAGGAACGATGTCTCATCAACAGCAGCCAACAATGGTTTCAGGACGGGAAATCCTGTGTCACAAAACCTCTGGAGTTCTATGACCATGGGCAGCAGTAAGACAAGAGAGAGAGGGGGTGGGTTGGATTGCATTTTCTTGACTTGGCAAAGAAGGGACGTTTGACACAGGTTCGCACACAAGAGATTGGTGCAAAAACTGGAGGTCCAAGCAGGGTTAAACAGGGAAGGCACTACAAATGGATCAGGCGAATACTTGTCTGGAAGACAGCAGCCGTTTCATGGTTAAGTGGCCGAAGTGTCAGTGTGGGCACCTGTGACCAGCGGGGGGGTCCACAGGGGTGCAGTCCTAGGTACCAGTGCTGTTTCTTCGGTATTTGTGAACGAGACATGGCGGAAAGGGAGTGAAGTGACTCTATGAGGTGTCCCTGTTTGCACAGACGAGGACGTGAAGTTGCTTGAGAAGAATTCCATCGATCGAAGACCAGAGGCAGAACTACGCAAAGGGACTCTGGACAGGCTGCCAGACATGGTCCAGCAATTGCTCTGGAGTTCAATCCCACCAAGTGCAAAGTTCATGAAGATTGGGGAAGCTGGCAACAAGAAGACCGCGACGGAGTACAGTCTAGGGGGCCAGCCAGAGTGACCAGGAGACTACAAACCTCATCAAGGAAAAAGATCTTGGGGTGAGTATAACACCAGGCATCTCCTGAACCGTGCACATCAACCAATAACTGCTGCAGTCATATGGGGCGCCTAGCAAACCTCAGAACAGCATTCCAACATCTTAATAAGGAATCATTCAGGACCCCATGTACACAGTGTACGCTTAGGCCCATATTGGAGTATGTCGGCACAGTTTGGAACCACCCACTAGCCATGGCAACGTAAAGAAAACTAGAGAAAGTGCAAAGGTTTGCAAACAAAGACTAGTCAGAGCTAAGAGGTTATGTCCGTATGAGGAACGAGGTTAAGGGAAATCAACCTCTGACGGACACTGGAGGACCAGGAGAGATAGGGGGGAGGGACATGATAACGACATACAAAATACTTGAGAGGAATTGACAAGGTGGGACAAAAGACAAAACACAGGATGTTTCCAGAGATTGGACACAGTAGTAGCAAGGGGACACAGTGGATAGCAATGAAAGACATCAGCTGAACACTCACAGGGATGTTAGGAAGGATTTTCTTCAGCCACAGAGTAGTCGAGTAAGTGGATAGTTTGGAAGCGATTGTAGTGGAGGGCAGGATCCATACATATTCTTTAAGACGATGTATTGATAAAGCTCATGGAGCGGGAGAGAGAGGACCTAATAGCGTTCAGTGATGAGGCGGGGCCAGGAGCAGTCTCGACCCCTGCAACTACAATTAGGTGAGTACAATTAGGTGAGTACACACACACATATACAACACCACCTAGCCTTACTCTGTCTGCAGTCTTCTTTGCTTTTTTACCCTTCACCCTCAATCTTCATGATCCTTTGCACATTTTAGCGGAGTTGAGTAATCGCGATAAGCCAGTTGTGGACAGGCTGGACAACGTGTACAGCAACGGCTTCGCGAATTTCACCCCGCCATCCAAATGCATAGTCATGAAGATCGGGGAAGGGCCAAAGAAGAACGCAGACAGAGAATAGGCTAGGTGGCAAAAGACTGCAAACCTCGCTCAAGGAGAAGGATCTGGGGTGGACCATAACACCGAGCAACGTCACCAGAGGCACACATCAACCAGATAACTTCTGCAAGTATATGGGCGGCCTGTGCAACGTTGAGAATAGCGTTACGATACTTTCGTTAAGAATCGTTCAAGACACAGTACACTATCTACGTCAGGCCAACGTCATCCTTGTTGTGACTCAGACGAGATCACATGGAGTTAGAAAGTATTTCTTTAGTCCATAGAGTCGTGGAATAGCCTTAGCAAGTGATGTAGTGGAGGCTAGGATACCATACATTACTTTAAGAAGAGGTAAATGACAAATCTCAGGGAGCAGAGAGAGGACACACACCACACACAGACCATCACACACACAACACACACACACACGGTCATAGTTACGCTGTAAGGTATCACAGTGTGCGCCTGTGACGAGTGCGGTCCCACAGGGGTCAGTCTAGGACCAGTGCTATTATTTGGTTATATGTGATCATGATATGATGATGTGAAGGGTTAGACTCAGAAGTGTCCCTGTTCGCAGATGATGTTGAAGTTAATGAGGAGAATTAAATCAGGATGAGGGATTTCAGCCATGACTTCAAAGAGACCCGTGGACAAGGTGGTACACGTGAATCCAGCAACTCGGCCTCCTCGAATTTACCCAGCCAATGTAAAGTCACCAAAGGAACGCCTTTCCTCTCAACCACGCAACTTATTAGATTTTGTTACCACCGAAAAAGTTGCACAGTTTATTGTGCACCCCATATCATCCTGTTGACGGCTAGCGCGGAGGATATGGATACAAAAAGGCCTAGGAAACTAGGCCCCAAAGGGTTAACAGGAATACATATGGAATTTTATATATACATATTCATAGTTCACTTATCTGTTACAAGCAAATTTAGAAATTTTGCCTTAGTATATCTGGTAATTTATTTTCATTAGTAAGATATCTGACATGTCACTATAGTTATTATACTGTCTGTCTCTCGTATTCCGCATTAAGTGGACAATTTAAGCACATAGGTTCAAGGACAGGACCATATGCCTGACTCATGCATTCAGTATTTACATTTAGTTATTGATCATCAATCTGTGTGTCTCCCAATACTGCCAGAAGTACTTGTAAACCAAGCCTAAGCCTGGCTACTACAAACATCGCTGTCTAGCGTACTTGTAACCAAGCCTAAGCCTGGCTACTACAATATCGAGTCAGTCTGGTTGCACATTGCATAGTTGTTCCATAATCTCCATTACTTATCTACGTTCTTGTTATCATAGTGGGTTATAGATTACTCAGATTCTAACTGCATTCCTATAAACCGTTTTTCAGTATTTACTTCTCTCCAAATATTTATTCGTAATTGAGACACAGAATACCAATGTATCTAACATCTGCCTAGGAAATGGTTCGGATGGATAATGAGAACCTGGAAAAACTAGGGACACCAGAGAGACTCATGTGATCTCTGCAAAACCTGCTTTTGCGTCTTATAGGCTGGAAGATGGTGTCTCCACTAACGGCCTCCATCAAGTCTGGCGACCATTGCAGACCTCGCGAGAGTGTACAAAGAAACTTTCACGGCACACAGTGCGATTAGAAGGCACTAAACTAGACTGGGAACAGTTGAAGGTCCTTGATCTATATTCCCTGGAACGCAGGCGAGAGAGATACATGATAATAATACACTTTGGAAGCTGGACGGGGGAGGGGATTGTGTACAATACCTGCACACGAAAAATCGCTCATATGAGAGCAAAAGACCTCGCAGGAGATACAACATTCACCCCGATGAAAAGCAGGGGCGCCACTTAGTACATTGAAGCGACAACATAATAAAGTGTTCGGGGTCTCCAGATTGTTCAACTGCCTCCCAGCATACATAAGGGGGGATTACCAATAGACCCTTGGGCTGTCTTCAAGAATGGTACCTGGACAGGGCACCTGAAAGTCAGTACCTGACCAACCGGGCTGTGGTTCGTACGTCAGCTTGCATGCGACCGGGTAGTGTGAACAGCCTGGTTGATCTAGAACCCTGATTCCACGGGGCGTTGGACCCGAAACCCTCTCCAGGTAAACTCCAGGTACATTCTCCTTCTGGCACTCTTCTTGGCTACATTCAACTTTATCATTGAATGTGAGTAATCACTATCTGGGTGATGGGAGTTCCATCTGCAAATTGTTACATTAATTCCTTGTTGTCTATGATTTATTGAGTATCTATACCTGGCTTCCCCAATGAGCATGTTATTGGAGTCATTATATGTGAATCGAGAGCCATTCAATGATGACATAAAATTAGTTGATGATAGGTCAAAGCTCAGTTGTCATAGGTTAGCTTTAGCGACAGATTAGGGATTGCAACAATTCAGTTTGCAGTGTAGACGCCAGTTGTTAAATCTTATGCCTAAAAAAAAAAAAAAAAACTGTCACAAATTGATTATCTTCTTAAACTAGTGGAGGTGCAAACCAGAGCAGATGCAGCCCCCCTGCCAGAAGACTCCTGGTTTAGATCCATCTGTGTATATAAACTTGTGATAACTTGTTACTACCAGCTAAGCGCTGGAATTTCTTATGAGCAGTTGCTCTCAAAGTGATTTAAGGGTAGGTATTATAGCAAAGAGCCTTCTTGGGAGGGACTTGCAGGTATTGTGATAGTTAAATGAAACACATCTTCCACGGAGAGAAGGTGAAATGCTCTTGTTGCCTTCAGTTTGATACAGTTCATGCAGCCAGGTTATAAAACTTAAAATAATTGATGTTTTTATCAGTGCCATTTAGATCTGTGTGTGATTTACCTCTAGACACTTGGTAAGATTACATTATGACAGAGTCTGGTTCATTTCTCTCCGATTCTAGTACCTCGAGTACTGTGTTATCTCAAACTAATCCGATCACTAATACTAAACGAAATGTGATATATGATATGAGATACTACTCCTGTAGTATAAGCATAATGTAAGCCATTAATGTTAAGTTGGCCCATAATGCCTCAGGAATAATAGAGGCTGTTTTTGCACTTGCCGCATGACCCACGATATTGTGTTATACACAGTTCTCAATGTGACTGTGTGCAATGACAGAGTAAGAAAGATAAGAATAGAATAAAAATTAAACATTAAGCTCCTTCCTCATATTAAGAACCTTTGTAGATTTGGTGGCAACCAAGGATAATTCTGAGAGCGTTCATTTTGCATTTAACTCCAAGAGTCGGACGAGAACTTTCTCTAGCTAATATCAAATTTGGTGGGGGAAAATTTATAGGTTCCTGTACGAATTTCGTCCTTACATCCATACAAGTAATCTCATTGGAAGGTGGACACCATACATTGTATTACAGTAGTAGTTACCCCGGTAGGACGTGTGAGAAAACTTAAAGCCACCCTGGTCGTTCTGCAAGCGGGCTCTTTTCGATATTCACACACTTGTCAAACACATCTGTCTAACAACCGGTACCCATAATCTTCAGAAGTGGATAGCAACTCACAAGTACGGCGCTACTAATTTGTTGTGGACTGTATGGAATAATTGGAATGATTAGAACAAAAAAGGGGGAAGGGGTTTTATACGGGAACACACACGCAAGAGACTACCACTTACCCAATTTCATTGTGTGGTCACTGGAGATCGATGTAGCACCCACAACAACCTGTCCATCATTGTTACATAGAAATTAAACTGTCAGCTAACTCTACATGCAAGTGTACATAGCTGTGGGTGGTTGGATACTCCTTATTTCTTCCATCACCATATCATTTCGAAGTTCTTGTTTACCTGGAGATTACCTGGAGAGATTTCCGGAGGGGTCAACGCCCCGCTGTGCCCGGTCTGTGACCAGGCCTGCTGGTTGGATAGTCAGAGCTCTGATCACACAGGCGTTACTGCTTGGCTGCACGCAAACCAACGTACGTCAGCCACAGCCGGCTGGTCAGGAACTGACTTTAGGTGCTTGTTCCAGTGCAGCTTGAAGCTGCCAGGGAGTCTGTTGGTAACTCCCCCTTATGTATGCTGGGAGGCAGTTGAACAGTCTCGAGCCCCTGACACTTTTTGTATGGTCTGTCTTGAACGGCTAGTGACACCCCTGCTTTTCATTGGGGGGTGTGTGGATCGTCTGCCATGTCTTTTGCTTTCGTACGTTGTGTGATTTTCGTGTTGCAAGGTTCGAAGTACTAGTCCTCGCTAGATTTTTCCAGGATGTATATAATAATGTATCTCTCCTGCCTGCGTTCAGGGCAATTACAGTGTTTAGAGGAATCTCAGTGCTCCCAGTACATTGAGGTTTGATTAGTGACTCAGTTATGCGCGTGAAGGTTCTGTCAATGGTACATTTTCTATGTCCAGACCAATTTCACTCTGTCTTGAAAGGTGCTCCTGTTAGTGTGCAGCAATATTCCAGCCTAGATAGAATGAAGGACCTGAAGAGTGCTCATCATGGGCTCTGGGCTCCCTAGTGTTGTAGGTTGTTCTTTATCCATCCTGTTATTTTTCTAGCATGATGCGTGGATTGATACAAATGTTATGGTCTTGAAGGTGAGAAGATCCTCAGACATGATCAATCCCGGGGTCTTTGACGTTGGTGTGCTCGCTCAAGATTTTGTGGCAGAATTTGTTATGTACTCTTAATGAAGATTTAATTTCCTCGTGTTTTCATCACTATCTGAGTAATTGGAAATTATTCATCGTTGAACATCATATAGTTTTCTGCAGCTCTTGAAAGATTGGATTTATGTCGACTGGAGTTGCAGTGTTTGCAATGGAGACCTGTATGCAGATTCGTGTGTCTCTGCATTATGGAAGACACGGTGCTGTGGCTGACATCCTTGTCTATGTCAGATTTGAGGATTGGGAATCTCACGATGAGAGTGAGAGTACTGTGGCCTTGTGGAACAGAGCTATTTCCCGTAGAGTGCCTCGGACTTTTACTCTGTTGACTACTCTCTCTGTGTGTTGATTTATTGAGGAAATTATAGATCCATCGATACGACTTTACCTGGTCTATTCCTTTATCAGCATGTTGTGTGCTAACTAACGCCATGGTCAACACTTGTCGAAGGTTTTGCAAGTCTGTATATATTTGGTGTATATGTTTAGCTTTTGATATGATACAACTGCGGCAAGTCAAGAACACTATTTCCCGATTTGTCTTTATTCCAATACACGATGCTGAGATCATTAAAAACCCTCACCGTAGATACTCGGAACTGGGTCGCCAGGTTACCAGGTATCCAACTGGAAAGAAACCCAAAGTATTCCTTTTCTTATGACGCAATCAAAGTGGAGAAACAACTCATCCATGTATTGGGCCCTTACTTAAACATGATGCGGGGCTAACACAGATGACAGATCAAGGAATGAGTTGAGGACTCAAGTCCCAATTTGACTCGTTTCAGCAACCGCCTAAACCAGACTGAGAGGCAGAAAATCTAAATGAATTTTTATGGAGAGAGCCACAGAATTTGGTAAACACAAGCCTCTTTGATGTTATCCTGACACAATGGACTTTTTGAACAGGCGATGATAAATGACATGCCCATACACTCTGCCCCAGGGCAGACTCATGGAACTTCCGTGTTCTCATCAAGAAAACTGGCATGAATCTCTATCACGAGATGTTACCACTCCTCATGGAGAGAGGGAGCATTGGGGACACGGGGGTCGTCCCAAAGTTACTAAGCAACAGACATAGCCCCACTCCACAAAGGGTGGCAGTAAAGCAATAGCAAAGAAACTACAGGACGATAGCACTACATCCCGTATCATTAAAAATTCTTGTTGAAAAGGTTCTAGAAGCACTCGGAACATCTACACCCATCTAGATACTCCCGATCAGTAACACAACCAGGGCAACATGTAATTTGTAGAGCAGGGTCACTCTGTCTGTCTCATCTACTGGAATCACTTACAACAAGGTCCTAGATTTGCACTAGAAAGACAAAAAGAATGCAAATGTAATAAATTACTGAACTTTTCAAAAAGACTTCGACAAGTGTGACCATGGCGTATTAGCGCACAAAATGCGTTGTCTAAATGCAATACACGGAAAAGTTGGTAGATGGAGTCTATATTTCCTCACAACAGAACACAAAGAGTAGTAATCAAAAGATGTAAAGTCTGGAGGCGGCTACGGAAGGGAAAAGCTCGTTTCCACAGGCAAGTACTAGCTCCATCTTGTTTCTCACCCTCATTTCTGGACATTGACAAGGAGCAGCCACAGCACCGTGTCTCTTCCTTTGCCAGATGACACCCGATCTGCATGACGTGTATTCATATACAGACACTACAAGGTCCAGGCGGACATCAACAAATCTTTTCAATGGACTGCAGAAAACAATATGAAGTTCACGATGAGAAATTTCAATTACTCCGATATGGTAAACTTGAGGAAATAAAAATTCATCAGAGTATAAAAACAAATTCTGGCCACAAAATAGAGGCGAAAAACCAACGTCAGACGACCTGGAGAGTGATCCATGACGGAGGATCTCACCTTCAAGGACGATAAATTGTATCAATGCTATCTGCTGACAAAAATGTCAGGATGGATATATTTGAGAAAACCTTCAAAGCTAGGATGCCAATGCCAATGATGACACTTCTTCAAAAGAAATACATGATTATATATTCTGGAAAAGCCTAGAGGGTCTAAGTACCTAAATTGCACACGAAAATCACTCACCACGAAAGCAAAAGACTCGGCAGACGATGCAATCATCACCCCAATGAAGAGCAGGGTGTCACTAGCACGTTAAGAGACAATACAATAAGTGTCAGGGCCCGAGACCTGTTTCAACTGCTCCCAGCAATCATAAGGGATTACCAATAGACCCCCTGGCAGTCTTCAAGCAGACACAGGACCCAAAACACCTAAAGTCAGGTTAACCTCTGACCAGCCATGGCTGCGGCTCGTACGCTTGGATTGTGTGCCAGCCAGCGTAACAGCCTGGTTTGATCAGGTCTCTGATCATCCACCTGAGGGCCTGGGTCACAGACCGGGGCCCGCACGGGCGTTTTTTTTGAACCCGGAAACTCTCTCCAGGTAAAACTCTATGTTCACCTATATCACTTTGGATGAGTTGTTTTCCAGCGGACATGGACATCTTTGGCCTCATCCGTTTCAGTGTAAATAGTTGATGTGTTGTGCAGTTTTAGAGGGTTTGGTGTTATCGAGTCAGGACCAGTCAGCACCTTCCCCCCTCTCTCCACTGGCGGGGAGGGGGGGGCGTGTGTAGTAAACCAGTGACCCTCTCATAAACGCCCACCCTGCCGTAATCCCCCGCCTCACCCACCCAACTCCCGAGCGCACACCCCAGTTATAGAGGGTTGACTTCTCCCCTAACCCACGATGTCAGCGATGGCATCGCAGGGCAAGTGCCGGGGCTCACAGAAATCTTCTACTAAAGGAGACGCATCGTGGAGCTCGACTGGCGAGGCAGTGTCAGGTGTGCCACAGGACAGTGTGTAGACTCAGTCCTCAAGCTTCAAACATGGTGCACACGATGGGCTGGGATCTTCAATCAACTTGGCGTCCACCAGTGAAACGCTGACATGTCCCTAAGGGGCAGGCGCTCTCTATTGGAGAGGCTAACGGACAGAGTCTCACTGGCTTTCTTGGACCTCTTGGGGAGGGTCGATGTTGCATCGTGCGAAGCAGCAGATCCGGTGGCAATCTTGCTGCTGTTTGCAATGGCTCTGCTCTGCCGAGGAGGAGAAGGCTACCTAGCAACATCTGTGTTGGGGGCATTGGATGATATTCCCTACTATGTTTGTTAAACTGCTCATTACTCTGTAATTTGTCTATGATTGTAATCATGTTCATAATGTGTTTATCCATTCATTACTTTGAAAACTTGTCATGATTGTGACAAGCTTACCTGCGAGTTCATTAAGTTTGTTAAAATTCTCATGATTAATGTGTTATTTGATTTCATTTCCTTTGCAATTTATTCTTGAGTGACCAGCTCTACCTGGAGCTCATGTACCTTTGTAACTTGGTCATGTATTATGACCAGATCTAGTTCATTATCGCTGTAACTTGCTCAGTATCAAAACTTTGCGAGTCAGTCCTGGACCTATTATGTACCTCTGTAATCTTTTGACTTCCGCCCACTGGTATGGGTATGGGGGGTGCATAATAAACATATTTAAAGAAACTAACCACTATTAATTTTCCCCCCCACAATTCGCAAAATTTACATTCCCATATTATTTTCTGTTTCATCAGAGGTTGATTCATCTGTAATCTGTCTCGCTAAAGCTTGATTAAATTAGACGAGTAGTTTGTTGTCACTCCACACTCTCCAAGTCGGGTTCCTCGCTATTTCCCATTCTCACTACCCTATTTATGGTTTCATTCACTTTCTGTCCATATTCTAACCTGGGGAACAGTTGCACACATCCTATTATGAAGTTAGGCCTATATTAATCCTTAGCTGCTGTGGATGCCAATTTCCTGGTCCACGTTTTTTTTTTGACCAGCTCTGTTAGATCACATTCAAAACACTCCCGCGTCTCCCCTTCTCCTGGCACATAGTACAGACCTTCTCTTGTTGGTTCTCCACTTTCAAATATACTTCGGACCAACAGTAAACATTAATTACATTTTAGGCACTATAAACTATAACGTTGGAAACAATTAAATATTTTCCACACTGCGGCTGGGCAGACGTTCATTGCTAGACGACTTAAATGTATGTGGAGTACATTTTTTCCAACTGGGACTGGCCACCTGGCATGGGGGAACTCCAACTACTGGATTTTCATAATCACCATTAAATCTTTCCACCACTTTAACAAAATTCCTCAGGTAGGGTTTCGTCCCCAAGCACACTATAAGGTTCCATGCTTCTAGTATTAACAATTCTTCTCTTATTGTAAGGGGTGTGAACGCTAAGATAGTGCATCGAAGAATTTTTGAAACTTCTGCAATTAATACTCTCTTGGTCAATTTAAATTATTGGGCATCATACTGCACATTATTAGGCTTAACAATAACAAGTCTCTCTCTGTTCCCATGTCAGTCCCAGCACCTTACTACATTTAGGCACTTCAACTCCATGGTTGTCTTTATTTATTTGATCCCTTAAACCGGACGAATTACTGTTCCACTCCCTCATGCAAGTTATACTTTCTGTATCAAACTGAACATATATCACTCTTGTTTAATTATTTCCAGTAGCCTTTTCATATGCTAGTCAATTATCACCCAGTGAGCTTAATCCAGATCTGCCCGGATTCATCCAATGATCGGATTCAAACGGATTCGTTGATACCAATGTATCTTCTGACTGGTCACTAACTGATGGGGGCTCTTACGAGCCCTATCAACACTAAACACACGAAACTAAAACAAATAGTTACAATACTTTAGACCCGATTCTACTGTTAACAGTGCTTTTAGGAAAAAAAAAATATACAGTGCCCTAGCAGATTTCTTCCGGATTGCTGGACTCGGGTGGATTCAACAGGTCTGTTGGAATAGAATATTAGCTCGGATTGGGTCGGATTAATTTTAAAATGCCGTTGGAATAAAAGCCACAACCGGAAGAACTGTACTCAAGAAATTTAAATACAACAAATAGTTACAATACAGATAGGGGACAGTCTACTCTTTAGGTAAATTATTAGGAGAGAAAGCCATACAGTGACGGATTCTTCAGTTCCGTGATTCGGGCGGATTCAAGCTTTTTGAGAAAGTAAACAGTAAGTTAGAGTGATAAGGCTTGTCCCAATATGCAACGTACATATAGAAATAGAAATACAAATAGCCCAGATCTACACTTGAAGGAGGTTATTAGTAGAATATTCAAGAGGTTATTAGTAGTTTTATGTTTAAATATTTTTATTATGACCCCATGCTCGTCTGTGGGCGGTAGTCACCATACCATCCTGTGGGCGGTAGTCACCCCATACCCATTCCTGTGGGCGGTAGTCACCCCATCCCAATCCTTGTGGGCGGTAGTCACCCATACCCATCCTGTGGGTGGGTAGTCACCCCAATACTAATCCTGTGGGTGGTAGTGCCATACCCCATTCCTGTGGGCGTTAGTCACCCCATACCCATCATGTGGGCGGTAGTTACCCCATACCCATCCTTGTAGGGCGGTAGCTTCACCCCATACCCATCCTGTGGGCGGTAGTTCACCCCATACCATTCTGTTCGTGGCGGTAGTCACCCATACTCATCCTCCTATGGGCGGGTAGTCACCCCATACCATCCTGTGGGCGGTAGCTCACCCGCATTTACCAATCCTGTGGGCGTGTGGTCACCCCATTACTCATCCTATGGGGCGGTTAGTACCCCATAAGCCATCCTGTGGTCGGTAGTCAAAAGATTACAAAAGGTACTTTAATTGGTCTCCAGGGACTGGACTCCAAAGTTTTGATAGCTGAACTAGGTACAAAGGTAAGTCGATGGATCAGCTTTCTTTGTGAAAAAATTTGTGAACAATAAAGACAAATATTGTGGAACATAGTGTACCAGTGTGCGTTCCTGACAATGGTGAGAAGACGTGGACATCCAAGGACACTTCAGCTTCTATCAAGTCACCGATACTTTGTCGAAGGTGTTGAGAACACGCATAGCTCACGCTACAAGAGCAAGGTAGTACGAATTTCTTGTAGATCGGCGGAATGCGCAGTTCTTGGAGTTGCAAGGAAGTTTGTAATCAACCTATAGTCGCAGTAACGGTGTGGGGGGGGGGGGGGGGTAACTTTTTGAGTCCATACAAAGTACGTACATAGTCAGCCACCAGTGTATGAAATATGTGACATAAACCCCCTAGGGGTAATTTATAAACTTACCAAAATTATATTTTTTGACAGCCCATGTTGCGATGGTTTCGACAGCTTCTAGACTGTCTGCAGGGGCGGCTGTGTAGAGATTTGCTGTCATCTTTCAGCTAAGTGTTTCCTATATTTATATATTAAATTACACTAGCTGGTTTAAGGCCAATATCTTCAACTATCTATGGTTACTCCTGGTATCAAATGGTTACTCCCGGGATCATTGGTTAACTCCTGGATCACTGGTTACTCCTGGATCACGGTTACTCTCTGGAGTCACTGGTTACTCATGGATCACACTGGTTACTCCTAGGATCACTAGTTTATTCCTGGATCACCCGGTTTACTCCTGAATGAACTAGTTACCCGGCTAACGAAAGTCGACTTACCAATCTGATTATCCCTAGTTTACTAGGTAGAGGTCCGTCTTCACTGCCTCCATAAGCTGGTTATCTTGGCTTCCCATGTTCGGTTAGCCTGGATCAGCCAGTTGGTTATCCTAGATTCACCAAGTTGGTTATTGTTGATTACCAAGTCTGGTTATCATGGATCACTACATTTGGTTATCTTGGAGCACGAGCTTGGTTGGCATCCCAAGTCGGTTATGGAATTCACAAGTTGGTTATGTATCACAGTGGTTATGGATCACCAAGATGGTTGTTCTGGATCACCAAGTTGATTATCCTGGATACCAAGATAGTTATCGTGGCATCAAACAAACAAGTTACCTTGACCTAAAGAACGGTGGTGATAGTTCTTGGCTCACTAAAGCTGGGTCAATGTCCCCACACTGATTCATATGACTCCTCACCTTGACTTCAAGTCTGGTTACCTGACTCACAGTCTGGGCTACCCTGACCTTCACAATCTTTGGTTACCTGATTCACAGTTGGTTACCCTGACTTCACAGTCTGGTTAACCTGACTTCACAGACTGGTTACCCTTGACTTCACAATCTGCGTTACACTGACTTCACAGTCTGGTTAACCCACTGACTTCTCAGTCTGGTTACCCTGACTTCACAGTTGGTTACATGACTTCACATCATGGTTACCCTGACTTCACAGTCTGGTTTCCCTGACTTCACAGTCTGGTTTATCTGGACTTCACAGTCTTGGTTACCCTGACTCACAATTGGTTACTCTGACTTCACAGTGAAAACCCAAAGTATTAGCAAAAATAAAAAGGAAAAGGGGCGAGAGAAACCCTAAAATTATAAAACAAAATTTCAAAGTGCCAGTTCGTTGAGGCCTAGTTGGCACTTGTTGCCCACTGTTCCCAAATATACAAAGTACAAAGCGAGTAACTAAAGAGAAAAGACCAATAGAATTAAGAGAGGGTGGGCTAACGACAAACTGTGATGTAGCATGAACAAGCTAGCCAGAAGGGGATATATATATATATATATATATATATATATATATATATATATATTATATATATATATATATATATATATATATATATATATATATATATATATATATATATATATACACAATATACATAAATATATATAAGCAGAAGTGGTGGCAGCAGTAGGCCTGAGGGAGTAGCGCCGCCATAACAGGCTGGGTGTCATCATAAATAAGAAGTGTACTTACCAAAAGTGAAGTGTAAATTATAAACATAGCAGTATACAAGTGATAAGTGTGGTAAATGAGGACTCAAAAGGGCAACGAGAAAATAGCTGAAGAAGTCAGCGGCAGAAGGGCGAGGTGCACGAGTCATCGTACAGCGAGCATCGTACATCAGGCATCTGGATGGACGTCCCCTCTGAGAAGTATCGTACAAATCACCTGTTTGTGGTTGGCGGGAAGTTTTGAGTGGTAGAGCCGGCCCTACGGTCACTGGTAGCCATCACAAACCCTGCTTCAGAGCGATTATCATACACACAACACCTAGCAGTAGTAGGAAGATAAACTTTGTAGGAGCAAGGAATAGGCAGGAGGATTAAGTCGTGGCTAATGGGACTACAGTCCTGACAACAGTTTCGAGAGATAATGTTTTAGGACACAAAGACAGTACAATCTGAGAAGCAAGTATTGGGTACACATGTAGTAAAAGGTAGTACATAACTGGGTGAAAGAATGACTTGTTAACACACGCTAGTATTATAATTATTAGAATTACTCTCAGTGTTAATGGTATCTCATTAGTATTACGGATACACAGAGGTGAATTGTATTTCTGGGACATATAAACAACTGACGTGCTCACACACACACACGCGCACACACACATACACACTCGGGGCCAGGAGCTGAGTCTCGACCCCTGAAACCACAACTAGGTGAGTACACACAGCTGATCCTTGGAATTTGACAGCGTCCCCTCACCCCCCCACACACCTCTCCCTCCCCCACAGACCTTTCCCCTCCCCGCTCTTGCCTTCACTCCCTCTATCTTTTCTTCCCTCGCGTTTCTCTCTATCATAGCCTTTTTCCCTACCCTTCCCCTACTCACTCACTCACTCTCTCTCTCTCTCTCTCTCTCTCTCTCTCTCTCTCTCTCTCTCTCTCTCTCTCTCTCTCTCTCCCTCTCTCTCTCTCCCTTCCCTCTCTCTCTCCTCTCTCTCTCCCTCTCTCCCTTCTCTCTCCCACTCTCTCTCCCTCTCTCTCTCCCTCTCTCTCTTCCTCTCTCTCTCCCTCTCTCTCTCTCCCTCTCCCTCTTTTTTTTTTTTTTTTTTTTTTTTTACACAGGGTTTGACAAGGTTAAGGATCCCTAGCTTTATTGACAGCTATATTACAGGTTAAGGATTCCTAACTTTATTGGCAAGCTAAGAGCTGTTACCTACATCAGCTCATTTGAAAGCATTTTTATTGTTATGAGACATACAAGTACGGGACAGGATGAAGTTGGAGCCATCTGTGGGCCAGCATTTTCATTTGATCAACTGACTTTATCTCGTTGACATCATTATGCTGTAGGAATGTGTTCCATACTCGAGTCATCCTGGGTATGTATGATCTCAGATGGAGTGATGTTCTGGAGAAGGGTACAGCCAGAGTGAAGTTGCTGCTTTCTGCCCGTCTTGTGGCATAAAAGCTTGTTTCACGCTGTCCTCGAAGTGGATCCAAGTGTGGTATTTTGACAATATTGACCTTGTACATAACAGTAAGGCCACCCACATCCCTCCTATGTTGAAGGCTCTGCTGAAATGACAGATCTATCCAGGATGGGTCCAGGCGAGAGATGAGACGTCTTGCTCTGTTCTCTACTCTGTCAAGCAGTCACAGATGAGAGGGGAGTAGTATAAGTTGGTCGATCTAGGAACACTGCCGGTAAGACCATGGAAAAGAGAT
>NC_069458.1:11635025-11677805 GCF_026875155.1 Cherax quadricarinatus | reverse complement strand
AGAGGAGAGGGGGGAAAGGGGAGAAGAGAGAGAAAAGGGGGGGAGAGGAGAGGAGGAGAGAGAGAGAGAGGGAGAGAGAGAGAAGGGGAGAGAGAGAGAGAGGGAGGGGGAGAGAGAGGGAGAGAGGAGAGAGGGAGAGAGAGGGGGAGAGAGAGGGGGAGAGGGGAGGGAGAGAGAGAGGGAGAGAGAGGGAAGAGAGGAGAGGGAGGAGAGAAGAGGGAGGAGAGAGAGAGGAGAGGGGAGAGAGAGAGAGAGAGAGAGAGAGAGAGAGAGAGAGCGAGAGAGAGAGGAGAGAGAGGAGAGAGGGAGGAGAGAGAGAGAGAGAGAGAGAGAGAGAGAGAGAGAGAGAGAGAGAGGAGAGAGAGGAGAGAGAGAGGAGAGAGAGAGAGAGAGAGAGAGAGAGAGGAGAGAGTAGAGAGAGAGAGAGAGGGAGACGAGAGAGAGGGAGAGGAGAGGGAGAGAGAGAGAGAGGGAGGGGGGAGGGAGGGAGGGAGGGAGGTGCAGTAAATTATATTATTAATCAGGTTACGGGCTTATCACTTGTGATACGAGAGATATGTCACATTCTCAGTGATGATGTAAGTCTCAGTAACTTACCAACACTACGCACCAACCTACCTTATCTATATCGCACAGATAACAGAAAACATAATTCAGTGAATATCTTATCGAATATCTCATCTTTAAAAATAAATAGCGAGATCCTGTATACATCAAAGATAATTAAAAGTGTTATTTTAACTTGTTTTTGAAATGTAAAATCCAATTTTTTTAAGATTATCTCCAAATAAATTTGTACAATATCTTAATTCTGCTTATTTGTTTACATCGTCATTCTTACTAACATATTACTAGTAACTTTATCATTCTTACTAACATATTACTAGTAACTTTATCATTCTTACTAACATATTACTAGTAACTTTATCATTCTTACTAACATATTATTAATAACTCTTATCATTCTTACTAACATATTACTAGTAACTTTATCATTCTTACTAACATATTACTAGTAACTTTATCATTCTTACTAACATATTATTAATAACACTTTATCATTCTTACTAACATATTACTAGTAACTTTATCATTCTTACTAACATATTACTAGTAACTTTATCATTCTTACTAACATATTACTAGTAACTTTATCATTCTTACTAACATATTTCTAGTAACTTTATCATTCTTACTAACATATTACTAGTAACTTTATCATTCTTACTAACATATTACTAGTAACTTTATCATTCTTACTAACATATTATTAATAACTCTTTATCATTCTTACTAACATATTACTAGTAACTTTATCATTCTTACTAACATATTACTAGTAACTTTATCATTCTTACTAACATATTACTAGTAACTCATCATTCTTATTAACATATTGCTAGTAACTCATCATTCTTGCTAACATATTACTAGTAACTTTATCATTCTTACTAACATATTACTAGTAACTTTATCATTCTTACTAACATATTACTAGTAACTCATCATTCTTATTAACATATTGCTAGTAACTCATCATTCTTGCTAACATATTACTAGTAACTCTTTATCATTCTTACTAACATATTACTAGTAACTCTTTATCATTCTTACTAACATATTACTAGTAACTCTTTATCATTCTTACTAACATATTACTAGTAACTCTTCATCATTCTTACTAACATATTACTAGTAACTCTTTATCATTCTTACTAACATATTACTAGTAACTCTTTATCATTCTTACTAACATATTACTAGTAACTCTTTATCATTTTACTAACATATTACTAGTAACTCTTCATCATTCTTACTAACATATTACTAGTAACTCTTCATCATTCTTACTAACATATTACTAGTAACTCTTTATCATTCTTACTAACATATTATATATATATTTGCATTTTTGGAAAGTACAGTAATTTTGGAAAGAGACATGAGTTTCCCGACTGTCAAGTAAGTTTTTTATTTATTTATTAATTTGAACATGATACAGTGAAGTACAAAAGAATACAGTTAAATGCAGCATGCCAAAGCCACTTGTATGCATAGCATTATGGGCAGGCTTTAAAAAAAAATTAAAAACTAAGCAAAAAAGTATTCAGTTTAAAACTTTTGAAACAGAAACAAGCACAAATGAGTAACAAAAACAATAAGGAAACAATAATGAGAACAATAGGAAACAATTTTAGAATAAAAATTATTCAGAAAATTTATTTTTTTGGGGGTGAAAAGTGTTTTTGAAAAAAACTTGAATTTATAAACAAACAGTTTTCTTTTTATTACAGGTAAAAATTTCCCAAAATTTTAGGCCTTTTTGTGCATTGATTTTTGCATAGCGTGAGAGGAACAGGAACATCAAGGTGATCTGTGTCTTGTGTTATGGCAGTGTTTGTTGAGGTTTGGTAAGGAAGTTTGAGGGGGGTTTTTATGTCGGTTAAGTGTTTATTTGTATAGGTACAGTAATAATATGGATGTTTTGTACTGTGAGTGGGTTAAGATTTTGAAAATTTTGGTGGAGTGTCGTTTTTGGGGGGAAAATTTTGTTTCTTTCTGACTGCAGTCTTTTGTTGGGTATTATGGTCTGAGAGGGTTTTTATTGTTTTTAAAGCCCCATGCAAAAATTTTCCAAGTGAAAAAGGGGGAAAAAGTGAGTGAATGGGCCCAGGAGGGCTGACTGTGGAACATTACCGTATTTTCGATAGTATCCAAAGGTCTTTGGAAAATTTTTTTTTGGAAATTTGTTGTATAGTGTTTAAAATTTGAGTCTATATCAAGGGGATTCCTAGGAATTTTCCCTTTGGATTTTTTTGTGATAGGTGACCATTTATTTTATTTTAAGGGAGACACACTGCCTTGTTCCCAAACGAATGTAGTAGGTTTTTTGTCAATGTTTAGAGTAAGTTTTTTGGTCCTCATCCAGGTTGAATTTTTTCCCCAAATTTGGGTTTTTACAGTTTTGGGCTAGTATGACGGGGCCGGGGTTTGAGAGTAGTAATCTTTATCATTCTTACAAACTATTAATAACTCACATTCTTACTAACATATTACTAGTAATTTAAATTTCTTACTAACTATTAAAAATAATCTTTATAAATCTTACTAACATATTACTAGTAACTCTTTATCATTCTTACAAAAATTTTTACTAGTAATCTTTATCATTTTTACTAACATATTACTAGTAATATCATTCTTACTAAAATTACTAGTAACTCTTTTATTTTTTCAAACATATTACAGTAATCTTTATCTTCTTACTAAAATTACTAGTAACTCTTTATCATTCTTACTAACATATTACAAAGAAACTCTTTCATTCTTTACTAAAAAAAAAAACTAGTAACTCTTCATCTTTTCTTACTAACATTTACAGTAACTCTTCATCAACTTACTAACATATTACTAGTAACTCCAAAAATAAAATGTGGAGAAAAAACATTGTTAAAAAAAAATTTTAAATTTTTAATTTTCAAAGAATTTTAAGGGGGAAATAATTCTTACATTTTTTGTGAATACAACAAAAAGATTGCAACATATTATTAATAATAAGAACTATTTTTACTAAAATATTAATAATATGGACCATTTTTCCAGCAAATATTATTGTATTCTTAACCATCTTCAACAAACATTAGTATTCCTTAACCAACTTATAACAAACTTAGTATTCCTAACCAACTTACTAAATACATTAGTATCCTTTAAAATAAATACTAACAAACATTGTATTCCTTTAAACCTATTACAACCAAACATTTATCCTTTAAAATACTTACAAAAAACATTAGTATTCCTTAAAACCCAAATTACAAAAAACATTAGTATTCCTAACCATATTACTAACATACATTAGTATTCCTTAACCCTACTTACAACAACTTAGTATTCCTTAACCATACTTACTAACAAACATTTTGTATTCCTTAACCATCTTTTAACAAACATTGGTATTCCTTAACCAACTTACTAACATACATTGTATTCCTTAACCATAATTTATAACATAAAATTAGTATTTCCCTTTAAAACATACTTACTAAAAATACATTGTTTCCCCTTTAAACCCTACTTACTAACAACATTGTATTTTACCATACTTACTAACAAAAAATTAGTATTTAACCTACTTTTTTAACAAAAATTGGTATTCCTTTCCATACTTACAACAAACAAATGTATTCCTTAACCCTACTTACTAAAAAACATTGGTAACCTTAACCATACTTTTTAACTGCATTAGTATTCCCCTTTAAACCCTACTTACTACAAACATTGTATTCCTTAACCATACTTAAAAACAAACTTAGTATTTCCTTAACCCTACTTTTAACAAAAAATTTGGGATTCCTTAACCAAAATTACAAAAAACATAGTTTTCCTTAACCCAAATTACAACATCATTAGTATTCCTTAACCAACTTTATAACATACATTAGTATTCCTTAACCAAAACTTCTAACAAACATTGGTATTCCTTAACCCTATTACAACAAAATTGGGATTCTTTAAACCAAATTATAACAAAAATTGGTATTTCCTTAACCATACTTACTAACATACTTAGTATTCCCCTTTAACCCTACTTTCTAAAAAACATTGGTATTCCTTAACCATTCTTACTAACAAACATTAGTAATCCTTCGCAACATTAACTGATAAATCATACTCGTAAGATAATTCTCCCTCATTATGGTTCCAAATATAACATCTGTATTAATATTTCCCTAAACATTTGATTTGAATATAATTCATTAGATGGAGGCTCCACACTGAGGCCACATACTCGGTGTCTACCATTTTGAATTTGTTATTATTTTAAGTGTTGAAAAAGTTATCATATTTATGTAGTGATACTGGTCCTGTGGGGAGCAGCAGCAGGATAATACTGCACCACCTCTAGGGGCCCTTAACAACAACAGTTTGGCGTGCGTCATGGGCACCAACATATGGTGTGTGATTCTCTCCTACTTTATCCATTTATCACCGATGCAGATTACATGGTGAGTTTAAATATGTGGCCTGTAGTTATAACTTTTCTCTTGACATATGCAAGACATCACCATCCCTGTAGAAGCCATTATTAGATGTACTAGTCATTATATTTTGTTGTTGCAGAAGTACTATGAAGATTCTATGTTCAATAAAGCCTAGAGATAAGGCCTGTGTTTGCTTCCACAACAATTTATTGAACATAGAATCCTGGGCTACCTGGTGGTGATCCTGCGCTAGACTACATCACAACATGGAGCGTTTCTGAAACCTGAGAGGCTAGACTGTGACCCCAGCTTATCAACGGCCTGCTCAGGAATGGAAGCACTGGTTTAAGACTTTCGAAAACTTCTTGGGAGCCCTTCCTAAAGAAGATCTAGATAAACTAAGTCTGCTCATCAATTTTGTGTCACCTAAGATATATGAGGCTATTTCTGAGTGTAATACTACGAAGATGCTATCAAAACCCTCAAGTCTCAGTATATTAAACTACAAATGAAATCTTTGCACGCTATCGCCTTGCAACTCGCCGCCAGCAGATTGATGAGTCCTTAGAGGATACTTTCAAGCACTGAAAATTTTAGGTAAGGACTGTCACTTCCAAGCAGTGACAGCTGCTCAGTATTGTGAAGAGTCCATCAGGGATGCTTTTATCAGTGGCCTGCAATCACCAATAATAAGGCAGCGTTTATTGGAGAATAAAAACTCTCGACTTAGCCGCTGCTTTGACCAGGCAGAGCTCTAGATTAGCCGAAGAATTCTGAAGTATACAGTACCACTCAGCCTTCTCGAGTGGTAAGTGCTGCAATTCCTGACCAGACTCTTGCAATGAAGTTACTGGGGAACCTGCCTCAGTGACAGCAGCAGCAGGTACGGTGTGTTTTTTTGTGGTTTTCAAGACATCCACGTCCAAAGTGTCCTGCTCGTGAAGCAATGTGCCATAAATGCCACAAGAAAGGTCACTTTGCTAAAGTATGTCGTGCTAATGCATCAACAAGAAGCTAGTGCTCCACACTTCCAGTGATCATGCGACTCTAGCAACAGTGACTTCTGCGGCTACTCCAAATTCACTGTCAAAGGCAGTTGTTGAAAGTATTCATCAAAGGAAAGAAGTAGATGGTCTTATTGATAGTGGCAGCTCAGAGAGTTTCATCAACCCTTGACTTAGTTTAAAACGGCTCTCCTTGACTCTACATCACTCATCAGGTACCGTTTCCATGGCATCAACATCTCTCTCTATTCAGACCTTAGGGTTTTGTAAGGTAAATTCAGAGTTAATGGAAAGGATTATCAAGATGTACATTTAGCTATTCTGCCACAACTGTGCTCTGATGTTATCCTTGGTCAGGACTTTCAGAAGCTGCATGGTAGTGTCACCTTAACATATGGAGGTGAACTGCCTCTCTTGTTGTCTGTGGGCTTAGCACTTTAAGGGTAGACCCACCAAGCTGTTTGCAAATCTTACCGCGGATTGCATCCTATATCAGCTAAGTCACGCCGCTATTCTTATGAGGATCGGATGTTCATTGAGAAAGAAACTCAGAGGCTGCTGAAGGAGGGTATTATAGAACGAGTGATTCCCCTTGGCGTGCACAGGTTGTTGTTGTTAAAGATGGTTATAGGAAACGGAGACTGGCATCGATTACTCTGAGACAATCAACAAATTTACACTTCTTGATGGGTACCTCTACCTCGAATTGACGATACAGTGAACAAAATTGCTCAGTACTACGTGTTTAGCACAATTGATCTGCAGAGTGCTATCATCAAGTCCCTATAAGGAATGAAGTAACCATACACAGCGTTTCAGGCTAGTGATGGCTGTATCAGTTTACCAGAGTCCCTTTTGGAGTCACCAATGGGGTAGCCTGCTTCCAACGAATTATGGATTCACTCATTCAGGAAGAGCAACTCATGGGAACTTACGCGTATTTAGATAATGTTACCATTTGTGGCAAGACCCAGGAGGAACATGATGCAAACCTTGATAAGTTTTTGGAAGCCGCCAAGAAGAAAATATCAGTTACAATGAGGAAAAGTGCACTTTTTCAACTAAAAGGCTTAGCATCCTTGGTTATGTAGTATAAGGAGGTTCAATATTCCCAGACCCTGAACGACTACGACCTCTACGGGAACTTCCAATGCCTCAAGACAAAAGTCACTCCGAAGAACTCTGGTCTCTGTTTATTACTCACAATGGATCTACAACTATTCAAGTAAAGTCGCCCATTGAGTGCTACCACATTTCTGTGACAAAGGAAGCAGAAGCCGCTTTCCATACTCTCAAACAGGACATTGAAAACTCAGTAGTTCAAGCCATTGATGAGTCCCTACCATTCGAAGTGGAAACGGATGCATCTGACATTGCCATTGCTGCAGTCTTATCTCAGGCAGGACGACCAGTAGCCTTCTTTCGAGAACTTTTCAAGGATCAGAGAAATGTTATGCTGCTGTAGAAAAGGAAGCCCAGGCCATCATAGAAGCAGTTCGCCACTGGAGGCATTATTTAACTGGTAGACATTTCACCATAAGGACTGACCACGGTCCGTGATGTATATGTTCGACAAGAGGCACAAAAGTAGGATAAAGAATGACAAGATATTACGCTGGAGGATGGAACTATCGTGTTATGACTTTGATATTCTGTACGACCGGGTCAAGAGAACATCTCACTGATGCATTCTCTATGGTCCCACTGTGGAGCAGCATGTCATGATTTGCAATCACTCTCAGCTCTCCACAAGGCTTTGTGTCACCCAGGAGTTACACGCCTGTACCTTTTGTCAAATCAAAGAACATGCCCTACTCAGTGGAAGATGTGCGACAAGTGATCGGAGCATGCAGAGTATGTGTAGAGTGCAAGCCAAACTTTCATCAGCAGAGAAGACTCATCTCATAAAATCCACCAGCCTTTCGAAAGATTGAATATAGATTTCAAAGGACCTCTACCAAGCACAAATCGAATAGGTATTTCCTTAACATAGTAGATGAATATTCAAGGTTTCCCTTTGTATTCCCTGTGCAAATATGGCTGCTTCAACTGTTATTAGTTGTCTTTCACAGTTGTTCTCTATTTTTGGTATGCCAGCTTATATCCATTCAGACGGGATCCTCGTTCATGAGTAACGAACTTCAGGAGTTTTTGGCTAGCAAAGGTATTGCCTGCAGCAGAACAACAAGCTACAACCCTCAAGGCAATGGTCAAGTGGAGCGGTTCAATGGTACTATATGGAAGGCAGTTACAATGACATTAAAGTCGCGCAATCTACCTGTTCAACACATGGCAACTGTCCTACTGATGCACTTCACTCTATTAGATCACTGCTGTGCACAGCTACTAATGCAACCCCTCATGAAAGACTCCTCAACTATTCACGTCGTTCCTCTACGGGAGCCTCCGTGCCCACTTGGTTATGTCATCCTGGACCCGTTCTCCTGAAGAGTCACCGTAGGATGAACAAGACGGATCCTTTAGTGGAAGAGGTAGAGCTCCTGCAAGCTAATCCACATTACGCCCACATTCGCTACCAAAATGGTGAAGAGACTACAGTATCTACAAGACATTTAGCCCCAGTTGAAATCCCTATTAGTGTGTGAATCTCAAGATACACCAATAGATGTGAAAGATGCTTCGTTTTCTCCTGGAAAGCCCCTTGAGACTACCCCTATGGAAATAGAGGATTCTGCCCAGCAGTTAATCAAACCCGCTGGAAAATATCGAACCTGGTGAAGAGGCTCAAGGGCTACGAAGGTCGGGACGTGTACGTCGCCCACCTAACAGTTTGGGAGATTACTGTCTCTGATATTTTAGAAGGGGGAGATTGTAGTGATACTGGTCCTGTGGGGAGCAGCAGCAGGATAATACTGCACCACCTCTAGGGGCCCTTAACAACAACAACAGTTTGGCGTGCGTCATGGGCACCAACATATGGTGTGTGATTCTCTCCTACTTTATCCATTTATCACCGACGCAGATTACATGGTGAGTTTAAATATGTGGCCTGTAGTTATAACTTTTCTCTTGACATATGCAAGACATCACCATCCCTGTAGAAGCCATTATTAGATGTACTAGTCATTATATTTTGTTGTTGCAGAAGTACTATGAAGATTCTATGTTCAATAAAGCCTAGAGATAAGGCCTGTGTTTCTATCACAACAATTTACCAGGCTACTAGCCCATACAAGGCAAGTCTTTATGAACAAGGCAAGACCTTATCAACAAGGCAAGACCTTATCAACAAGGCAAGACCTTATCAACAAGGCAAGACCTTATCAACAAGGCAAGACCTTATCAACAAGGCAAGACCTTATCAACAAGGCAAGACCTTATCAACAAGGCAAGACCTTATCAACAAGGCAAGACCTTATCAACAAGGCAAGACCTTTTCAACAAGGCAACCTCATCAACAAGGCAAGACCTTATCAACAAGGCAAGACCTTATCAACAAGGCAAGACCTTATCAACAAGGCAAGTCTTTATCAACAAGGCAAGACCTCATCAACAAGGCAAGACCTCATCAACAAGGCAAGATCTCATCAACAAGGCAAGACCTCATCAACAAGGCAAGACCTCATCAACAAGGCAAGACCTCATCAACAAGGCAAGACCTCATCAACAAGGCAAGACCTTATCAACAAGGCAAGACCTTATCAACAAGGCAAGACCTTATCAACAAGGCAAGACCTTATCAACAAGGCAAGACCTTATCAACAAGGCAAGACTTATCAACAAGCAAGACCTCATCAATAAGGCAAGACCTTATCAAAAAGGCAAGACCTTATCAACAAGGCAAGACCTTATCAACAAGGCAAGACCTTATCAACAAGGCAAAACCTTATCAACAAGGCAAGACCTCATCAATAAGGCAAGACCTCATCATCAAGGCAAGACCTCATCAACAAGGCAAGACCTTATCAACAAGGCAAGACCTTATCAACAAGGCAAGACCTTATCAACAAGGCAAGACCTTATCAACAAGGCAAGACCTCATCAATAAGGCAAGACCTTATCAACAAGGCAAGACCTTATCAACAAGGCAAGACCTTATCAACAAGGCAAGTCTTTATCAACAAGGCAAGACCTCATGAACAAGGCAAGACCTCATGAACAAGGCAAGACCTTATCAACAAGGCAAGACCTCATCAACAAGGCAAGACCTCATCAACAAGGCAAGACCTCATCAACAAGGCAAGACCTCATCAACAAGGCAAGACCTCATCAACAAGGCAAGACCTCATCAACAAGGCAAGACCTTATCAAACAAGGCAAGACCTTATCAACAAGGCAAGACCTTATCAACAAGGCAAGACCTTATCAACAAGGCAAGACCTCATCAATAAGGCAAGACATCAACAAGGCAAGACCTTATCAACAAGGCAAGACCTCATCAACAAGGCAAGACCTCATCAACAAGGCAAGACCTTATCAACAAGGCAAGACCTTATCAACAAGGCAAGACCTTATCAACAAGGCAAGACCTTATCAACAAGGCAAGACCTTATCAACAAGGCAAGACCTTACCAACAAGGCAAGACCTCATCAATAAGGCAAGACCTCATCATCAAGGCAAGACCTTATCAACAAGGCAAGACCTTATCAACAAGGCAAGACCTTATCAACAAGGCAAGACTTATCAACAAGGCAAGAGCTTATCAACAAGGCAAGACCTTATCAACAAGGCAAGACCTTATCAACAAGGCAAGACCTTATCAACAAGGCAAGACCTTATCAACAAGGCAAGACCTCATCAACAAGGCAGGTCCTTGTCTTGACTTAAAGTTGAAATGCTTTGTGCAATTAATGGCTTTCTTCTATGCCTACTTTTGTGGTAATTCATGTGTATCTATTGCATTCTTCGTATGACTATTATAATTATAATCAAAAGGAAGTGCTAAACCTCTCGTATGTCTCAGAGTGAAGAGTTTTTACGAGGATAGTGAGGCTCAGGTTAGAGTATGTAGGAAAGAGGAAGATTATTTCCTCGTAAAAGTAGGTCTTAACCCTTAAACTGTCCAAACGTAGATCTACGTTTTTTCAACATTTGAAAGTATGTAAAAAAAGTAGATCTTCTTTTATTTTTTTACATTTGAAAACTTGTAAAATAAACTTTGATCTACTTTTTTTTTTTGTTATATGTGTATTTGAAAAAAAAACGTAGATCTACTTTTGGAGCACTACGCATGTGAACATAGATCTGCTTGGACAGTTTAAGGGTTAAACAAGGATGTGTGATGTCACCGTGGTTGTTCAATATATTTATAGATGGGGTTGTAAGAGAAGTAAATGCAAGGGTCTGGCAAAAGGTGTGGAGTTAAAAGATAAAGAATCAAACACAAAGTGGGAGTTGTCACAGATGCATTTTGCTGATGACACTGTGCTTTTGGGAGATTCTGAAGAGAAGTTGCAGAGGTTGGTGGATGAATTTGGTAGGTTATGTAAGAGAAGAAAATTAAAAGTGAATATAGGAAAGAGTAAGGTGATGAGGATAACAAAAAGATTAGGTGGTGAAATATTGGATATCAGATTGGAGGGAGAGAGTATGGAGGAGGTGAATGTATTCAGACATTTGGGAGTGGACGTGTCAGCAGATGGGTCGATGAAGGATGAGGTGAAACCTAAGAGTGGTGCACTTAGGAGTCTGTGGAAACAAAGAACTTTGTCCTTGGAAGCAAAGAGGAGAATATATGAGAGTGTAGTTTTACCAACGCTCTTATATGGGTGTGAAGCATGGGTGATGAATGTTGTAACAAGGAGAAGGCTGGAGGCAGTGGAGATTTCATGTCTGAGGGCAAAGTGTGGTGTGAATATAATGCAGAGAATTCGTGGTTTGGAAGTTAAGAGGAGGTGTGGGATTGCCAAAACTGTTGTCCAGAGGGCTGAGGAAGGGTTGTTGAGGTGGTTCGGACATGTATAGAGAATGGAAAGAAACAGAATGACTTCGAGTGTATAAATCTGTTGTGGAGGGAAGGCGGGGTAGGGGTCGGCCTAGGCAAGGTTGGAGGGAGGGGATAAAGGAAGTGTTGTGTGCGAGGGTCTTGGACTTCCAGCAGGCATGCGTGAGTGTATTTGATAGGAATGAATGGAGACAAATGATTTTTAATACTTGATGTGCTGTTGAAGTGTGAGCAAAGTAACATTTATGAAGGGGTTCAGGGAAACCGGCAGGCCGGACTTGAGTCCTGGAGATGGGAAGTACAGTGCCTGCACTCTGAAGGAGGGGTGTTAATGTTGCAGTTTAAAAACTGTAGTGTAAAGCACCCTTCTGGCAAGACAGTGATGTAGTGAATGATGGTGAAAGTTTTTCTTTTTCGGGCCACCCTGCCTTTGTGGGAATCGGCCAGTGTGTTAATAATAATAATAATAATAATATTATTATTCTGGCCTCATTCATTGGTTGCCATTATCCAGCTCCGGAAACATACACTTCTAGAAATTACATTTGAGAGCGATATCCACAGTATCTCACACACCCATTTTGTATCTCACCTCGGCAAGAATAATAATAGTCAGGGTTGGATCTACGATGTTAGTAAGACGGTGTCCCGTAGCTCAAATACTGTAAGTTGGAAACATAGGACGTGTTTCCTTAAGACATCTTCCATCCCTGTTCACCTAGCACTAAAATGGGTCGCATCCTGGGTGCTAGTGGACTGGTTTGGGTTGCATCCCGGGACACTGACCTAATTTGCAGAAAATGCTCAGCATAACAAGTGGCTTTCTATATAGTAGTATGTCACTGATGTCAGCTATGTATACCTTGTACATGTACTGGTAGTAAATTATTATTATTATTATTATTATTATTATTATTATTATTATTATTATTATTATTATTATTATTATTATTATTATGAAACTTAAACTTGAGGGGCCCCTAACCCCGGGGGGCCCCAGAGGTGCTTTAGTCCACATTTTTTTAAAAAATTTTGGGGGGTTAAATGTATGATTTTTTTTAAATAATAATATAAGAAATTCAATACGATTTTTTTAAAAAATAAATTTAAGGGCTATTTAAGTGTCAGGTGGCTAGCTGTTGTGGCTGTAAAGGGGCCCCCAAAATAACAGTTAAAGTTTCAGGGCCCAAAAAAAGTAGGTCCACACGGTAGGTACAAATTTTAAAAAAATGTACACTGTAATGGAGCATAATTAAGTCTTTCAAAGAGGACCAGGAAAATTACATGACATATTCAAGAAGCCTTGAATCCAATTAAAGGGGTTTTTGATCCTGGAAATTTAAAATACTATCCTTTTCTTTAATTAAATTAATTTAATTAAAATTAATGCAACCTTCAGAAGGTGCAGCCCGAAAACAAGTTTCCATGGATGCATTGATTTGTGTACCCAAAATGGGACTCTATCCAAATGATGGGGGATGACTTAAAAACCCGGGTCAGCACTCCTGGGCCAGCACCCCTGAGTTCACCTCTTGAGCTCAGCACCCTAGTTTACCCCTCTTTGGCTGCCTCCCGAGCTCAGCACTCCTGAGTTCCCCACTCCTGAGTCGCACTTCTGAGCACAGCCTCCCCAGCACAGCACTCTGAGCTCCCACTCCGAGTTAAACCTCTCCTCAGTTCACCCCCTTCTGAGTTCCCTCTCCTGGTTCACCTCTCCGATTCCCTCTTGAGTTACCTTCCTGGTTCACCCCTTTCCCGAGTCAGCACTCCCCCCTTACCCTCAGGGTTAAAAAAATATCACAATATTAAAAAAATAAAATAAAAATCCCAGGCAGTGTTTACAAGCTGAAAGGGAAAAAAGAACCCGTTTCACATAAAACAAACTAGGATTATTTTTCCACAGGGCAGTGCTTTTGGCTAATTCAAAAAAATAAAAGATATGAATCAATGTTTAAAAAAATTTTATTAGCGTTTAAAATTTTTATTTAGTATAGTAGTAGGGAAGTATAGTAAGGCATGTAGTTTGTAGTGAGCATAGTAGTGTAGGCATAGTAGTAGTAGTGGCTAGTAATAGTGTAGTAGGCATAGTAATAGTAGTAGTAGGCTGTGTATAGTAGGCATAGTAGTAGTAGTAGTAGGCTTAGTTGTAAGGCAAATAGAGTAGTGGCATAGTAATAGTAGTAGTAGGATAGAGTAGTAGTATAGGCATAGTGTAGTAGTAGTAGTAGGATAGTAGTAGTGCCCAAAATAGTGTAGGCATAGTATAGTAGTAGGCATAGTAATAGAGTAGTAGGCATAGAAGTAGTGGCATTAAAAAGTAGGCATGTAGTAGTGTAGTATGGCATAGTAGTATAGTAGGCATATAATAGTAGTAGTAGGCATAGTAGTAGGCATAGTAGTAGTAGTAGTAGGCATAGTAGTATAGTAGGAAAAAAGAGTAGGCTAGTAGTGTAGTAGTGTGCAGTATAGTAGGGGAGTTTTAGTAGTGTAGTAAAAATAGAGAAAGGCATATATAGAGTAGGCATAGTAGTAATAGGATAGTAGTAGTAGGGTAGTATTAGTAGTAGTTGGGTTACGTGTAGTAGTTTTTGGGAGGCATAGTGTGTAAGCGTAGTAGGTAGTAGGCGTTACGTATTTATAGGGATAGTATAGTAAAACGTAATTGGGGTAAGGCTGTATTATAGTATTGAGGGATAGTAGTAGGGTAGTAGTAGGGGCATGTAGTAGTAGTGGGGATAGTAGTGGCTAGTAGTAGGGCGTAGTAGTAGGGGCATAGTAGAGTAGTGGCGTGTAGTAGTAGTAGGGCGTATTAGTGAGGCATAGTGATTGGCATAGAGTAGTAGTAGGCATGGTATATAGGCTAGTAGTAGGGGGTTTGTGGCATGTATTAGTATAGGCATAGTAGTATAGGTTAGTATAGTAGGAGTAGTAATAGGCTAGTATGCATAGTAGTGTATAGGGGTAGTAGGCTTAAATAGATGGCTAGTAGTTGTATAGTAGGATAGTAATAGTAGTTGGGTAGTGTAGTAGGCCCTATGAGGTGTAGTGTAGTTGCATAGTAGTAGTAGGTATTAGTGTAGTAGTATTTAAAACATGTAGTAGGTAGAATAGTAGGATAGTGGTTAGCGGCTAGTGTGTAGCAGGCTAGTAGTTTTAGTAATAGGGGATTAAATAGGTTTGGCAAAATTAGTATAGTAGGCATATTAGTAGTGTAGTGTAGTAGTAATAGGATAGGTAGTAGGTTGTGTAGTAGAATAGTAGTAGTAGCGACTTGTGTAGTAGTAGAGGCATAGTAGTGTGTAGTAGCAGGGGTTGTGTGTAGTAGGCATACAGTAGTAGGCATAGTAGTTAGTAGGCATGCGTTTTTAGTGGGTAGAGTAGCAGTAGGTGTAGTATATAGGCATGTAGTTAGGTGTATAGTAGTAGGGGTAGTGTGTAGTAGATAGTGTAAAAGCATTGTAGTTAGGCAAATGTAGTAGTGGCAAACAGTAGTAGTAGTAGTAGTAGAGGCATGTGTAAAAGGCTAGTGTATTGGGTAGTAGTAGTAGGGCTTTCAGTGTAGTTTGGAAAGTTTGTAAGCGTAGTAGTTGTAGTACATAGTATTAGTAGTAGTGGCTAGTAGTAGGCGTAGTAGGGCGCGTAGTAGTAGTAGGGAAGTAGATAGTAGGGTATAGTAGTAGTAGTAGTAGGGGTATTAGTAGTGGCTAGTAGAAGTAGGTAGTGTGTAGTAGGCATGGGGTTGTAGGCATAGTAGTAGGGGTAGTAGAGGCATAGTTGTAGTAGTTAGGCATATAGAGTAGGTGGTTTGTAGTAGGAGTGTGTAGGCATATTGCATAGTAGTGTAGGGTGTAGTAGTAGGGATTGTGTAGAGGCATTGTAGTGTGTAGGCTAGTAAAAGTGTGGAGTAGTGTAGGGCATAGTGTAGGCAAGTAGGGTGGGATAGTTGCATATAGTAGTAGAGTATAGTATAGTAGAGTATAAATGCTAGTAGTAGGGTAGAAGTAGTGGAAAAGTGGTAGTAGAGGCATGTAGTGTAGAGGCATATAGTAGAGTAATAGGATAGTGTAGTAGGATTTGTAGTATAGGGGTAGTAGTAGTTTGGCTAGTTGTGTATAATAGGCTGTATTAGGCAAGTAGTAGTAGACATAGTAGTAGTAGCAGACGTAGGTAGTAGTAGCAGGCTAGTAATAGTAGTATAGGCATAGTAGTAGTGTAGGATAGTAGTGGTGTGAAGTAGTAAGTAGGCCTGTAGATTGGTGAGTAGTAGTTTAGGCTAGTGAGTAGGATGTAGTATATAGGCGTAGTAAATAGGGAGTAGTAGATTATGTAGTAGTTGGCTAGTAGTAGAGGGATGTATAGTAGGCATGTATATATAGGGTTTTAGTAGTTGGTGTAGTAGTAGTTGGCTAGTATTTAGGGTAGTAGTAGTAGAATAGGCGTAGTATAGGCATAGTAGTATAGTAGGCTAATAGTAGGCATAGTAGTGGGTAGTAGTGTTGGGCGTATAGTTAGGATGTAGTGTAGGCATTGTTGTAGTAGTAGGTGTGTAGTGTGTAGTTGGGCAGTATAGGAGGGGATAGTTAGTAGTGTTGGCATAGTAGTAGTAGTAGTAGGCATTTGGGATTTGTAGTGTGTAACAGTAGGCATAGTAGTGGCAAGTAGTGGCGTAGTAGTAGGCATAGAGTGTAGTAGGTGATAGTAGGGATAGTATAGGGAAGTGTGTAGTAGTGGCATTAAATATTAGCATAGCAGGTGTAGGCCATAGTATAGTAGGTGTAGTAGTGTAGTAGGCTAGTAGTAATAGTATAGTAGTAGTAGTAGTAGGCATAGTGTTTGTTAGTAGGCATAGTAGTAGTGATAGTAGTAGGCGTAGTGTGTAGGTTAGCAGTAGTAGTATAGTAGCAGGGTGTAGTAGTTAGTGCAGGCATAGTAGTAGTAGTAGTAGAGTAGGCATAGTGTGTAGTAGGTGTATAAGAGTGGCATAGGTGTAGTAGTAGTAGTAGGATGTAGTAGTAGGCTAGTGTTTAAAATAGTATGGAAATAGATAGTAGGTGTAGTATTAAATTTAAAAAAATATAGTAGGAGGCATAGAGTAGTAGTAGTGGCATAGTATAGTAGCATAGTAGTGTAGTAGGAATAGTATAGGGAGTAGTAAAAGAGGGGTGCAGTGTATAGTTCAGGCATAGTAGTAGTAGGCATAGAGTATGGCATAGTTAGTAGTAGGGTGTAGTAGTAGTAGGCAAAATAGTAGTAGTAGGGCCCATTAAGGGAGTATGTAGTAGTAGTTGGTGTATAGTAGTAAAGGAATAGTTGTAGAAGGCAATATGTAGTAGGCAAGTATAGGCATGTAGTAGTGTAGGCATGTATAGTAGGTTTAAAATTTTTGTGGGAAGTATTTTATGGTGTAGTAGGGTGAGTAGTAGTATGTAGTAGTAAGTTTGTATAGTAGGCATAGTAGTGTGTAGGATAGTATAGTAGGCATAGTAGTAGTATGATAGTAGTAAAATTTAGTTAGATAGTTTATTGTAGTAGGAATGTAGTAGTAGGGTGTATGTGTAGGCCTAGTAGTAGTAGGGGATAGAGTGTGGGTAAAAGTAATATAGTAGTATAGGTATAGTATAGTAGTAGGAAAATTTTTAGAGTAGGTGTAGTAGTAGGGATAGTAAAATTTTTGTAGTTAGTAGTAGTAGTAGTAGGAAAGTAGTAGTAGTAAGTGTAGTAGCAGTAAGTGTGTCCCGTAAAAAATTAGAAAATTTTCATTTGTCTATAAAACTGGCATCTGCCACTTCTCGGGCCCCTGCTTGTCTATTGCAACTTTCCCGGGGTGCTCCAGTGTCCCCCCGTCAGAATAATTTGACGGATTTTGGGTTATCGGGAAAAATTTTCTTTGTCGCCTTTTGGGATATCTATCTCGTTTATGTAGATTGTGAACAACAGGGGGCCCAACAAAGACCCCCGTGGAACACCCCTCGTGATGCTTTTCCTTTTGATTTCTCCCCCCTTTATGCAAAAATCCTGCTGCCTAATTGTCGCCTGCCTCATCCAGGAAAAAAAATTTCCCATTCCGTGTGCCTTAATTTTCCTCAATAGTCTCTGATGTGGGACCCTGTCAAAAGCCTTACTTAAGTCCATATACACAATATCATATTCATTACCATGATCTACCTCCTCAAATACCGTAGTGAAAAAAGTTAATAAATTCGTAAGGCAGGAACGCCACTTTGTAAAACCATGCTGAGATTCGTTGATTAATTTATGCTTTTCAAGGTGGCTACGAACTGCCTCGGCAATTATTGATTCCATAAATTTTCCCACTATGGAGGTTAGGCTTATTGGTCTATAGTTCGAAGCTAAGGACCTGTCACCTGCTTTGAAAATAGGTATCACATTTGCCATTTTCCACTTATCTGGCACCATGCCAGTTTGTAGTGATATGTTGAAAAGATTAGCCAAAGGTTTGCTAAGCTCCTCTTTACATTCCTTTAGAACCCTTGCATACAGTTCATCAGGGCCTGGGGATTTGTTAGGTTTTAATTTATCTATTTGCCTAAGGACCATGTCACTTGTGACCCTAATCGTGCAGTTTATTATCGTCCTGTTCTACATAATTTATTATTTCTGGAATATTGCTAGTATTTTCCTGTGTAAAACTGAGAGGAAGTATGTGTTAAAAATTCTACACATTTCCTTATCACTGTCTGTGAGCTGACCCGAGTAACTTTTGAGTGGGCCTATCTTGTCCCTGGTCTTACTTCTGTATACCTGAAAGAATCCTTTTGGGTTAGTCTTGCAACTTTACCCTCATAATCTCTTTTTGCTTTTCTTATTCCCTTTTTTATTTCTCTTTAACTGAAAATACTGATTTCTTAATTGCCCCTCTCTTCTTTTGATTTGCCTATATATGCCTCTCTTTTGACCAATTAGATGTTTTAATCTATAGTTCATCCATTCAGGATCATTTTTATTTGATCTGATTTCCCTATTTGGAGCATAAATTGTCTGAACAGCTAGAACTATGCCCTGGAAAACGTTATATTGGCAATCATCGCCACCTACCTGACCCATAGTCAGGTCATTCCAGCTCAGCCCACCTAAGTAATTTTTCAATCCTATGAAATCAGCCAAGCGGAAGTCAGGGACAGAGACATACTACTATAGAGAAAGCCACTTGTTATGCTGAGCATTTCCCGCAAATTAGGTCAGTGTCACAGGATGCGACCCACACCAGTCCACTAACACCCAGCAGGTGATGGGTGAACATAGACAACAGATGTAAAGAAATGCGCCCAATGTTTCCACCCTGGCTGGAAATCGAACCCAGGCCCTCGCCATGTGAAGCGAGAGCTTTAGCCACCAGGCCACCAGAGTCGTAGTGGTAGGAAGGTATGTACAGCATTATGTTCCAAATACACGTACACAATTAGAGGTTCTAATTCCTTGAGTGAAGAGAAGTCCAGTTAATTGCCCATGAATGATGTTCACAGCCTCGATGTTATAATAAAAATAATAAAAATAATAATAATAATAATAATAATAATAATAATAATAATAATAATAATAATAGTAATAATAAAAACAACGATGATAATAATATTTATTTGTACAAGTACATGATAGGCCTATTACCGACCAAACTGACATGATACACCACTGGTAAACTAGCATGATACATCACGGGCATACTGACATGACATATCACTGGCATACTGACATAATACATCACTGACATTCTGATATGATACATCACTGGCATACTGACATGATACATCACTGGTAAACTGATGATACATCACTGACATGCTGACATGATACATCACTGGCATACTGACATGATACATCACTGGCATACTGACATGATACATCACTGACATACTGATATGATACATCATTGACATACTGACATGATACATCATTGACATACTGACATGATACATCACTGGCATACTGACATGATACATCATTGACATGATACATCACTGGCATACTGATATGATACATTTATTTATTTATTTATTTATTTATTTATTTATTTATTTATTTACAATTTGAACATACATACGAGGTACAAAAAATACAGATAAGAGCAGCATGCCAAAGCCACTTATACTATGCATAGCATTTCGGGCTGGCTTAAAATTAACTAAGCAATGATGAAATCAGTGATAATAGATTATTGTAAACAGATAACTATAAAGCACAAATGAGTATTACAAAGACAGGTCATATGGTTGCATGCATTGTTGTACATTCAGTCGTATGGAGTATTCTGTTAGGTAGTGTATTTAAAAAATAATAAAGTTAGATTGGGTTTTAGGTTTAACATTTATGTGATATAATTGTGAGAAACAATTAAGATATACAATTTATAAGGTTCAGTTATTCAGTATTTATTTGGTTTTGGGTGAGTAAGTGATCTTTGAGAAGAGACTTGAATTTATAAACAGGTAGTGTTTCTTTTATATTTACAGGTAATGAATTCCAGATTTTAGGGCCTTTTATGTGCATTGAGTTTTTGCATAGTGTGAGATGGACACGAGGAACATCAAAGAGTGATCTGTGCCTTGTGTTATGGTCATGTGTTCTGTTGAGGTTGGCAAGGAGATGTTTGAGGGGAGGGTTAATATCAGAGTTAAGTGTTCTATGTATGTAATAGGTGCAGTAATAAGTATGGATGTTTTGTATAGTGAGTAGGTTTAGTGTATTGAATATTGGTGGAGTGTGCTGCCTGTAGTGAGAATTTGTTATCATTCTAACTGCAGCCTTTTGTTGGGTAATTAGTGGTCTGAGATGGTTAATTGTTGTTGAGCCCCATGCACAAATTCCATAGGTGAGATAGGGGTAAATAAGAGAGTGATATAGGGCCAGGAGGGCTGACTGTGGAACATAGTACCGTATCTTCGATAGTATGCCTACAGTCTTGGAAATTTTCTTAGAAATTTGTTGTACATGTGTATGAAATTTGAGTCTATTATCAAGGTGGATTCCTAAGAATTTTCCCTCTGTTAGCTTTGTGATAGGTGATCCGTTTATCATTATGTTAAGAGGGACATCTGTAGCTCTGTTACCAAACTGAATGAAGTAGGTTTTGTCAATGTTTAGTGTAAGTTTGTTAGTCCTCATCCAGGTAGATATTTTCTGGAATTCGGTATTTACAGTATTGGCTAGCGTGACTGGGCTCGGGTGAGAGAAGACGTATGTAGTGTCATCTGCAAAAAGTGTGGGTTTGAGTAATTGCGAAGCATTTGGAAGGTCATTTATGTATAGGAGAAAAAGAAGAGGGCCAAGGACACTTCCCTGTGGGACACCAACTGTAATTGGTTGTGCGGAAGAGTTTGCCCCATTTGTGTACACCATTGCGTACATCATTGACATACTGATATGATACATCATTGACATACTGACATGATACATCACTAGCACACTGACATGACACATCATTGACATGATACATCACTGGCATACTGACATATCACTGGCATACTGAGATGATACATCACTAGCATACTGGCATGACATATCACTGGCATACTGACATGATACATCACTGGCATACTGACATGATGCATCACTAGCATACTGACATGATACATTACTGGCATACTGACATGATACATCACTAGCATACTCACATGATGCATCACTGGCATACTGACATGACACATCACTGGCATACTGACATGATGCATCACTAGCATACTGACATGATACATTACTGGCATACTGACATGATACATCACTGGCATACTCACATGATGCATCACTGGCATACTGACATGACACATCACTGGCATACTGACATGCTACATCATTAGCATACTGACATGACATATCACTGGAATACTGACATGGTACATCACTGGCATACTGACATGACATATCACTGGCACACTGACATGATACATCACTAGCATACTGACATGACATATCACTGGCATACTGGCATGATACATCACTGGCATACTGACATGATACATCACTGGCATACTGACATGATACATCACTGGCATACTAACATGATACATCACAGGCATACTAACATGACACATCACAGGCATACTGACATGATACATCACAGGCATACTGACATTATACACCACTGACATACTGACATGATACATCACTGACATACTGACATGATACATCACTGGCATACTGACATGATACATCACTGACATACTGACATGACACATCACAGGCATACTGACATGATACATCACAGGCATACTGACATGATACATCACTGACATACTGACATGATACATCACTGACATACTGATATGATACATCACTGACATGACACATCACAGGCATACTGACATGATACATCACAGGCATACTGACATGATACATCACTGACATACTGACATGATACATCACTGGCATACTGACATGATACATCACTGACTTACTGACATGAGACATCACAGGCATACTGACATGATACATCACAGGCATACTGACATGATACATCACTGGCATATTGACATGATACATCACTGGCATACTGACCTGATACATCACTGTCATACTGACATGATACATCACTGGCATACTGACATGACACATCCTGACATGATACATCACTGGCATACTGACATGATACATCACTGGCATACTGATCTGATACATCACTGTCATACTGACATGATACATCACTGACATACTGACATGATACATCACTAGCATACTGACATGACATATCACTGGCATACTGACATGATACATCACTGGCATACTGACATGATACATCACTGGCATACTGACATGATACATCACTAGCATACTGACATAACATCACTGGCATGATGACATGATACATCACTGGCATACTAACCTGACACATCACTGACATGATATATCACTGGCATATTGACATGATGCATCACTAGCATACTGACATGATACATCACTGGCATGCTGACATGATACATCACTGGCATACTGACATGACACATCACAGGCATACTGACATGATACATCACTGACATACTGACATGACACATCACAGGCATACTGACATGATACATCACTGGCATACTGACATGATACATCACTGGCATACTGACATGATACATCACTGGCATACTGACATGATACATCACTGGCATACTGACATGATACATCACTGGCATACCGACATGATACATCACTAGCATACTGACATATCACTGGCAAGCTGACATGATACATCACTGGCATACTGACCTGACACATCACTGACATGATATATCACTTACATACTGACATGATACATCACTGGCATACTGACATGATACATCACTGACTTACTGACATGAGACATCACAGGCATACTGACATGATACATCACAGGAATACTGACATGATACATCACTGGCATATTGACATGATACATCACTGGCATACTGACCTGATACATCACTGTCATACTGACACGATACATCACTGGCATACTGACATGACACATTACTGACATGATACATCACTGGCATATTGACATGATACATCACTTGCATACTGACCTGATACATCACTGTCATACTGACATGATACATCACTGACATACTGACATGATACATCACGAGCATACTGACATGACATATCACTGGCATACTGACATGATACATCACTGGCATACTGACATGATACATCACTGGCATACTGACATGATACATCACTGGCATACTGACATGATACATCACTAGCATACTGACATGACATATCACTGGCATGATGACATGATACATCACTGGCATACTATCCTGACACATCACTGACATGATATATCACTGGCATATTGACATGATACATCACTGGCATACTGACATGATGCATCACTAGCATACTGACATGATACATCACTGGCATGCTGACATGATACATCACTGGCATACTGATATGACACATCACAGGCATACTGACATGATACATCACTGGCATACTGACATGATACATCACTGACATACTGACATGACACATCACAGGCATACTGACATGATACATCACTGACATACTGACATAATACATCACTGACATACTGACATGACACATCACAGGCATACTGACATGATACATCACTGACATACTGACATGATACGTCACAGGCATACTGACATTATACATCACTGACATACTGACATGATACATCACTGACATACTGACATGACAAATCACAGGCATACTGACATGATACATCACCGACATACTGACATGATACATCACTGACATACTGACATGACACATCACAGGCATACTGACATGATACATCACTGGCATACTGGCATGATACATCACTATCATACTGACATGACATATCACTGGCATACTGACATGATACATCACTGGCATACTGACATGATACATCACTGGCATACTGACATGATACATCACTGGCATACCGACATGATACATAACTAGCATACTGACATGACATCAATGGCATGCTGACATGATACATCACTGGCATACTGACCTGACACATCACTGACATGATATATCACTGGCATACTGACATGACACATCACAGGCATACTGACATGATACATCACAGGCATACTGACATGATACATCACTGACATACTGACATGATACATCACAGGCATACTGACATGATACATCAGTGACATACTGACATGATACATCACTGGTATACTGACATTGTGGAAATTTATTTGGTCCCTTAAGTTCCACAGGACAGATACGGCGTACAAAGGGGTCCCAGCATGGCCGTAATGGAACTACTGAGCTGGGTGGTCCTTACACCCAACCCAAACAAAAGCATTCTCTCCCGAGTTGGCGTGGATGGTAAGATAAGATAAGATAAGATTTCGTTCGGATTTTTAACCCCGGAGGGTTAGCCACCCAGGATAACCCAAGAAAGTCAGTGCGTCATCGAGGACTGTCTAACTTATTTCCATTGGGGTCCTTAATCTTGTCCCCCAGGATGCGACCCACACCAGTCGACTAACACCCAGGTACCTATTTGCTGCTAGGTGAACAGGACAACAGGTGTAAGGAAACGTGTCGAAATGTTTCCACCTGCCGGGAATCGAACCCGGGCCCTCCGTGTGTGAAGCGGGAGCTTTAGCCACCAGGCCACCGGGCCACTTATTAATTTATAGATATTAGTGTACTGTTAGTACACTAATATTAGGATTATTGCGGCAACTGTAGATAATAATAATGTAGACCTAAGACCTTAACATAGGTAGTAATAGGCCGATAATGTAGGCAAACACTAGGTTAAGTTAGCTAGGGAGAACTGGCAGCCCAAGTTTGAATGAGGCGCGGGCCTCAAAGATGCTAGCTCTCTCTTCTTAGACCAGGCATCATCTGGACAACACATGCCGTGTTCAGCAGACGGCGCCCCCCACGTGTCTTCACATTTGAGACCTGGGAAAATCTGGTAGAGGCACCTCGATGTGCCGTAGATGACCTCCTCCGTCAGGCCCTTACAGTAAGACAAAACCTCCACTTTCTCTTAGGATTTCTGGCCAATGTCTGGGGAAAATTGTGAGTGATTTGATCTGTGGGCCTGTGTGCAGCTGGCAATGCATGCCCAGTATGTACCAGTGTCTCTTGTCTACCTAGAAGCTAGTGTCCGTGTCTGCATAGTTGTACTAGGGGATACAACCCCCCTTGGATATAGGAATTTCTGAGGTGCAGGCAGGTCACTAATAACGATTGAATATTGCAGGAATTAAGGCTCCCGGTTGCACGTGGCTTCTGAGGGGAAGTCCAAAGGGGCTAAGCTTAGGAAGGTTGAAGATCAGGATATATGCTGCAACACCAAGTTAGGCCCTTTATACGTGCATGCAGGCGAGTTTCTTGCAACATCAGTCATTTATGAAAATCTGTCCTATAAGCCACTTGTGAGGCTGAGATACCCAGCTCAGAGCTCGGTGTCAACAGAGCTTGCCAGGGTAGGCGACTCACTTGGAGGCAGTCCAGACAAATTTTCAGACATGATACATCACTGACATACTGACATGACACATCACAGGCATACTGACATGATACATCACAGGCATACTGACATGACACATCACAGAATGGATATAAATGCACAGGAAAACGTACAAAGGAGGATGACAAAGTTGATACCATGTATCAGAAATCTTCCCTATGAGGATAGACTGAGGACCCTGAATCTGCACTCTCTAGAAAGGCATAGAATTAATGAAGATGTGATTGAGGTGTATAAATGGAAAACAGGAATAAATGAAGGGGATGTAAATAGCGTGCTGAAAATATCCAGTCAAGACAGGACTCGCAGCAATGGCTTCAAGTTAGAAAAATTCAGATTCAGAAAGGATATAGGAAAGCACTGGTTTGGTAATAGATTTGTGGATGAGTGGAACAAACTCCCGAGTACAGTTATAGAGGCTGGGTGGTGTGGGTGGGTTTGAGTTTGACCTGACTAGCTGTGCTACTAGGTCTGATGCCATGCTCCTTCCTTAAGTGGAAGTGACCTGACTAGGTGGGTCATTGGGCTAATCCGGGGGGGAGGGGACATGGACCTGCTCCGTGTGGGTCGGTGGGCCTGCTGCGGTGTTCCTTCTTTCTTGTGTTCTTATGAGTGGGTGTGAGTGGGTGTGGGTGGGTGTGAAATGGACCTGACTAGCTACTAGGTCAGACGAAGTGCTGGTCCCTTAAGTGACGTGTCTGACCTCACTAGGTCAAGCATTGGCTTAAGTCGGTGGGGAGAATTGGAGCTGCCTCGCATTGTCCAGTAGACCTGTTGAGGTGTTCCTTATTTCTGATGTTCTTATGAGGGTAAATATTCTATTAGTGGGATGGATCTGTGAAGGACCTGCCTAGTATGGGCCAACAGGCCTGCTGCAGCGTTCCTCTTTATGTTCTTATCACTGACATACTGACATGACACATCACTGACATACTGACATGACACATCACTGACATACTGACATGACACATCACTGACATACTGACATGACACATCACTGACATACTGACATGACACATCACTGACATACTGACATGACACATCACTGACATACTGACATGACACATCACTGACATACTGACATGACACATCACTGACATACTGACATGACACATCACTGACATATTGACATGACACATCACTGACATACTGACATGACACATCACTGACATACTGACATGACACAGCACTGACATACTGACATGACACATCACTGACATACTGACATGACACATCACTGACATATCACTGACATGACACATCACTGACATACTGACATCACTGACATACTGACATGACACATCACTGACATACTGACATGACACATCACTGACATGTTGGTAGGTAAGACATATAGGCAACAGTTAGGCAACTTTATTCCGAAACGTTTCGCCTACACAGTAGGCTTCTTCAGTCGAATACAGAAAGTAGGCAGGAACAGTAGAGATGTGAAGACGATGTAATCAGTCCATCACCCTTGAAGTCGTAGAATTTGAGGTTGTCAGTCCCTCAGCCTCGAGAAGTTCAGTTCCATAGTTCCTCAACCTAGGAGTAGGTGCAAAGAGCACCATAGTCGTGGAGATTCTGAAGCAGAAGCAAGGAGCCTGGCGCTTATATAGCAACGTCAGGTGAAGCAGATGAGGGCATAGTCACTGTTAGTTAGTTTAATATGTTTATTATGCACCCCATACCCATCCTGTGGGCGGTTCTACATTATTTAACTTATAAGTGCTAGGGTTATGGACACTCCCGAGCTTCAGAACCTTGCATTTATCTACATTGAACTGCATCTGCCACTTTTCTGACCAACAGTAGAGTTTGTCTAAATCCTCCTGAAGTTCCCTAACATCTACGTTTGAATCAATTATCCTACCTATCTTCGTGTCATCGGCGAATTTGCTCATATCACTAGTAATTCCCTCATCAAGATCATTGATATATATTATAAACAACAACGGGCCCAAGACTGATCCCTGTGGAACGCCACTTGTTACTGATCCCCACTCGGATTAACCCCATTTATGGACACTCTCTGCTTCCTGTCTGTGAGCCATGATTCGATCCACGAGAGCACCCTTCCCCCAATGCCATGAGCTGCTACTTTCTTCAACAGTCTTTGGTGCGGAACTCTATCAAATGCCTTACTAAAATCTAAGTAAATAATATCAAATTCTTTATCGTGGTCAACAGTCTCAAAAGCTTTACTGAAGAAAGTTAATAAATTAGTTAGACAAGACCGGCCTCTTGTGAATCCATGCTGAGTATCATTAATCAAGCTATGCTTATCGAGATGGCTTCTTATAATCTCAGCTATAATTGACTCTAGTAATTTGCCTACAATTGAGGTCAGGCTTATTGGGCGGTAATTTGACGGTAACGACTTGTCCCCTGTTTTAAAAATAGGAATTACATTAGCCATCTTCCACATATCAGACACTACACCTGTTTGAAGAGATAAATTAAAAATATTAGTTAATGGTTCACAGACTTCCATTTTGCATTCCTTTAGAACCCTTGAAAAAACCTCATCAGGACCCGGTGACTTATTTTGCTTCAGTCAGTCTATCTGCTTCACAACCATTTCACTAGTGACTGTGATGTTACATAATTTATCTTCCTCTGGCCCACTATAAAAATTGATTACCGGAATATTATTAGTGTCTTCCTGTGTAAAAACCGAGAGAAAATAATTATTTAAAATCGAGCACATTTCATTCTCTTTGTCAGTAAGATGCCCATAGTTATTTTTAAGGGGACCTATCTTGTCTCTGACTTTTGTTCTATATACCTGGAAAAAACTTTTTGGGTAGTTTTAGAATCCCTAGCAACTTTAATTTCATAGTCCCTTTTAGCTTTTCTTATCCCCTTTTTAATGTCCCTCTTAATGTCAATATACTGATTCATAAGATGAACCTCGCCTCTTTTGATATGCCTATAAATTCCTTTCTTATGGCCTAGTAGATATTTCAGCCTATTATTCATCCATTTTGGGTCATTTCTATTTGATCTAATTTCTTTATAAGGGATAAACGTTCTTTGAGCAGCATGTATTGTGTTCAGAAAACTGTCATATTGATAGCTCTCTTCGTTACCCCAGTCAACAGATGATAAGTGTTCTCTAAGCCCATCGTAATCTGCTAAGCGAAAATCTGGGACTGTTACTGAGTTATCCCTACTATCATACTTCCATTCAATTGTAAATGTAATTGATTTGTGGTCGCTAGCACCCAGTTCCTCTGAAACTTCTAAATTATTAACAAGGGATTCATTGTTTTCCAGAACTAAGTCAAGCAGGTTATTACCCCTTGTAGGTTCTGTCACAAACTGCTTCAGAAAACAATCCTGAACTACTTCTAAGAAGTCGTATGATTCTAAATTCCCAGTCAAGAAATTCCAATCAATATGACTAAAGTTAAAGTCTCCTAGAATTACTACATTATCGTGCCTTGTGGCCCTAACAATTTCCTCCCATAGTAGTCTCCCCTGGTCCCTATCTAAATTTGGGGGACGGTATATCACACCTAAAATTAATTTTTCAGGCCCCTCTGAAAATTCTATCCAAACAGACTCTGTATGTGTTACTTCAGACTTAATACCCGTTTTTATGCAACAGTTCAAGCGATCTCGGACATACAATGCCACCCCACCCCCCTTCCCGATACTTCGGGGCAGGCATGCCCCGACTTTTTGAATTAAACCACGTCTCAGTAATGGCAAATACATCTATGTTACCTGCACTAGCAACTAGTCTCAACTCGTCCATCTTATTCCTAGCACTGCGACTATTTGTGTAATAAATACTTAAAGACCCTCCTCTCTCTTTACCCTTCCTGCTCCTTTCTGTTATTCCACTAAACCTATTACTGTCCTTGTCAATTAGTGCCACTGGCTTTCCAATATCCACCTCATTTTGCCTATTACTAGTTCTCCTAGTACTCATGTTTCTACCCTGAGACTTCACAGTTTTCCCGCAAAAACCCATACCACTAACTATTCCTAGTTTAAAGACCTAACAGCTCCCTCCACTGCGTTGGCCAGTGCTCCCACCCCACACCTAGATAAGTGAACCCCATCCCTGGCATACATGTCATTTCTGCCATAGAAGAGGTCCCAGTTGTCAATGAATGTTACCGCATTTTCCTTACAGTATTTGTCCAGCCAGAAATTGACACCAATTGCTCTGGACAACCATTCATTTCCAACTCCTCTCCTTGGCAAAATGCCACATATGACAGGTTTCCCACCCTTCCTCCTAATTATCTCTATTGCTGACCTATACCTGCTAATCAGGTCCTCACTCCTACGTCTGCCAACATCGTTGCCTCCAGCACTGAGTTGCAGGCAGGTCACTAATAACGATTGAATATTGCAGGAATTAAGGCTCCCAGTTGCACATGGTTCTGAGGGCAAGTCCAGAGGGACTAAGCTTAGGGAGGTTGAAGACCAGAATAGATTCTACATCACCAAGTAAGTTAGTCCTTTAAACGTGCATGCAGGCGAGATTTCTTGCAACATCAGTCATTTATGAAAATCTGTCCTATAAGCCACTTGTGAGGCTGAGGTACCGACCTCAGAGCTCGGTGTCAACAGAGCTTGCCAGGGTAGGCGACTCACTTGGAGGCAGTCCAGACAAATTTTCACAAGGTAAACAGACCATAGCTGACATCAGTGACATACTACTATACAGAAAGCCGCTTGTTATGCTGAGCATTTCCCACAAATTAGGTCAGTTTTGTCCCAGGATATGACCCACACCAGTCCACTAACACCTAGGATGCGCCCCACACCAGTCCACTAACACCCAGGATGTGCCCCACACCAGTCCACTAACACCCAGGATGCGCCCCACACCAGTCCACTAACACCCAGGATGCGCCCCACACCAGTCCACTAACACCCAGGATGCGACCCACACCAGTCCAGTAACACCCAGGATGTGACCCACACCAGTCCACTAACACCCAGGATGCGACCCACACCAGTCCACTAACACCCAGATACCAGTTTTACTGATGAGTGAACATAGACAACAAGTGTAAAGAAACACGACCAATGTTTCTACCCTGGCTGGGAATCGAACCCAGATCCTCGTCATATGAAACGAGAGCTTTAGCCATCAGGCGAAAAAAAAAATTACTTACGGAAAGCCAAGATATTTTTTTTTTACCATTTTGTAGTTATTAATAAAATAGTTGGTCTGCCAGACGTAACTTACAACACTGTTTAGATCATAAATAACTTTAATATTTTAGTAGTGAAGGTTATACAGTATAATAATAGTGTCGTAACTAAGAAGAGTGAGCTCCGCCACGTACCTTAATATCCCAGTTTAAGAGAGGAACCTAAGTCAAGGTGACTGATGGTGACTCATTAGTCACTTCCTGCTACCTCACTTCTGATGTTCCTTTATATTTTCTGTGTGAAATTCACTGATAAGTCACAGCATATATATAGTATTACAGTGGCAGTAGTGTACAGTGTCAGCAGCGTTAGTAGCATCAGCAGCGTCAGTAGTTGCTGTGACTGACACACACTGGACCACAGACCTTCCTGCCAGGCATGACGCACCATACTTGCCAAGTAACACCAGTATTCCTCTACATTTTCTCTCAGTACGATTCACATTTACATTTTCACCTCTTTTCCAATAATAAACATCAAATCTCATAGATAATATTGTAAAACATAATTTGTATACTGTACATGTATTATAATCTGAAGTATAAATTGATAGATATGACAGACAACGTTGCATGAGAGTGGACGTGTCCGGGACACGTTGCCAGACAGACATTATCACACTAACATAAACACAATATAATACACGTATATTACTGTTATAATGGCAGGTGTTGCAATATACGTAAGATATACCAAGTTACAGAACGGATTATGAACTAACCTGAGGGAAAATATGCAGTAATTGTTTAAGTTGGTATATCTATGTATAATTGTAGGGAGTATTAATTGTGGTATATCTGTAACAATGTGGATGATTATGGTGAACATCAAAATGGTATACAATACCGACAGGTTGGTAGGTAAGACACATAGGCAACAGTTAGGCAACTTTTATTCCGAAACATTTCGCCCACACAGTAGGCTTCTTCAGTCGAATACAGAAAGTAGGCAGGAACAGTAGAAATGTGAAGACGATGTAATCAGTCCATCACCCTGGAACTGAACTTTTCGAGGCTGAGGGACTGACAACCTCAAATTCTACGACTTCAAGGGTGATGGACTGATTACATCGTCTTCACATCTCTACTGTTCCTGCCTACTTTCTGTATTCGACTGAAGAAGCTACTGTGTAGGCGAAAACGTTTCGGAATAAAGTTGCCTAACTGTTGCCTATGGATGATTATATTTAGCATACTTCAGAATATACGTGTTTAGTTTCAAATATGTGTAAACATATGCAGTGAATGTTCAGTTTGGAATATATGTGAACACATGCATAAGTAAGCTTATTCAGGTACAGGTATACATAAATACACTTACGCAAATTATTATACGTAGTAACATATATGTAAATTACCCAGGATAACCCAAAGTGACTTATTACCACTGGAGAATACCGGCGAATAAAAAAAAAAAAATACCACTGAAAATAATGCCTGAGCTTGCTAAAATCTGCAGCTCATAAGACTGCCATCCCCACGAGCCCTTTTAGGGCGGGGCAGATGGCAGACCAGAGGCCTAGCTTCTCCCTACGAGCCCCGTGAGGGCGGGGACTGTGGCTAGGCCTGGGGACAGTTGGTCCCAAAGATGAGGGGGTACTTGTACCTCCTCCCATGGGGGACTTAAGTCTCGAGACACTCCCCAGATAGGGAGCCAAGGCCGGGTCACCACTACTTGGAAAAGACCCGGGCCGGGAGAATACCGGTGAATAAAAAAAAAAAAAAAAAAAAAATACCACTGAATATATTGGTAATAATGTCTGTTTACCTGGAGAGAGTTCCGGGGGTCAACGCCCCCGCGGCCCGGTCTGTGACCAGGCCTCCTGGTGGATCAGAGCCTGATCAACCAGGCTGTTGCTGCTGGCTGCACGCAAACCAACGTACGAGCCACAGCCCGGCTGATCAGGAACTGACTTTAGGTGCTTGTCCAGTGCCAGCTTGAAGACTGCCAGGGGTCTGTTGGTAATCCCCCTTATGTATGCTAGGAGGCAGTTGAACAGTCTCGGGCCCCTTACACTTATTGTATGGTCTCTTAACGTGCTAGTGACACCCCTGCTTTTCATTGGGGGGATGTTGCATCGTCTGCCAAGTCTTTTGCTTTCATAGTGAGTGATTTTCATGTGCAAGTTCGGTACTAGTCCCTCTAGGATTTTCCAGGTGTATATAATCATGTATCTCTCCCTCCTGCGTTCCAGGGAATACAGGTTCAGGAACCTCAAGCGCTCCCAGTAATTGAGGTGTTTTATCTCCATTATGCGCGCCGTGAAGGTTCTCTGTACATTTTCTAGGTCAGCAATTTCACCTGCCTTGAAAGGTGCTGTCAGTGTGCAGCAATATTCCAGCCTAGATAGAACAAGTGACTTGAAGAGTGTCACCATGGGCTTGGCCTCCCTCGGAGGATCTCACCTTCAAGGACCATAACATTGTATCAATCGCATCTGCTAGAAAAATGACAGGATGGATAATGAGAACCTTCAAAACTAGGGAGGCCAAGCCCATGATGACACTCTTCAGGTCACTTGTTCTATCTAGGCTGGAATATTGCTGCACACTAACAGCACCTTTCAAGGCAGGTGAAATTGCCGACCTAGAAAATGTACAGAGAACTTTCACAGCGCGCATAACGGAGATAAAACACCTCAATTACTGGGAGCGCTTGAGGTTCCTAAACCTGTATTCCCTGAAATGCAGGAGGGAGAGATACATGATTATATACACCTGGAAAATCCTAGAGGGACTAGTACCGAACTTGCACACGAAAATCACTCACTACGATAGCAAAAGACTTGGCAGACGATGCACCATCCCCCCAATGAAAAGCAGGGGTGTCACTAGCACGTTAAGAGACCATACAATAAGTGTCAGGGGCCCGAGACTGTTCAACTGCCTCCCAGCACACATAAGGGGGATTACCAACAGACCCCTGGCAGTCTTCAAGCTGGCACTGGACAAGCACCTAAAGTTAGTTCCTGATCAGCCGGGCTGTGGCTCGTACGTTGGTTTGCGTGCAGCCAGCAGCAACAGCCTGGTTGATCAGGCTCTGATCCACCAGGAGGCCTGGTCACAGACCGGGCCGCGGGGGCGTTGACCCCCGGAACTCTCTCCAGGTAAACTCCAGGTTATCCATCCTGTCATTTTTCTAGCAGATGCGATTGATACAATGTTATGGTCCTTGAAGGTGAGATCCTCCGACATGATCACTCCCAGGTCTTTGACGTTGGTGTTTCGCTCTATTTTGTGGCTGGAATTTGTTTTGTACTCTGATTAAGATTTAATTTCCTCGTGTTTACCATATCTGCGTAATTGAAATTTCTCATCGTTGAACTTCATATTGTTTTCTGCAGCCCACTGAAATATTTGGTTGATGTCCGCCTGGAGTCTTGCAGTGTCTGCAATGGAAGACACTGTCATGCAGATTCGGGTGTCATCTGCAAAGGAAGACACGGTGCTGTGGCTGCCATCCTTGTCTATGTCGGATATGAGGATGAGGAACAAGATGGGAGCTAGTACTGTGCCTTGTGGAACAGAGCTTTTCACCGTAGCTGCCTCGGACTTTACTCTGTTGACGACTACTCTCTGTGTTCTGTTAGTGAGGAAATTATAGATCCATCGACCGACTTTTCCTGTTATTCCTTTAGGACGCATTTTGTGCGCTATTACGCCATGGTCACACTTGTCGAAGGCTTTTGCAAAGTCTGTATATATTACATCTGCATTCTGTGAACACATGCTGGCTGGCACAGCTCTCGCTTCACACGCGCAAGGCCCGGGTTCGATTCCCGGCAAGGGTGGAAACATTCGACGAGCTTCCTTACACCTGTCGTCTTGTTCACCTAAGAAGTAGGTACCTGGGTGCTAGTAGACAGGTGTGGGTGGCATCCTGGGGGACAAAATTAAGGACCACAATGGAAATAAGACAGACAGTAGACGATGACGGCGGGTGGAAACATTCGACACGTTTCCTTACACCTGTTGTCCTGTTCACCTAGCAGCAAATAGGTACCTGGGTGTTAGTCGACTGGTGTGGGTCGCATCCTGGGGGACAAGATTAAGGACCCCAATGGAAATAAGTTAGACAGTCCTCGATGACGCACTGACTTTCTTGGGTTATCCTGGGTGGCTAACCCTCCGGGGTTAAAAATCCGAACGAAATCTTATCTTATCTTATCTTCATCAAGAACTGCAAGAAGCCCCTATAACGAGTCTTTTCCATCCTATGGAGAGGGAGCATGGACAAGGGGGTCGTCCCACAGTCACTAAAAACAACAGACATAGCCCCATTCCACAAAGGGGGCAGTAAAGCAACAGCAAAGAACTACAGACCGATAGCACTAACATCCCATATCATAAAATCTTTGAAAGGGTCCTAAGAAGCGAGATCACCACCCATTTATAAACCCATCAGTTACACAACCCAGGGCAACATGGGTTTAGAACAGGTCGCTCCAGTCTGTCTCAACTATTGGATCACTACGACAAGGTCCTAGATGCACTAGAAGACAAAAAGAATGCAGATGTAACATATACACACTTTGCAAAAGCCTTCGACAAGTGTGACCATGGCGTAATAGCGCACAAAATGCGTGCTAAAGGAATAACAGGAAAAGTCGGTCGATGGATCTATGATTTCCTCACTAACAGAACACAGAGAGTAGTCGTCAGCAGAGTAAAGTCCGAGGCAGCTACGGTGAAAAGCTCTGTTCCACAAGGCACAGTACTAGCTCCCATCTTGTTCCTCATCCTCATATCCGACATAGACAAGGATGTCAGCCACAGCACCGTGTCTTCCTTTGCAGATGACACCCGAAACTGCATGACAGTGTCTTCCATTGCAGACACTGCAAGGCTCCAGGCGGACATCAACCAAATCTTTCAGTGGGCTGCAGAAAACAATATGAAGTTCAACGATCAGAAATTTCAATTACTCAGATATGGTAAACACGAGGAAATTAAATCTTCATCAGATTACAAAACAAATTCTGGCCACAAAATAGAGCGAAACACCAACGTCAAAGACCTGGGAGTGATCATGTCGGAGGATCTCACCTTCAAGGACCATAACATTGTATCAATCGCATCTGCTAGAAAAATGACAGGATGGATAATGAGAACCTTCAAACTAGGGAGGCCAAGCCCATGATGACACTCTTCAGATCACTTGTTCTATCTAGGCTGGAATATTGCTGCACACTAACAGCACCTTTCAAGGCAGGTGAAATTGGACCTAAAAAAAGTCAAAACCCTTTCAAGGCGCGAAAAAAAGGAGTAAAACCGCAATTATGGAGCGCTTGAGGTTCCAAAACCTTTTTCCCCTGGAACGCGGGGGAGAGATACGTTATAACACCGGGAAAAACCCCTAGGGGGGACAGTACCGAACTTGACAAAAAAACACCAATACAAAAGCAGAAGTTGGCAGACGATGCAACATCCCCCCAATGAAAAGCAGGGGTTCACTAGCGTTAAAAAACCATACAATAAGTGCAAGGCCCGGGGGACTGTTCAACGCCTCCCGCAAACTTGGGGGGTTAAAAAAGCCCCCTGGCTTTTCAATGGACGGGACAAGCACCTGATCGGTTCCTGCCCACCATGCTGTGGCTCGCACGTTGGTTTGCGTGCAGCCAGCAGTAACACCCTGGTTGATCGGGCCTGATCCCCCAAGAGGCCGGGGTTACAGCCCGGGGGCCCGGGGGCGTTGCCCCCTGGAACTCTCCCGGAAAAACCCAGGTAATCAGTCCCCATTTGGTCAATGTTCGTCCATAATCTTAAATAAAATACGGCAATGTGCAAAAAAAATGGCAAAACCGTAGGCAGGGAGGTGCAGCAGTCGTAGGTGGTTCACATTTGTTCATGTGGAAGTAGGTCGTGCCGGGGGTTAGGAAAGCAAAGTAACCCTTGGGCACGACCTATTTCCCACATTAAACAAATGGACCCCCCTAGACTGCTGCACCCTCCTCCCGGGTTTATAAGGTTTCTCTGCACATATGCGTATTCTTTTCAAATTGGTGGACGCCCACATCGATTTAAAGGTTGAGGGATGTTTTACCTATTCTTCAAATTGTCATTTGTATGAGCTGATGAACCCACTGGTGGCGAAAACGTTTTCAATAAAGATACCAAGAGTTGCCACGTGTCTAATTTATTTTCTAACACGTGTTTTTATGTATGAAAATCTATGTAACTGTACTTGTTATACCTGAATAAACTTATTAAGTATAAATTCAAGGGAGATAGGGATTTTTTTTTTTCCAGAACCTGGGAAATCGGGTGTTAGCATTAGGAAAATTTAGGAGAGAAGTAAATAATGAAAATGATTTTTAGGGGAAAGAGTTAGACGTTGAGTAGACTAAACCCACTATGAAACATGAACATAGATAAGTAGTTTATGGAGCAACTGCAATGTAACAGCTGTCTGATGTTGTAGTGGCCAGTTAGGCTTGGTTACAAGTACGACTATTTGTATGCCGTTGGCTTGGTTTAAAATACGACTGATGTTGGGGCCAGGTTTGGCAAAGGTTAAAAGTACTGACTGATGTTTTAGTGGCCAGTTTGTTGGTTTTTCGTATGACTGAGTTGTGGGCCCGGGGGGAGGGTTGGTTACAAGTACGAATGATTTGTAGTGACCAGGCTTAGGTTGGTTACAAATACTGATGATGTTGTGGTACAGGCTTAAACTGGTTACAAATACGCTGTGTTGTAGTGACCGGGTTAGGCTTGGTTACAAATACGACTGATGTTGTAGTGGGCCCCGGCTTAGGTTGGTTAAAGTCTGACTGAGTTGGGTGCCGGTTAAGCTTGGTTCAAGTAGAGTGTTGTGTCCGGCTTAAGCTTGGTTACAAGGACTGATGAGTTTAGTGGCCGTTAGGTTGGTTTTAAAATACTGATGATGTTGTAGTGGCCCGGTTAGGCGGTTAAATACTGACTGTGTTGTGTGCCAGGCTTAGGGGTTGGTTTAAAATACGACTGTTTTGTGTGGCCCGGATGGGGTTGGGTTTCAAGTATGACTGTGTTGTAGTGACCAGGCTTAGGGGTTGGTTAAAAATACTGACTATGTTTAGTGACCCGGGTTTGGGTTTGGGTTTCAAATATGACGCGTTGTGGTGCCAGGCTTAAGTTGGGTTTCAAAATGACTGATGTTGGGTAGCCCGGTTAAGCTTGGTTTCAAGTATGACTGATGTTGTAGTGGGCCCGGTTAGGTTTGGGTTTAAATACTGACTGGTTGTAGTGGCCCGGCTTAGGCTTTGGGTTTCCCAAATATGATGGTTGTAGTGGCCCGGATTAGGCTTGGGTTTCAAGTACTGACTGATGTTGTAGTCCAGGGTTGGCTTGGTTAAAGTATGACTGAGTTGTGGTAGCCGGTTAAACTTGGTTATAAGACGATGATGTTGTGGGACCGGCTTAAATTGGTTACAATACTGATGATGTTGTAGGGCCAGGCTTAGGCTTGGTTACAATACGATGATGTTGTAGGACCAGGGTTAGGGTGGTTTCAAGTTGACGATGTGGGTGCCGGCTTAAGTTGGTTATAATACTGATGATGTTGTGGTAGCCAGGCTTAAGCTTGGTTTTCAAGTAGGGGTGATGTTTATGGGCCCGGCTTTGGTTGGTTACAAGTACTGGATGATGTTGTAGTGCCCGCTTTGGCTTTGGGTTTCAAGTAGACTGTGTTTAGGACCAGGCTTTGGCGGGGGGGGTTCCAAATGACTGAGTTGTGGTAGCCAGGCTTAAACTTGGTTTCAAGTACGACTGATGTTTAGTGGGCCGGGTTAGGCTTGGTACAAGTATGATGATGTTGTAGTGGGCCGGGTTAGGCTTTGGTTTCAAGTACGTCTGGCAGTTTTGGGGGACACAAGGTGATGATAACTAAATGCAAATTTTGGGGGGGCATATGATCACTTCTTTAACACTATGGCTTAAAAGTCCCCTTATTGGGAATCAGAAAAAACAGTAAATAACCTATGTGAATGTCAAGATATCTTATTAAAGAAAAAAAGTACCCGATATAAAGGGGAAATTTCCAAATTTGTTGTAACGTAAGTGAATATGATATGTGATGTAAATCCTATGTATTCCTGTTAACCCTTTTTAGGCCTAGTTCCCAGGGCCTTTTTGTACCCCTATGCTCTCGCGCTACCCTCCCCAGGAAGGATATGGGGGCACAATAAACAGCCACTTCGGTGGTTAAAATCTAAACCTGTGTAAAACGGTCCCGAGGGGCCCCCCGCAGGGACACAATTCTTTGAACTTTAATAAATACAAATATCACAATGAATATTCGAAGAAGTTCTTGCCCTACAAATGAAAGTTTTTGGAGAAGGAAACAAGAAAATGTCACTGAGAAATATTTCGGAAATAGTAAGTCAATTTTCGTTAAATTAAAAACTGAATATTGAGACACTTATGCAACAAATGGGAATCTCTATTAAAGAAACGTTTCGCCACACAGTGGCTTCATCAGTCCAATACAAAGCAGTGAGGGGTGAGGAGAGGAGTTTGAGGTGATCAGTCCCTCAGCCTAGTATCGATGTGTTCCTCACCCTTCTCTACTTTGTATTGGACTGATGAAGCCACTGTGTGGCGAAACGTTTCCTTAATAAAGAGTCCAATATGTTGCACAAGTGTCTCAATCTTCAACTTGTCAGTTTTCATACCATTTATCACACAAATTAAAAACTGCACTAAAAATGACTTGGGTGATGACTTGGGTGGTTATCATAAAGGACAAAGGCTAGTTACTACTGAGAGCATAGGGACCTATGCAGACCAATGGTTTGAGAGAAAATGGAAGAGTAGAGAGGGAAATCAAGAGGCGAGGGAAGCTTTACTGCGTGGCACAGTGGCGAATTTGCGAGACGTGGATCGAGAAGACATGGAGGGTTACATATCGGAGGAGGAGGTTTACAAGGCTGTTCAGGGACAGGCGCTGAGGAAATCACCTGGTTGAGATGGGATACCAGGTGATTTTTATGTAGTTCATTGGGAACTGTTAAAACACATGTTGGTCCAACTTTGCAATTCATTAAAAATTAGAGGTAGAATGGGCGGTGAGGCAGGGTTGGGTGTTGTAGTGTTGGTATCAAAGGCCGAGGTCCGCGAATCTTTGGAGGCATATAGGCCCATCATGTTGATGGGGCGGATTATAAGATTTTTGCGAGTATTTTGGCAAACTGGATGAAACGAGTTTTGGACAAGGTAATATGGGAAGGGCAATACGGGATTCCTGGACGATCTATGAGAGATGGTCATTGACGCCTCATAAGTTTTGTAAAGGATTGTAGTGGAGGTGGAGTCGTAGGATTAGATTGGGAAAAGGCTTTTGACAATGTGGATAGGGAAACATTATTAGCTATATTATTGAAATAATGTTTGTAGATGAATGGTTCAGAGAACCGACATGTTGATAAATTAGACACATATGCAACTCTTGGGTATCTTTATTGAGGAAACGTTTCGCCACACAGTGGCTTCATCAGTCCATACGAAGGAGAAACTTGAAGAACAGGAGGAGAATGAGGTAATCAGTCCCTCAACCTTGCGTCGATGTGTTCAGTCCATCAATCTTGAATCTATCCAAGATTGATGGACTGAACACATCGACGCAAGGTTGAGGGACTGATTACCTCATTCTCCTCCTGTTCTTCAAGTTTCTCCTTCGTATGGACTGATGAAGCCACTGTGTGGCGAAACGTTTCCTCAATAAAGATACCCAAGAGTTGCATATGTGAAATAATGTTGGTAGAATTACCAACAAAGCTCTCCAGGAGCTTTGTCAAGCTCCTGGAGAGCGAAACGTTGCCACAATAAAATGTCACATTAGTTGCACTTGTGTCCTTTTACTTTACATATATTATTGAAGCAGGGTTTCGGGGAAGAAATAGTAGCGTGGGTGCGTACGTTATATACGGAGGCACAGGTACGAGTCTAGGTCAGTGGGAGGTTGGGGTCCCCGATATGCATGGGGTGGGGGCTGCGGCAGGGGTGTCCCCTCTCGCAGCTTTTGTTTGCCTGACTCAAGAAATCGTAATGACACGATTGCAAACAAACCATACCCCCGGCCGGGGGTATGGTATGTTTTGTTTGCCTGTTTGCAGGACCCCTTTTATAGATTGGTATTGGGTGGGGTAGGGGAAGAGGATTGTGTGCAGGGCGTAGCAGTAGGGATTTTCGGTTATGTGGACGATACCACCATCTTGGTTCAGAGTAGGAATGGTTTGGCGTTCGTAAATAAGGTTATAAGTTTTTTTAGTGATGCTTCTTCCTTGCGCATTAATAGAGAAAAATCCAAACTTTTGGAGGTGGGGTCCTGGGTGGGGGGGACGTTAGGTATGGTGTATGGGTGGAGAACCATTGAGTGGATAAAGATCTGCGGTGTGTATTTTTGCAATGACGAACAGGCGGCGCGTGCATTTAATTCATTTATTGGGGTAGCAGCTGCAGTTCGTAGGATGGCGGGATGGAGACTGAGTGATATAACATTACACCAACGAGTAATCGTTGTCAATGTACTGGTGTATTGTAAATTATGGTTTGTGGCAGCGGTACATCCATTGATCACGGACGATGTGTTGCGGTTACAGAGGAAGGCTTTGGATTTCATATGGGGTTACCGTAGGCATTGGTTAGGGAAGGATATAGTTATGACGCACATAGTTAAGGGAGGTTTGGGGCTAATACCACTACACAGTCGCCTAATTAGCATATACATATGACAGGAATTCTTGACAAGGGGTGGGGTCAGGGGAGCGAGGGTTGACGCGGTAAATTAGACAATATAGGTATAACTCTGAGAGAGGTCATCGGTGATGAGGTTTTCCCAGGATATCATTGGAAGACTATATGGCAGGGGTTCAAGAAATTGTGCTTACAACCACGGGTTAGGGAAACTGGTTACCGCTTCCTCCACAGGATTTTGGCGTCCAAGGCACAATTGTACATTATGGGAATGACCGAGGATCAGACCTGTACGTGGTGCGGGTGGCCGGAAATGGCGTTTCTTGTCGTATATTTTTGTGACAGTTTACATAAGGTTAGGAATTGGTTCAAGGGTGTTCTCAGACGAGTGGGAGGGGGGGGGGGTTGTCCATGCTTAGAGTTTTGAGTCTTGAGATGGGAGATTGCTCGGATGCGGTACGATGTTCTGTGTCATATTTGGTACATGACTGTTTATATGTGTCATGGCATACGGGGCATAGGGGTGTGATGCGCGTCAGGGCACTGATGTGCCATGTTTATAGGACGAAATGTAGGAATAAAGAGGTGTATTGGCAATGCTGGGAGGGAGATTTTTCGTTGGTGTATAGGAATCTAACGATGGAAACGTTACAGGAGTACTGAGGTGTAGGTAGGTATAATCCCTTGGTGGAGCCAAGGGATTGGTCTCCTGGGAGGGGGAGGGAGGGAAGAGTTAGGTTTTTTTTTTTTTTGGGTCTGACTACGTTTTATTTTTTTTTTTTATATTTTATTTAAAAAACTGCATATACATAATACATTGTATTACTTACAAAACAAACCACGGTGAAAAATAAAATAAATGGTACATACAGTGAACTTCATACCTCTCAGAACATGAAATTAAACACCAACATTACAAACTAGTCAATAAAACCAACCACATCCACTGTAACTTTATAGAAGTACTTAGTATTGATGACAATACATACATACACATACATATATATACACATATACATATATATATATTATACATATACACATACATCATATACACATATACACACACACACATACATATATAAATTAAAT
>NC_069458.1:11632154-11634525 GCF_026875155.1 Cherax quadricarinatus | reverse complement strand
TGGATCATGGTTTCCCCTGGATCAGGGGTACCCGGACCCTGGGTCTTGGATCACAGTTTTCCCTGGATCCTGTTACTCCTGAATGCAGACATAGTTACCACGCTAACGAAGTCGACTTACCAATCTGATTATCCCTAGTTTACTAGGCTGGTCGTCTTGCCTCCATAACCTGGTTATCTGGCTTCCCAAGATGGTTATCCTGGCTTCCCATGGATCAGCAAGTTGGTTATCCTGGCTTCCCATGGATCAGCAAGTTGGTTATCCTGGCTTCCCATGGATCAGCAAGTTGGTTATCCTGGCTTCCCATGGATCAGCAAGTTGGTTATCCTAGATCACCAAGTTGGTTATTGTTGATAACCATGTTGGTTATCATAGATCATTAATTTGGTTATCTTGGAACACCAAGTTGCTTATGGATCACTAATTTGGTTATCTTGGAACACCAAGTTGCTTATGGATCACTAATTTGGTTATCTTGGAACACCAAGTTGCTTATGGATCACTATTTGGTTATCTTGGAACACCAAGTTGCTTATGGATAACTAATTTGGTTATCTTGGAACACCAAGTTGGTTATGGATCACTAATTTGGTTATCTTGGAACACCAAGTTGGTTATGGATCACTAATTTGGTTATCTTGGAACACCAAGTTGCTTATGGATCACTAATTTGGTTATCTTGGAACACCAAGTTGGTTATGGATCACCAAGTTGGTTATGGATCACCAAGTTGGTTATGGATAACCAAGTTGGTTGTCCTGGATCACCAAGTTGATTATCCTGGATCACCAAGCTAGTTATCGTGGATCAGCAAACAAGTTACCTTGACTAAAGAAGGTGGATACTTAGGCTCACTAAGCTGGGTACAATGGTCCCCTACACTGATCATAGTGACTCTCCACCTTGACTTCACAGTCTGGTTACCCTGACTTCACAATCTGGTTACCCTGACTTCACAGTCTGGTTACCCTGACTTCACAATCTGGTTACCCTGACTTCACAGTCTGGTTACCCTGACTTCACAATCTGGTTACCCTGACTTCACAGTCTGGTTACCCTGACTTCACAATCTGGTTAACCTGACTTCACAATCTGGTTACCCTGACTTCACAGTTGGTTACCCTGCTTCACAATCTGGTTACCCTGACTTCACAGTCTGGTTACCCTGATTTCACAATCTGGTTACCCTGACTTCACAGTCTGGTTACCCTGACTTCACAGTCTGGTTACCTGACTTCACAATCTGGTTACCCTGACTTCACAGTTGGTTACCCTGATTTCCCACAGTCTGGTTCCCCTGACTTCACAGTCTGGTTACCCTGACTTCACGTCGGTTACCCTGACTTCACAGTCTGGTTACCCTGACTTCACGTCGGGTTTTACCTGACTTCACAGTCTGGTTACCCTGACTTCACATTTCTGGTTTTACCCTGACTTCACAGTCTGGTTACCCTGACTTCACAGTTGGTTACCCTGACTTCACAGTCTGGTTACCCTGACTTCACAATCGGTTACTCTGACTTCACGTCTGGTTTACCCTGACTTCACAATCTGGTTACTCTGACTTCCACAATCTGGTTACCCTGACTTCACAGTCGGGTTACCCTGACTTCACAGTCTGGTTACCCTGACTTCACAGTTGGTTACCCGACTTCACAATCTGGTTACTCTGACTTCACAATCTGGTTACTCTGACTTCACAATCTGGTTACCTGACTTCACAGTCTGGTTACCCTGCTTCACAGTCTGGTTAACCCTGACTTCACAGTCTGGTTACCCTGACTTCACAGTCTGGTTCCCCTGACTTCACATCTGGTTACTCTGACTTCACAATCTGGTTACTCTGACTTACAATCTGGTTACCCTGACTTCACAGTCTGGTTACCCGGGACTTCACAGTCTGGTTCCCCTGACTTCACAGTCTGGTTACCCTGACTTCACAATCGGGTTAACCCTGACTTCACAATTGGTTACCCTGACTTCACAATCTGATTACCCTGACTTCCAATCTGGTTACCTGACTTCACAGTCGGGTTTTCCCCTGACTTCACATGTTAATAACAATACAGAACTCATTTAGGTTTGGGCCCACACTTTAACCCATAAGACTTGAGCAGCGCTTCTCTCTGTCCCAGTTCTTCATTTGCTTACACACACACACACACCACACACCCCACTCACAAGGTTTTTCTAGAGTGTCTTACTGCAAAAAGCATAGAGGTAAATTTTTCAGTGTCTAACTTCTAAATACACACAAAACGTTGTTTACAGTGTTTTACTGTACCAACTAACATGAAGTGGCCCCCTTAATAACACTTGGTGTATTATATCTAACCATAAATGTCAAGGGTCATCAAACTCCTGGTTTGTA
>NC_069458.1:11567154-11627154 GCF_026875155.1 Cherax quadricarinatus | reverse complement strand
GTCACATAGGTTATTATACGTCGTCTCTGTATTCCCCAATAATGGACAATTAAGCACATAGTGTTAAGACAGTGGCCCTTCCTGCCACCTAATTTTCATTTTGTTTGATCATCTCTGTGTGTCTCCCAAAAGCCAGAAGTACTTGTAACCAACCCAAGCCCGGCCCTACAAAAATAGTCAGTCTGTTCACATTGCAAATTTTTCCATAAACATACTTATCTCGTTCATGTTATCAAGTGGGTTATAGATCATCAGGGTTCTAACTTCATTCCTTTAACCTTTTTGTATTTTCTTCCTAATATTTTCGTAATGCTAGACAAGATATACCAATTTTCTACCCATCTGCTGGGAAAAAGGTGGGTGGTAATGAGAACCTTGAAAACTAGGGACACCAAGCTCATGATGATTCTCTGCAAATCGCTTGTGCTCTTTAGGCTGGAATACTGCTGTACACTAACGGCCTCCATCAAGTCTGGCGACATTGCAGACCTGGAGAGTGTACAAAGAACTTTCACGGCACACAAGTGCGATAAGGCACATAAACTACTGGGAACAGTTGAAGGTCCTTGATCTATATTCCCTGGAACGCAGGCGAGAGAGATACATGATAATATACACTTTGAAGCCTGAAGGGATTGGTACCAAACCTGCACACGAAAAATCGCTCCATATGAGAGCAAAAGACTCGGCAGGAGATGCAACATTCCCCCGATGAAAAGCAGGGGCGCCACTAGTACATTGAGCGACAACATAATAAGTGTCCGGGGTCCAAGATTGTTCAACTGCCTCCCAGCATACATAAGGGGGATTACCAATAGACCCTTGGCTGTCTTCAAGAAGGTACTGGACAGGCACCTAAAGTCAGTACCTGACCAACCGGGCTGTGGTTCGTACGTCAGCTTGCATGCGACCAGTAGTAACAGCCTGGTTGATCAGACCCTGATCCACGGGGGCGTTGACCCCCGAAACCCTCTCCAGGTAAACTCCAGGTACATTCTCCTTCTGGGCACTCTTCTTGGCTAACATATCAACTTTATCATGAAGGAGTAATCCAATGTGTGATGGGATCCATAGCAATTGTACATTAATTCCTTTGTCTATGATTTTTGAGTATCTATACCTGGCTTCTCCAATGAGCATGTTATTGGAGTCATTATATGAATCAAGAGCCTTCAATGATGACATAAAATTAGTTATGATGATAGAGTCAAGCTCAGTGTCATAGGTTAGCTTTAGCGCCATTAGGATTGCAAACAATTCAGTTTGCAGTGTAGACGCCCAGTTGTTAATTCTTATGCCTAACTCAACAAATTTATTATCGTTCTTAACTAGGGAGGTGGCAACAAGAGCAGATGCAGCCCTGCCAGAAGACTCCTGTTTAGATCCATCAGTGTATATAACTTGTGATAACTTATTACTACCAGCTAGGTGAGAAATTTCTTCTTGAGCAGTTGCTCTAACAAGAGATTTAAGGAAGGGATTACTAGCAATGAGCTTCTTGGGAGGGACTTGCAGGTATGTGATATTAAGTGAACACATCTTCCATGGAGGGGTGAAATGCTCTTGTTGCCTACAGTGATACAGTTCATGCAGGTTATAAAACTTAAAATAATTGCATGTTTTTACAGTCCATTTAGACCTGTGTGTATTTACCTCTAGACACTTGGTAAGATTCACTGTGACAGAGTCTGGTTCATTTCTCAAGATTCTAGTACCGAGTACAGTGTTAATCTCAACAATCCTATCACTGATACTAGAAATGATATATGATATGATATACTACTCCTTAGTATTAAGCATAATGTAAGCCAATAATGTTAAGTTGGCCCATAATACCTAGGCATAATAGAGGCTCTCTTTGCATTGCAACCCACTATTGTAAATACACAGTCTCAATGTACTGTGTGCAAAGACATTAAATAAATAAATAAATAAATATTAAGCTCCTTCCTCATATTAAGAACCTTTGTAGATTTGGGGCAACCAAGAATAATTCTGAGAGCTTCATTTTGCATTAACTCCAAGAGTCGGAGAGAACTTTCTCTAGCTAATATCAATGTGGAAAATTTATAAGGTTACCTGTACGAATTTCGTCCTTACATCCATACAAGTAATCTCATTGGAAGGTGACAACCATACATTGTTTACAGTAGTTACCCCGAGTAGACGTGTGAGAAAACTTAAGGTGTGCATTTATCGTCGCCTGAAGTAAGAACAATTTATTATTTAACTGTTTATTAATTATATCATTATAAGCAGTCAACAATTTTGGTGTCTTGCTCAGTTCGCAGAGCTGGGCCCGTTAACTGTCCATACGCCATCCTATAATTAGTAGATAATTCTGGACGGTCAAGCTTCCACGGAAGTCGCACCCAGTAATGTCCAGATTCACATTTAACATCCTTCAGGTATTGTTCCTGAGTAAAGGAATCATTTGGACTTTCCTCATTTATATTAATCCCTATGCTGTCCAGCTCCCACAAATTAGACTGGTTCAACATCATACTCGATAGAAGAATACTTGTACTGGGTTGACCTTTTATGAGTAAGACACCGTGACTGTATTCACTACTTCCTCTAGTCATTATTACTAGGCGGTAGTCTGCCATATATTACATGGCTCGTACCAGGGTTGAGGAGAGTGACGCCGCATGGGTTTGGAGTTATGCCCTTTATCCTGAATTATTACATCCAACACCGGCAAGGCTACCTCAGCTAGGCCATCATTATTGCCATTAGCTGCAACCTTTACATCAATCGCTGTAGTGTCAGGGTTATTAACATTATCATTATTGTCACCATTATTATAAGAATTACATACAACCCTGCACATAACTGTATGGTACCTTCCCTTGTTGCATTGATAGCAACTGTTCAATTTGGTATAACAATCCTTTACATTATGATTGTCTAGACATCTGATAAATCTGTCAAGTTCTTTCATTCTTTCCACTTTAATATCCCAGTCTCTCCTTTCCTTGCCTGACCTCTTATTAACTGGGTTACCCTTACTGAGGTACTTATTCCTCTTACCTTGATATGAGGAACCACTATTACTGATTCCTTTCACTTGATATATGCCTATTTAACTCTTAATTATGATTATTACCACTGGGATTATTTTTCCCTTTTGAGACTTGACAGATACTTCAGAGTCATTATGTGTTATATCCTTAGAACTGTTTGGCTGACTGGTCTGCAATTGAACAATTAATTCCTGCCGACCTAGTCTGATTTCCTCCAGACCGTACTCTGGAGGTTTTGGCAAACCCACCCTTTGCATTAATAGGTTGATCAACTGCCTGGCTTACACCCTTTAATTTATTCAAAGCCTTACTTTTACAAGACAGCTTTTTCTTCCAATTCGTAATGTTGATTAATTAAAACATTCATTTCCATTCCATCTGCACAATTCTCCAGCAGATCTCTTTCACAGTCTTTAAACCACAATTTGTACCAATCAAATCTACTCTCTAAAGCATCTAAATATAACTTTAATTCATTAGGCTTCACGGTTCTTTGATTCATTAAATCAAATGCCTTCGTCACATGGCCTTTAATAGCCTGTAATGATGCTTTCATTACTCTAAAATTCACGGACTTGTCAGCCACATTAACTCCATTAGATCCAGTCATGGTTAGAGAATTATTAATCACTGATTATACAACTTAAGTAGGCGCCTTATAAGAGTAATTCTTGCACTTTACTCTTGTATAAATCCTAGCCACACATGTGCTAACAATTAATTGGGCTAATTATCATCCACCACACGATCGATTAAACTTGTGTACCCTATACCCACTTCCTTCAGTCACTTAATTATTAAGTAATTAATTCAATTAATTTTTTTTTCACTGATTGCATCCAGTTCAGGAAGGACCAGCGGGCAGATGTGGAAAATTTTCTAGGGGTGATTACCTGTATGTACCTCAACATTATATACATACAAGTAGTCTCATTGGGAGACAATCATATTGTTTACCGTAGTCACCCCGTGAAGACATGTGAGAAAACTTAACCACCCCTGGTCACGGCAGGTGGTCCCTTCGACCTCACAATCTTATCCATATCTATCCGAGACCAGTATGGATTGGATAGCACCCACAAGTACGGTGCTACTAATTAATTGTGGACTGTATAGATTATATTAGTGTAACTGAATGAAGGGGGGGGGGAGGTCACACATGGATATATCCATCAAGGAAAAACACTTGTACATAATCTCTCCACTTACCAGATATTCTCTGGTGGTCACTTGATGTAGCTGGATCACTCATAACCTATCCAATTACAACATACCTAACTGGCCAATATCAGTCTGCTATAACTAGAAGGGTTACTTAACTGTGGGTGATTGATACTCCTTATTTCCTCCATTCACCATCTCATTTCGATGTCCTGCTACACCGACACGGTTCTTATTCCGGCAGGACGAGGTATCCATTGGTTTGTCCCGGTTTAGATGTCGTGACTCAATGAACTTCACTTTCCTCGTCACGGGAACTACGAGGTCTAACGTGTTCACTCGGAGCAAGGCGACTTATTTCACTTCACGCATTCTCTTAACTTAGCATTATTTTCATTAATTACATTACAATTCACAAGACGATTTAATGTCTCATAATTATTATACACATTAGAGATCACTCCATTAAGATCTGAGACCGATGAGTGATGATTAAACCAAGGGTAATTTTCCCCGGGACACAGTCCATGGTGATGCGCCAGTCACCCGGTCCTACCCTTATTCACTCATTTTACCACTTTATTACGGTGGTCCTGTAAATCACGTTCTCTCACTCTCCACCAGGAACAGTTACGACACTTCCTATTATGAAATGAGATCTATATTAATCCTTAGGCCACCGTGAATGCTAATTTCCTGGTTCCATGCTTTCCCAGCCTCCTCACTACATTCAAAACACTGCCGCCTCCCCCATTCCCCGAGTCGACCTCTACCCCCGCACATCCGCGCATGCGCAAAAGGAACTCTTGGTTCTATCCTATTGTCAAATACATTTTTGACTCATATCAACACATTAAACACCTATTTGGCACTATAGTTTCGGAAAATTAAAATATTTTCCACAAATAGTTTTAGTATTGGAGTATCACAGGATTCATTATTTTAAGATTGAGATTAATATTTCTGTTTATGGTCAAATGGGTGAGCGAGTGTAAGTGTGAACCACCAGGTGGTATTCGTGTAGTTAGTTGACGGGGTGTATCAGGGAGATAAGATGTTTTCTAATGGTAGTTTTGAAGTTGATGAATGTATCTGCAGTTCTAGAGTTCTCAGGTAGGGTGTTTCAGATTTTAGGGCCTTTGAAATACATTGAATTTTTGTAAAGGTTAAGTCAGACACGGGAATGTCGTAGAGATGTTTGTGTCTGGTGTTATGCTGGGGGGTTCTGTCACAACTATCAAGAAAGCGTTTTAGTCAAGGTTGATATTAGAGTTTAAGGTCCTGTAGATTTAGATTGCACAGTAGTAAGTGTGGATGTACTGAACAGGGAGTAGTTTAGATCTATGAAGAGGGGGGGGGTTGTGTTGCCAGGGATGGGAATTTAGTGATTATTCTTACTGCAGCTTTTAGTTGGGTTATTATTGGCTTTAGGTGTGTTGCTGCAGTTGATCCCCAAGCACAAATAGCATAGGTGAGGTAGGGATAAATAAGTGAGGGGTTTATAGTGTGAGAAGGGAAATTTTGCGGCACGTAGTATCCTATCTTGGAGGGGGATCCCAACCATTTTGGATACTTTTTTGGTTATGTGTTGGATATGGGTGCTGAAATTCAGGTTGTTGCAAGGTATAGGAATAGGAATTTCCCCTCATTATGTCTGGTAATTAGAGTTTTGGGTCGATCTTAATGTTAATTTGTGCATCTCCTGCTCTGCTACCAAACATAATATAGTAGGTTTTGTCAGTGTTAAGCATAAGTTTATTGGCTGTCATCCAAGTCGATATTTTGATCAGCTCCTCGTTAACAATGGTGTTGAGGGTGGCAAGATTAGGGTGAGAGATGACATAAGTCGTGTCGTCAGTAAAGAGAATGGGTTTCAGGTGTTGGGATACGTATGGAAGATGATTGATGTATATGAGGAAGAGCAGGGAGCAGGGAGCAGCATAATCAATTAAGAACCTAACATAGTCTATGTACATCATTTTCACGATTCTTACATTAGCACCATAGTTGGGGTTGTAGCCAGCAACATTAGCACCATAGTTGGGGTTGTAGCCAGCAACATTAGCACCATAGTTGGGGTTGTAGCCAGCAACATTAGCACCATAGATGGGGTTGTAGCCAGCAACATTAGCACCATAGTTGGGGTTGTAGCCAGGAACATTAGCACCATAGTTGGGTTGTTAGCCAGAAACATTAGCACCAAAGTTGGGGTTCTAGCCAGCAACATTAGCACCTAGTTGGTGTTGTAGCCAGCAACATTAGCACCATAGTTGGGGTTGTAGTCAGCAACATTAGCACCAAGTTGGGGTTGTAGCCAGCAACATTAGCACAATATTTTTGGGGTTGCAGCCAGCAACATTACCCACCAAAGTTGGGTTGTAGCCAGCAACATTAGCCCCATAGTTGGGGTTGTAGCCAGGAACATTAGCACCATAGTAGGGGTTGTACCCAGCAACTTTAGCACCAAAGTTGGGGTTGAAAGCCAGCAACATTAGACCATAGTTGGGGTTGTACCAGCAACATTGCACCATATTTTGGGGTTGTAGCCAGCAACATAGCACCATAGTTGGGGTTGTAGCCAGCAACTTAGCACCATGTTGGGGTTGTAGCCAGCAACATTAGCACCATAGTTGGGGTTGTAGCCAGCAACATTAGCCCCTTTTAGTTGGGGTTGTAGCCAGCAACATTACACCATATTTGGGGGTTGTGCCAGCAACTTAACCCATAGTTGGGGTTGTAGCCAGCAACATTAGCACCATAGTTGGGTTGTAGCCAGCAACATTAGCCCCATAGTTGGGGTTGAGCCAGCAACATTAGCACCATAGTTGGGATGTAGCCAGCAACATTAGCCCCATGTTGGGGTTGTAGCCAGCAACATTAGCACCATAGTTGGGTTTTAGCGAGCAACATTAGCACCATAGTTGGGGTTGTAGCCAGGCAACATTAGCACCATAGTTGGGGTTGTGCAGCAACATTCCCCCATAGTTGGGGATGTAGCCAGCACTTAGCACCATAGTTTGGGTTGTAGCCAGCAACATTAGCACCATAGTTGGGGTTGTAGCCAGCAACATTACCACCATAGTTGGGGATGTAGCCAGCAACATTAGCACCAAGTTGGGGTTTTTGTAGCCAGCAACATTTAGCACAATAGTTGGGGTTGCAGCCAGCAACATTAGCACCAAAGTTGGGGTTGTAGCCGCAACCATTAGCACCATAGTTGGGGTTGTAGCCAGGAACATTAGCACCATAGTTGGGGTTGTAGCCAGCAACATTAGCACCAAAGTTGGGGTTGTAGCCAGCAACATTAGCACCATAGTTGGGGTTGGCCAGCAACATTAGCACCATAGTTGGGGTTTGAGCCAGCAAAAATTAGCACCATGTTGGGGTTGTAGCCAGCAACATTAGCACCATAGTTGGGGTTGTAGCCAGAAACATTAGCACCATAGTTGGGGTTGTAGCCAGCAACATTAGAAACCATAGTTGGGGTTGTAGCCAGCAACATTAGACCATAGTTGGGGGGGTTGTAGCCAGAAACATTAGCACCATAGTTGGGGTTGTGGGCCAGCAACTTAGCACATAGTTGGGGTTGTAGCCAGCAACATTAGCACCTATTGGGGTTGTAGCCAGCAAACATTAGCACCATAGTTGGGATGTACCCAGCAACATTAGCACCATAGTTGGGGTTGTACCCCAGCAACATTAGCACCATAGTTGGGGTTTTAGCGAGGAAACATTAGCACCATAGTTGGGGTTGTAGCCACAACATTAGCACCAAAGTTGGGTTGTAGCAGCAACATTACCACCATAGTGGGATGTAGCCAGCAACATTAGCAACAAGTTGGGGTTGTAGCCAGCAACATTAGCACCAAAGATGGGGTTGTAGCCAGAAACATTAGCACCATATTTTGGGTTGAAACCCAGCAACATTAGCACCAAAGTTGGGGTTGTACCAGCAACATTAGCATCATAGTTGGGTTGTAGCCAGGAACATTAGCACCATAGTTGGGGTTGTACCCAGCACATTAGCACCAAAGTTGGGGTTGCAGCCAGCAACATTAGCACCATAGTTGGGGTTGCAGCCAGCAACATTAGCACCATAGTTGGGGTTGTAGCCAGCAACATTAGCACCATAGTTGGGGTTGTAGCCAGCAACATTAGCACCATAGTTGAGGTTGTAGCCAGCACATTAGCACCATAGTTGGGGTTGTAGCCAGCAACATTAGCACCATAGTTGGGGTTGTAGCCAGCAACATTAGCACCATAGTTGGGGTTGTAGCCAGCAACATTAGCACCATAGTTGGGGGTTGTAGCCAGCAACATTAGCACCATAGTTGGGGAGTAGCCAGCAACATTAGCACCATAGTTGGGGTTGTAGCCAGCAACATTAGCACCATAGTTGGGGTTTTAGCGAGCAACATTAGCACCATAGTTGGGGTTGTAGCCAGCAACATTAGCACCATAGTTGGGGTTGTACCTGGAGTTTACCTGGAGAGAGTTTGGGGGTTCAACGCCCCCGCGGCCCGGTCTGTGACCAGGCCTCCTGATGGATCAGTGCCTGATCAACCAGGCTGTTGCTGCTGGCTGCACGCAAACCAACGTACGAGCCACAGCCCGGTCATCAGGAACTGACTTTAGGTGCTTGTCCGTGCCAGCTTGAAGACTGCCAGGGTCGTTGGTAATCCCCCTTTGTGTGCTGGGAGGGAGTTGAACAGTCTCGGGCCCCTGACACTTATTGTATGGTCTCTTAACGTGCTAGTGACACCCCTGCTTTTCATTGGGGGGATGGTGCATCGTCTGCTAAGTCTTTTGCTTTCGTAGTGAGTGATTTTCGTGTGCAAGTTCGGTACTAGTCCCTCTAGGATTTTCCAGGTGTATATAATCATGTATCTCTCCCTCCTGCGTTCCAGGGAATACAGGTTTAGGAACCTCAAGCGCTCCCAGTAATTGAGGTGTTTTATCTCCGTTATGCGCGCCGTGAAAGTTTCTGTACATTTCTAGGTCGGCAATTTCACCTGCCTTGAAAGGTGCTGTTAGTGTGCAGCAATATTCCAGCCTAGATAGAACAAGTGACCTGAAGAGTGTCATCATGGGCCTGGCCTCCCTAGTTACCAGCAACATTAGCACCATAGTTGGGGTTGTAGCCAGCAACATTAGCACCATAGTTGAGGTTGTAGCCAGCAACATTAGCACCATAGTTGAGGTTGTAGCCAGCAACATTAGCACCATAGTTGAGGTTGTAGTCAGCAACATTAGCACCATAGTTGAGGTTGTAGCCAGCAACATTAGCACCATAGTTGGGGTTGTAACCAGCAACATTAGCACCCTAGTTGGGGTTGTAGCCAGCAACATTAGCACCATATTGGGGTTGTAGCCAGCAACATTTGCACCATAGTTTGGGGTTGTAGCCAGCAAAAATTTTGCACCATAGTTGGGGTTGTAGCCAGCAACATTAGCACCATAGTTGGGGTTGCAGCCAGCAACATTAGCACCATAGTTGGGGTTGTAGCCAGCAACATTAGCACCATAGTTGGGGTTGTAGCCAGCAACATTAGCACCATTAGTTGGGGTGTACCAGCAACATTAGCACCATAGTTTTGGGGTTTTAGCCAGCAACATTAGCACCATAGTTGGGGTTGTAGCCCAGCAACATTAGCACCATAGTTGGGGTTGTAGCCAGCAACATTAGCACCATAGTTGGGGTTGTAGCAGCAACATTAGCACCATAGTTGGGGTTGTAGCAGCAACATTAGCACCATAGTTGGGGATGTAGCCAGCAACATTAGCACCATAGTTGGGGTTGTAGCCAGCAACATTAGCACCAAAAATGGGGTTTTCAGCCAGCAACATTAGCAACCATAGTTGGGGTTGTAGCCAGCAACATTAGCACCATAGTTGGGGTTGTAGCCAGCAACATTAGCACCATAGTTGGGGTTGTAGCCAGCAACATTAGCACCATAGTTGGGGTTGTAGCCAGCAACATTAGCACCATAGTTGGGGTTGTAGCCAGCAACATTACACCATAGTTGGGGGTTGTAGCCAGCAAAATTAGCACCATAGTTGGGGGTTGTAGCCAGCAACACCTTTTTAGAGCATTTTGCCTATCTTTACATTTCTTATTTAGTTGTGGTATAGTGGATTTGTTAAAGGGTACATCTACACCAAGATATCTGTAAGTTTTAACGTAGCTAATGTTTTCACCCTGCAAATAGATGGGTGGGGGATGTCGTTTGCTTGTTTAATATCTTTGTTTTAGAGGAAGATATTATGAGGCCTAGTCGATTACAAATTGCTTTAACTTCATTAAGAATGGTGCTTTTCTTCTTATGCCTTGTTGTATAGATCATGATGTCATCAGAATAGCTTATAGCTATATGTTTAGGTAAGGCTGGTAGAGCATTTAGGAGAGCATTAATCAGAATATTAAATAGCATGGGACTGAGGACTCCTCCCTGCGGTGTATCAAGTTAGTAATCTTAGCAAATTCGTTCCGAGGGACGCCTTGCTAAGACTGAGATGGTGGAGGGAAAGCATTCAGTACCCCAGGTACAACGAGTGCCTAGTGCAAGGCACAACGAGTGCCTAGTGCCAGGCACAACGAGGACCTAGTGCCAGGGAGATTAGGTATTATAGGAAACAGATAAAAAGTCAGCCCATAAGGAAAGGTAATTTAGTGATTAACTAGCAAAATTAACATTGGTAACATACTAGTTATCAAGATTATCAATCAGACTTAAGAAATATAAAGAACTTTGTATTCTGAATAAAGCAGTGTCTGCCATTTGCCTCTAGGGAAATTCCACAACAATTAAAGAAAATGAAAACCTAGGGTACACTCGCCTAGTGGGTAGTCACTGGTCGAGCCTCACCAGGAAGAGCAACCACCCTAGTTCCTCTTGTGGAACACTGACACATGAGGCAATCCATAGCATTCAAATAATAATCAGATTTCAGACTGTTAATGATAGCCTCAATTATAAATGAATCAAGCTTAAATTACCCACATCTGCGTGTTTAATAATTGCATACTCAAGAATATTTCTTTCTAGCCATGAAGTACAGGGGACAATGATTTATGCCTCAGCCCACTGAGCAGAATTATTACTGATTCGTGTGTGGTTGAATATTGGTGTTGAGTAATTCTAATGTTTAAATGTTTGCCCGTCTGCCTGACATACAAAAGGCAACATCCTTGGCACCCAATCCTGTACACGCCACCTATACCATGTTTTTGAGAATTCTTTATCAGCATACTCTTAACAGTCCGTGAATTCTTAAAAACAACTTGTATACTGAGTCTCTTTTGGGCATTTAGCAGAACTGATAAATTCTCAGTATATTTCAGTACAAGCACATTCTTCCTATGAGAAGTTATTCTAAGTTCAGTCCTCTGATAAGTTTTACTAGCTGTCAACAAAACAATCTCTACAAACTCCCTAGGGTAACATAGCTTTGTAGCAATATCAAAGATTTTCCTAATTTTCTCATCTAAGAAGTCAGGGCTACATACTCTGTAAGCTCTCAAAAACATAGTAATTGGAGTAATAATGGATGTATGAACACACGTTCATGGCCTCCCTATTTACTGTAAACTTAAACATTCTATCGACCCTGTGGATCAGAACATCTAAAAATGGAAGTTTAAAGTCCACTTCTTTCTGTACAGTAAAGTTAATACGACTGCTGCACCTCACCTGTCTCTTTTTATTTTATTTTATTTTTATTTATTTTATGTCTTTACAAACAGTACATTGAGATTTTGTATTTACAATAGTGAGTTGCAATGCAAAGAGAACCTCTATTATGCCTAGGCATTATGGGCCAACTTAACATTATTGACTTACAGTCTACTTAACACTAAGGATTTTATCATAGTTGTACAGTAGGACAGTAATTATTTCATAGTTGAACAGTAGATTATTAATTATAAGTGAATTAAATTTGTATAAGACAAAGGATATATTCATAAACCACTTCTTCACACACATATGCTGTATTCTTATCAGATTGATGGACTGATTACAACGTCTCCAGGCTGAGGGACATAGCCCCACTCCACAAAGGGGGCAGTAAAGCAACAGCAAAGAACTACAGACCAATAGCACTAACATCCCATATCATAAAAATCTTTGAAAGGGTCCTAAGAAGCAAGATCACCACCCATCTAGAAACCCATCAGTTACACAACCCAGGGCAACATGGGTTTAGAACAGGTCGCTCCTGTCTGTCTCAACTATTGGATCACTACGACAAGGTCCTAAATGCACTAGAAGACAAAAAGAATGCAGATGTAATATATACAGACTTTGCAAAAGCCTTCGAGAAGTGTGACCATGGCGTAATAGCGCACAAAATGCGAGCTAAAGGAATAACAGGAAAAGTCGGTCGATGGATCTATAATTTCCTCACTAACAGAACACAGAGAGCAGTCGTCAACAGAGTAAAGTCCGAGGCAGCTACGGTGAAAAGCTCTGTTCCACAAGGCACAGTACTCGCTCCCATCTTGTTCCTCATCCTCATATCCGACATAGACAAGGATGTCAGCCACAGCACCGTGTCTTCCTTTGCAGATGACACCCGAATCTGCATGACAGTGTCTTCCATTGCAGACACTGCAAGGCTCCAGGCGGACATCAACCAAATCTTTCAGTGGGCTGCAGAAAACAATATGAAGTTCAACGATGAGAAATTTCAATTACTCAGATATGGTAAACATGAGGAAATTAAATCTTCATCAGAGTACAAAAACAAATTCTGGCCACAAAATAGAGTGAAACACCAACGTCAAAGACCTGGGAGTGATCATGTCGGAGGATCTCACCTTCAAGGACCATAACATTGTATCAATCGCATCTGCTAGAAAAATGACAGGATGGATAATGAGAACCTTCAAAACTAGGGAGGCCAAGCCCATGATGACACTCTTCAGGTCACTTGTTCTATCTAGGCTGGAATATTGCTGCACACTAACAGCACCTTTCAAGGCAGGTGAAATTGCTGACCTAGAAAATGTACAGAGAACTTTCACGGCGCGCATAACGGAGATAAAACACCTCAATTACTGGGAGCGCTTGAGGTTCCTAAACCTGTATTCCCTGAACGCAGGAGGGAGGATTACATGATTATATACACCTGGAAAATCCTAGAGGGACTAGTACCGAACTTGCACACGAAAATCACTCACTACGAAAGCAAAAGACTTGGCAGACGATGCACCATCCCCCCAATGAAAAGCAGGGGTGTCACTAGCACGTTAAGAGACCATACAATAAGTGTCAGGGGCCCGAGACTGTTCAACTGCCTCCCAGCACACATAAGGGGGATTACCAACAGACCCCTGGCAGTCTTCAAGCTGGCACTGGACAAGCACCTAAAGTCAGTTCCTGATCAGCCGGGCTGTGGCTCGTACGTTGGTTTGTGTGCAGCCAGCAGCAACAGCCTGGTTGATCAGGCTCTGATCCACCAGGAGGCCTGGTCACAGACCGGGCCGCGGGGGCGTTGACCCCCGGAACTCTCTCCAGGTAAACTCCAGGTAAACATCGTCTCCAGGCTGAGGGACTGATTACATCGTCTCCAGGCTGAGGGACTGATTACAACGTCTCCAGGCTGAGGGGCTGATTACATCGTCTCCAGGCTGAGGGACTGATTATATCGTCTCCAGGCTGAGGGACTGATTACATCGTCTCCAGGTTGAGGGACTGATCACATCGTCTCCAGGCTGAGGGACTGATTACATCGTCTCCAGGCTGAGGAACTGATTACATCGTCTCCAGGTTGAGGGACTGATTACCTCAAACTCCTTCTGATCTTGTTAGGTAAGACACATATGCAACAGTTAGGTATCTTTTTTTTCGAAACGTTTAGCCTACACAGTGGGCTTCTTCAGTCGAGTACGCCTGCTGTGTGGCGAAACGTTTCCTCAGTAAAGATACCCAGTTGTTGCACATGTGTCTTATATATCAACTTGTCGGTTTTGTGAATCATTTATCTAAAAAACTATTGTGACTACTCCCACTTTTTATCAGACTCATTATCTAATAATCCCACACCACTATTGTGGCATGGCAAGACTACATTACATTTTATTCGGCCTGTGTCACATACCCACATAGGTATGTCCTCCCAGACCTACTAGATCGTAAGATTGTAACAAGTGGGCGGCCTCCTTGTTATACTTGCAACTTGGTTCAACCCAACCAATAACTAGGAATCCTGCCAAAGCTGTGAAGAAATGTTTGGCCTTCGTGGAGCAAAATGCTTTTCTGTACATATCATCTGCAAATATTGTACATATACTTGCATGGTGTTTGGAAAGATATATATTTATTCACCGCTGCCTTTTGCTCATTTCTCATTTCTACCTTTGTGTGCAGGGCACAAGACTACACCAGTGTTCGTCATAACTTTCCACCATCCCAGCACTTACATCTTTTGCAACTTCATCTCTAAATATATTAAACGACCATTGTGATATCACACATCCTATTTTATTGTACAATTATCTCTCTATGTTCTTCATACCCAAACCTGAGCCTCGCTATCTGTATAAACAATCTTTACCACTGTTAGTACCTGGAGTTTACCTGGAGAGAGTTCCGGGGGTCAACGCCCCCGCGGCCCGGTCTGTGACCAGGCCTCCTGGTGGATCAGAGCCTGATCAACCAGGCTGTTACTGCTGGCTGCACGCAAACCAACGTACGAGCCACAGCCCGGATGGTCAGGAACCGACTTTAGGTGCTTGTCCAGTGCCAGCTTGAAGACTGCCAGGGGTCTGTTGGTAATCCCCCTTATGTATGCTGGGAGGCAGTTGAACAGTCTCGGGCCCCTGACACTTATTGTATGGTCTCTTAACGTGCTAGTGACACCTCTACTTTTCATTGGGGGAATGTTGTATCGTCTGCCAAGTCTTTTGCTTTTGTAGTGAGTGATTTTCGTGTGCAAGTTCGGTACTAGTCCCTCTAGGATTTTCCAGGTGTATGTAATCATGTATCTCTCCCTCCTGCGTTCCAGGGAATACAGGTTCAGGAACCTCAAGCGCTCCCAGTAATTGAGGTGTTTTATCTCAGTTATGCGCGCCATGAAGGTTCTCTGTACATTTTCTAGGTCAGCAATTTCACCTGCCTTGAAAGGTGCTGTTAGTGTGCAGCAATATTCCAGCCTAGATAGAACAAGTGACCTGAAGAGTGTCATCATGGGCTTGGCCTCCCTAGTTTTGAAGGTTCTCATTATCCATCCTGTCATTTTTCTAGCAGATGCGATTGATACAATGTTATGGTCCTTGAAGGTGAGATCCTCCGACATGATCACTCCCAGGTCTCTGACGTTGGAGTTTCGCTCTATTTTGTGGCCAGAATTTGTTTTGTACTCTGATGAAGATTTAATTTCCTCGTGTTTACCATATCTGAGTAATTTAAATTTCTCATCGTTGAACTTAGTACCTTTCAATATATTTCATATTTTTTTTTACACAGAGTTTGACAAGGTTAAGGATCCCTAGCTTTATTGACAAGCTATTTGCAGGTTAAGGATTCTGTGGAAATTTATTTGGTCCCTAAAGTTCCACAGGACAGATACGGCTCACGATACTGATCCCAGCATGGCCGTTATGGAACGGCTGAGCTGGGTGGCCCTTAAACCCACCCAAACAAAAGTGTTCTCTCCCGGATTGTCGAATGTGGATGCAAGGTACTATTTAATCTATAAATTTACCCTTCAGGGAAGAAGTAGGCAGTTTTACTGTTAGTTCACTAATAGTAGGATTATTGAGGCAATTGTAGATAATAATAATGTAGACCTAAGACCTTAACATAGGTAGTAATAGGCCGATCATGTAGGCAAGCACTAGGTTAAGTTAGCTAGGGAGATTTGAGAGCCCTAGTTTGAACGATGAGGCACGGGTCTCATAGACAGGAGAGCACCCTTCTGTAGACAGACTCCAACTGGACAAGACGTGCCATGATCAGCAGACGGCGCCTCCCACGTGTCTTCACATTTGAGACCTGGGGAAATCTGGTAGAGGCACCTCGATGTACCGTAGATGACCTCCTCTGTCAGGCCCATACAGTAAGACAAAACCTCCACTTTCTCTTAGGATTTCTGGCCAGTGTCTGGGGAAAATTGTAAGTGAGTTGATCTGTAGGCCTGTGTGCAGCTGGCAGTGCATGTCCAGTACGTACCAGAGTCTTTTGTCTTTCTAGAAGCTAGTGTCAGTGTCTGCATAGTTGTACTAGGGTATACACACCCCCTTGGATATAGGAATTTCTGAGGTGCAGGCAGGTCACTAATAACGATTGAATATTGCAGAAATTAAGGCTCCTGGTTGCATGTGGTTTCTGAGGGGAAGTCCAAAGGGGCTAAGCTTAGGAAGGTTGAAGATCAGGATATATGCTGCCACACCAAGTAAGTTAGTCCTTTATACGTGCATGCAGGCGAGTTTCTTGCAACATCAATCATTTATGAAAATCTGTCCTATAAGCCACTTGTGAGGCTGAGGTACCGACCTCAGAGCTCGGTGTCAACAGAGTTTGCCAGGGTAGGCGACTTACTTGGAGGCAGTCCAGACAAATTTTCACAAAGTGGTCCTTGAAACCAGATGTGGAATAGCTAGGTTAAAATTAACATAGCTAGGCCACAGTTAGGAACCAGTTTAACAGAGTTAGGTTAAGTTAGCACACCTAGGCCCAGAGTTACACAGAGGCTAGGCCAAGCTGACTATACACAGTTGTTGTTATTTGCAGTCATTTACAGGCAGGCCAGGTAGGCTAGAGAAGCTTGTGAATTTAATTATTTACAGTGATTACAAGTAATCCAGAGTAGGAGACTTGTGTGTTAATTACTTACAGTGGATTTGCAAGGTAGCCACAGATAGGCTAGGCTTGTGCAATATTTACAACAGTTATAGTGGCTAGGACAGATTTAAACTAGTTATTATTTACAGGGAGTTCTAAAGCCAGGTTTAATTAAGCTATAGCACACTAGTTAGGTTAGGATTTACCTTATCCAACCATCCATGCTAGACAGAGTAACTGGGCACAGTTAGGCCAAGCTGTTTACATACATTATTCATTTACTGATTCACAAGTTGAATTGTTGAATTTATTTGTGTTAACCAAGTGATTTTAATTTGTATACTGCACTTTTTATTGTGTGATTTTCATTGTCTTTGATGCATTTTAATGTGGGATTTGAGAATTGTACCTGAGACTAGGTTAAATCCTGTAATCATTTGCTGGCATTGTACAGGAAATTGCTAGGTTAAGCATTCACATCGATACACATTTGATTGGGATTTGAGAGCTAACAGTGTACATTTTTGATTCAGAGTAGAGTCAATATAATAAAGGGAGTTGTTAAGCTTGTTGAGAAGCCTTGAGACCCGTTCATTCTTGCCTAATACCGTTCGTGCTGTGGGGTGGGCTAATTGAAGTACAAATTAGTACCATGATCTTAACTAATCCGCAACGATGGTAGGTGAAGATCAAGTACCAGCTGTCCCAGCTCTAAGTCAATTAAAGAGGTCTATGGGAGCCTATAAGGGGCGCCTGTGCAAAGCATGTGAGGAGTGTCGTATGGTCAGGCAAGATCAGGATGTAGACTGGGAGGAACTAGAGAGTTGCCTGAAACCTTTGGAGCAAAGGCTGGAGGCCTTTGAGAGATCATTTATCCTTTATGAGACAAAGGCCTATACTACAGGTGAGTCTGAATATACAGTCGAAGTAGCACAGACGGATTATGGCGAACGAAGGGCAGTGTGTAAAACAGAGATGAGACTCTGCAGGCAGTTAATAAAGACTTTGAAGGCCGGTACAGCAGGGGCAGCAAATGTTTCAAGGAACACAAACAACAGCACGCCTGTTAATGTGTTGCCCAGATTGCCCCAGTTGAATTTACCAACGTTCGACAGAACCTTAACAGAGTACATTGCTTTCTGGGATCAGTTTAAAGCCCAGATAGATGACAGAGACGATTTGTCAGATGCCGTCAAATTACAATATTTACGTTCACAGCTGAAGGGTAAAGCCTTGGACTTGGTCTGGCATTACCAAACCACTGACACTAATTACCGACATGCCAAAGACCAATTAAAGGACACGTTTGGCAACACTGAGGAGATAAAGGTAGCTATACTTTATCAGTTGTTGGATCTAGAGGCTTGTTGCCATGACCGTCAGAGCCTAGAGAAGTTCTGAATCGTAGTTATGAGTTTGACGAATAGTCTTAAAGATTTATATGATTGGGGTAAATAGGAATGGTTCATCAGTCAGGTGATTCAGAGGAAACTGGCTGGCACTACAGTACATGAGTTGCACTTAAAATATCGGATGAATAGGTTCACGATACAAGAAATTGTTGAGGGGTTGGGAGATCTCGTTTCTCATTTGAGTATAGGTGTGAGAGAAGAGTCACCACCATCACCACATAAAAACCCAGACAGTCACTCAAAGATTTCGAGAGATCAGTCTAAAGTTCATACGACTAACGTTGGAGTGTACTATGGTAAAGAAGTGTCTAAGGTAAGAACCTCTAAGCAGAACCTCAGAGGCACTCATGCCACAACATGCGTGTTCTGCGAAGGCGAACACGCTAGCACGAGTTGCTCAGAATATATAACACTGAGCAGTAGGCAACAGAGACTAAGGGAGTTGAGACTCTGCTTCAAGTGTTTTGGGGAACATTTTGCCAGGGACTGTTTCACCCAGCTCAGTGAGTGTCGAGTCTGTTGCAAAGGTAAGCACCATACTGCACTATGTCCCAATAATTTAAGGGAACCCCAGGCTACTAGGGATATCTCCCAGGTAGAGATAGAAAGTGAGTCTGAGCCTGAAATGGTAGCCAGCATGATTAGTGGGAGTGAAGTCTCTAATCCGAGTGAGAATCACAGAGGTGCTGCCCTACCTACAGTCATGACAAAGGTTGTGAATGGGCACAGGTCCGAAACAACCCAATTATTCTTTGACCCAGGAGCACAAGTATCATTGATAACAAAGAAGTTGGTGGCTAAATTAAAGTTGAAGGCCACAAGGAAAGTTAATATGAGGTTGGGAGGGGCAATAAGTCAGGCCCCACCCAAATCTTATGATGTGGTGGATGTCACAGTCAAATTAGGTGGACATCGCAGAGACATTACAGCCTTGGTGGTAGAGACGTTACCCACGGCAATTACAGCGAGAGGTCTTGCTGCAGCAGCTAAGCGATTGAAAGACCTTGATGTGAAGCTGGCAGACCAGGGAATTACCACTGACACAGTCAGAAATGTAGGTATCCTGGTGAGAGCCAATCAGATAGATGACTTCCTGTCTTCACGATGGACGTTTAGGGAAGGAATCAGTTTATACAGATCCCCAGTAGGATACATCATAGGCGGCAGGATTCCACCTGAATTCCCTGCCATGCCAGATAGAGAAGTTGTCCCCATGATAGCTGGGGGAGTAGTGATAATGAATACCAGTATACACGATGAACCACCAGGGAAGCTGAACCAGGTAGGGAGTGACGAACACTCGGCCACCTTGGGAAAACACTTTCACAGGGTATGTAAAGAGGGAGATAGATTGCCTTTAAATCCAGGGAACCTCGTATCAGTGGGACGAAAGGCTACCAGGGCATGTGGGCCACTGGGTGGGAAAGTACGGAGCCACTTAGTCAAGGCTAGACATACGAAAGACGTTAAAGTTAAAGGAAAGGGTGCTAAGACCACCAGAACCAACAAGTTTACACCCCCAGAGGTCCACGCAGGGGAAACTGAACGGTTGAAGTTAGACCAGAGTCTGCTTGACGAGAGTGGCCGGACGGCACCCGTGTCCAGGGTCCGCCGTGGGGGCTCGCAGAAGGTGAACTTGATTTAGATTTAGTACCTACCTTCGCTGGCAGGAGGATGTGGAAATTTATTTGGTCCCTAAAGTTCCACAGGACAGATACGGCGTACGAAGGGTCCCAGCATGGCCGTTATGGAACGGCTGAGCTGGGTGACCCTTAAACCCACCCAAACAAAAGCGTTCTCTCCCAGATTTACCCTTCAGGGAAGAAGTAGGCAGTTTTATTGTTAGTACACTAATAGTAGGATTATTGAGGCAACTGTATATAATAATAAAGTAGACCTAAGACCTTAACATAGGTAGTAATAGGTCGATCATGTAGGCAAGCACTAGGTTAAGTTAGCTAGGGAGAACTGGCAGCCCTAGTTTGAACGATGAGGCGCGGGTCTCGTAGACAGGAGAGCGCCCTTCTGTAGACAGACATCAACTGGACAAGATGTGCCATGATCAGACACGTGCCCCCCACGTGTCTTCACATTTGAGACCTGGGGAAATCTGGTAGAGGCACCTTGATGTACCGTAGATGATCTCCTCCGTCAGGCCCATACAGTAAGACAAAACCTCCACTTTCTCTTAGGATTTCTGGCCAGTGTCTGGGGAAAATTGTGAGTGAATTGAAATGTAGGCCTGTGTGCAGCTAGCAGTGCATGTCCAGTACATACCAGTGTCTCTTGTCTATCTAGAAGCTAGTGTCCGTGTCTGGATAGTTGTTCTAGGGGATACACACCCCCTTGGATATAGGAATTTCTGAGGTGCAGGCAGGTCACTAATAACGATTGAATATTGTGGGAATTAAGGCTCCTGGTTGCACGTGGTTTCTGAGGGGAAGTCCAAAGAGGCTAAGCTTAGGAAGGTTGAAGATCAGGATATATGCTGCCACACCAAGTAAGTTAGTCCTTTATACGTACATGCAGGCGAGTTTCTTGCAACATTAATCATTTATGAAAATCTGTCCTATAAGCCAGTTGTGAGGCTGAGGTACCGACCTCAGAGCTCGGTGTCAACAAAATTTGCCAGGGTAGGCGACTCACTTGGAGGCAGTCCAGACAAATTTACACAGATTCCTAACTTTATTGACAAGCTAAGAGCTGTTACCTACATCAGCTCATTTGAAAGCATTTTTATTGTTATGAGACATACAAGTAGGGAACAGGATGAAGTTGGAGCCATCTGTGGGCCAGCATTTTCATGTGATCAACTGACTTTATCTCCTTGACATCATTATGCTGTACGAATGTGTTCCATACTCGAGTCACCCTGGGTATATAGGATCTCAGATGGAGTGATGTTCTGGAGAAGGTTACAGCATTTGCAGCATCCACTCTTTTATTTGTCATTTACTAACTATATAATGAGAAATTTTTTTTTTACCTATATCTAAGTATTGTTCATTTATATATTTCAATTTAAACATAGTCTACCCCCCCCCCACATTTCATAAAACACTGTCTCACTTTCTTCATTAATACTTAACAGCTCCTCAAAATTTTCCTTCCCCCATGTAACATCGCCTCTTTTTTTTTTTTAACTGTTACGTCCATTTGTTACTTTTCTCTCTCTAAAACTGTATTTTACTCTAGGCAAAATTAATTAATAAAACTTGGCTCTCTACAAGACGGCTTCATCCAGTCTTCTTCACACTTTCAATACATGTGCATGGTCACTGGGGACAGATTCATGAAGCAACTGGTATGTACAGATGGCACATGATGAAAGCTGTTGAACCCGTTACTGTCATCTTGGAATGGTTTAAATAACTTCAAACAGAGACGATTTAAGGTACATCTGTGTCCTCCACAGAGACTCCACGGGGCATTTGATGAACTGGAATGAGGCACAACTCGTTCTCACCGAACCAGACCTCAGACGCCGACGGTGCCTAGAAGCCTCACTAATAGCCGTCACCAACACAATAGAACATGACACTGGAAACCACACAAAAATTCAAAAGCATTAGCATACATGATACTCAAGCAGGCTAAGCAACACCAACCCAACAACACAGGAGTCACATGATCTCATCGTCTACCCGTCCTCATCCCAACATATTCTTCAGGTCACCATGTGTCACTCACACCTCACTCTCCGCCTATATATAATGTCTTTCTACCTCTGTATATTAGAAGTGATCAAGGTCCCAGGACCGAAACGTTTCCTAATAAATATATTATAGTGTTTGTTTACGTATCTTTCTAAACCAACTTCTAACCCTCTCAGTGGCGTGGCTTCCCAAGTTTAAAAACAGGAGCCTCAGAATTTGACGATGGCTGAGGAAGAAACTCTTGCGTGTAGGTCGAAGGACACCAATGGAAATAAGTCACTCTGTCTTTTTTGTGTTATCCCAGGTTCTCTACACATATGCTGCTATGTAAGATAATCTATGTAACTGTATTTATGTATACCTGAATAAACTTACTTAGGTCTAGATTGAACAATTTTATGTGTAGAATAGTGTAAAACTTTCATTCCTGCTTAATCATGTTAAATTCATTGTAGTTCCTTTTCTAAATGACTTTATTGTTAGTAAAGGATAGTACACATTAAGTTTAATTTATATGCAGACAAACTTTTTAATATGTAAAATAGTTAAAACTGGAATAGTTAGAATCTGTAATCAATGGAGAATGACTCATCAGATCGGCTTCAAATTCTCACCAATACTGTGGCGAGAAGAAGTCCCAATTTGGAATGATTGGAGTGAGATCAATTACTGGAGAATGATTTTTTTTATATTTTATTTAAAACATTCAAGCTGGCACTGGACAAGCACCTAAAGTCAGTTTCTGATCAGCCGGGCTGTGGCTCGTACGTTGGTTTGCGTGCAGCCAGCAGCAACAGCCTGGTTGATCAGGCTCTGATCCACCAGGAGGCCTGGTCACAGACCGGGCCGCGGGGGCGTTGACCCCCGGAACTCTCTCCAGGTAAACTCCAGGTATGGCGCACAACATAGGAAAGAAGTAATTTTGAACAAACTGGTTCAGACCATTATCCACACAAAGCATCAATATAAACATCTCGCTACACACCAGACTTATAATTAAAACACAAATCTACAGTACACACTGTACGACTCGCAGGTCGCATTCATATATTGCTGTGACTCTTATGTACTGACTTAATAAAACCAGTACTAACACGTGCTTACAGAATACATCTCATAAAATAATTGCATTACTAAACTCCAAACAATGCACGCTATATGCAACTAACACCAGCCTGGGATATTAAAATTCACAAAAAAAAACATTAACCACGACGCAGCCTCTATTGATGACTTAGTAGTTCAGCATGACTCAGCATTGAGAAAACCATACCGTGGTTCTGAGTACCACTCCCCCCCTTTCTCAGACTATGACACTCACACCAGCAAGACGCTATACCCCAGACCACACAAAGGTCCCCCTCCCTCACCACTATATTACACCCCGATCACTATACACACCAAATAAAACGTACAGTCAGACCCCCCCAAAAAAACCTAACTCTTCCCTCCCTCCCCCTCCCAGGAGACCAACCCCTTGGCTCCACCGATGGATTATACCTACCTACACCTCAGTACTCCTGTAACGTTTCCATCGTTAGATTCCTATACCCCAACGAAAAATCTCCCTCCCAGCATTGCCCATACACCTCTTTATTCCTATATTTCGTCCTATAAACATGGCACATGAGTGCCCTGACGCGCATCACACCCCTATGCCCCGTATGCCATGACACGTATGGTATAAACCTTGGTAATAAATACCGACAAGTTGGTTTAGAAAGACACGTAAGCAAACACTATAACATATTTATTAGAAAACGTTTCGGTCCTGGGACCTTGATCACTTCTAACATACAGAGGTAGAAAGACATTATATATATAGGCGGAGAGTGAGATGTGATGCACGTGACCTGAGGAATGTCATAAGAACATAAGAATGGAGGAACACTGTAGAAGGCCTACTGGCCCATGCAAGGCAGGTCCTTATCAAAACAACCTCTACCTATGATGAGGACGGGTAGACGATGAAATCATGTGACTCCTGTGTTGTTGGGTTGGTGCTGCTTAAGTATCATGTATGCCAATGTTTTTGAAATTTTGTAGTTTCAATGTTTTTGAAATTTTGTAGTTTCAAAAACATTGGCATACATGATACTTAAGCAGCACCAACCCAACAACACAGGAGTCACATGATTTCATCGTCTACCCGTCCTCATCATAGGTAGAGGTTGTTTTGATAAGGACCTGCCTTGCATGGGCCAGTAGGCCTTCTACAGTGTTCCTCCATTCTTATGTTCTTATGACATTCCTCAGGTCACGTGCGTCACTCACACCTCACTCTCCACCTATATATATAATGTCTTTCTACCTCTGTATGTTAGAAGTGATCAAGGTCCCAGGACCGAAACGTTACTAATACTAATGCCGGAAAAAAAATCCCCCCCCAGTACCAACAATACCACCAGTCCGATAACATTCTTCTTTGCAAATATACAGGGTCTAAATCCAGCAACAAACAACAAAATACCTTTCATCCGTGGACTGCTTGCAGAGGCAAAGGCAATGTTCGCGGCTTTCACTGAGACCCACATAAAGGATCACTTGGACAACGAAATATGGATCCCAGGTTACAACCTATACAGATGTGACAGAGTGAACAGGCAAAGGGGGGGGTTGGCCTGTACATTGCAGAGTCACTTGTTTGCACAGAACTGCTAAATGCCTCAAATGATGTAGTGGAAGTTTTAGCAGTAAAGGTCGAGAACCCAAAACCTAGTCATTGTGATAGTCTACAAGCCTCCGGATGCAACATCCCAGCAATTCCAGGAACAGCTGTTAAAAATTGACCACTGTCTGGAAAACCTTCCAGCTCCTGCACCCAACATCTTGCTCCTGGGGGATTTCAACTAAGGCACCTAAAATGGAGGAATATAGCAAATAATATTGTTGCCAGTAATAACACCAGGAGGCAGCTCTGATGAAACTCACACTCACGCGAGCTTTTTAAATCTCTGCACAAAATTCAATTTAAACCAGCAAATAATAGAGCCTACTAGACTGGAGAATACACTAGACCTCATCTTCACTAACAATGATGATCTGATAAGAAATATCACCTATCAAAAAACAATATACTCAGATCACAACATAATTGAGGTTCAGTCATGTATGCGCGGAGCCCCAGACCGACATAAGGAGATTAGTCACGAGGGAGCATTCACCAAATTCAACTTCAATAACAAAAACATAAAGTGGGACCAAGTAAACCAAGTCCTAACCGATATAAGCTGGGAAGATATACTAAGCAACACAGACCCCAACTTATGCCTAGAACAGATTAACTCGGTAGCACTCGATGTATGCACAAGGCTTATTCCTATAGAAAAAGGAGGGTAGATGTAAAACAGAAGAGACAGGCGCTCCCTTTACAGGCGACGGAAAGAATAACAGAGCGGCTAAAAGAGGTCAATATATCTGAAATGCGTAGGGAGACACTGGTCAGAGAACTAGCAAGCATCGAACTTAAGCTAAAAGATCCTTTAGGAGTCAGGAATCGCGGGAAGAACTAAAAGCCATAAATGAAATCGAAAGAAACCCAAAGTATTTCTTCTCCTATGCCAAATCAAAATCGAGAACAACGTCCAGTATTGGGCCCCTACTTAAACAAGATGGGTCCTACACAGATGACAACAAGGAAATGAGTGAGCTACTCAAGTCCAATATGACTCAGTTTTTAGCAAGCCGCTAAACCAGACTGAGAGTCGAAGATCAAAATGATTTTTATGAGAGAGCCACAAAATTTGATTAACACAAGCCTATCCGATGTTATCCTGACGCCAAATGACTTCGAACAGGCGATAAATGACATGCCCATGCACTCTGCCCCAGGGCCAGACTCATGGAACTCTGTGTTCATCAAGAACTGCAAGAAGCCCCTATCACGAGCCTTTTCCATCCTATGGAGAGGAGCATGGACACGGGGGTCGTCCCACAGTTACTAAAAACAACAGACATAGCCCCACTCCACAAAGGGGGCAGTAAAGCAACAGCAAAGAACTACAGACCAATAGCACTAACATCCCATATCACAAAAATCTTTGAAAGGGTCCTAAGAAGCAAGATCACCACGCATCTAGAAACCCATCAGTTACACAACCCAGGGCAACATGGGTTTAGAACAGGTCGCTCCTGTCTGTCTCAACTATTGGACCACTACGACAAGGTCCTAAATGCACTAGAAGACAAAAAGAATGCAGATGTAATATATACAGACTTTGCCAAAAGCCTTCGACAAGTGTGACCATGGCGTAATAGCGCACAAAATGCGTGCTAAAGGAATAACAGGAAAAGTAGGTCGATGGATCTATAATTTCCTCACTAACAGAACACAGAGAGTAGTCGTCAACAGAGTAAAGTCCGAGGCAGCTACGGTGAAAAGCTCTGTTCCACAAGGCACAGTACTCGCTCCCATCTTGTTCCTCATCCTTATATCCGACATAGACAAGGATGTCAGCCACAGCACCGTGTTTTTCCTTTGCAGATGACACCCGAATCTGCATGACAGGGGTCTTCCATTGCAGACACTGCAAAGCTCCAGGCAGACATCAACCAAATCTTTCAGTGGGCTGCAGAAAACAATATGAAGTTCAACGATGAGAAATTTCAATTACTCAGATATGGTAAACATGAGGAAATTAAATCTTCATCAGAGTACAAAACAAATTCTGGCCACAAATAGAGCGAAAACACCAACGTCAAAGACCTGGGAGTGATCATGTCGGAGGATGTCACCTTCAAGGACCATAACATTGTATCAATCGCATCTGCTAGAAAATGACAGGATGGATAATGAGAACCTTCAAAACTAGGGAGGCCAAGCCCATGATGACACTCTTCAGGTCATTTAAATTCTATCTAGGCTGGAATATTGCTGCACACTCACAGCACCTTTCAAGGCAGGTGAAATTGCCGACCTAGAAAATGTACAGAGAACTTTCACGGCGCGCAAACGGAGATAAAACACCTCAATTATTGGGAGCGCTTGAGGTTCCTAAACCTGTATTCCCTGGAACGCAGGAGGGAGAGATACATGATTATATACACCTGGAAAATCCTAGAGGGACTAGTACCGAACTTGCACACGAAAATCACCCACTACGAAAGCAAAAGACTTGGCAGACGATGCACCAACCCCCCAATGAAAAGCAGGGGTGTCACTAGCACGTTAAGAGACCATACAATAAGTGTCAGGGGCCCGAGACTGTTCAACTGCCTCCCAGCACACATAAGGGGGATTACCAACAGACCCCTGGCAGTCTTCAAGCTGGCACTGGACAAGCACCTAAAGTCAGTTCCGGATCAGCCGGGCTGTGGCTCGTATGTTGGTTTGCGTGCAGCCAGCAGCAACAGCCTGGTTGATCAGGCTCTGATCCACCAGGAGGCCTGGTCTCAGACCGGGCCGCGGGGGCGTTGACCCCCGGAACTCTCTCCAGGTAAACTCCAGGTAGTGTTTGCTTACGTGTCTTTCTAAACCATGACACGTATAAATAGTCAAGCACCAATTGTGACACAGAACGTCGTACCGCATCCGAGCAATCTCCCATCTCAAGACTCAAAACTCTAAGCAATGACAAAATCCCCCCTTCTCCCACTCGTCTGAGAACACCCTTTAACCAATTCCTAACCTTATGTAAACTGTCACAAAAATATACGACATGAAACGCCATTTCCGGCCACCCGCACCACGCACAGGTCTGATCCTCGGTCATTCCCATAATGTACAATTGTGCCTTGGACGCCAAAATCCTGTGGAGGAAGCGGTAACCAGTTTCCCTAACCCGTGGTTGTAAGCACAATTTCTTGAACCCCTGCCATATAGTCTTCCAATGATATCCTGGGAAAACCTCATCACCGATGACCTCTCTCAAAGTTATACCTATATTGTCTAATTTACCTGCCCTAACTCTCACAGGGTGTTGCACCCCAAAAGTGCCCTAACATCGCTTCGCACCTTGTGGGGGTCTTTCCCCACCCACCACGTCAAAACCTCCCCTCATCACCGCGACAACCCTCGCTCCCCTGACCCCACCCCTTGTAAAGAATTCCTGTCATATGTATATGCTAATTAGGCGACTGTGTAGTGGTATTAGCCCCAAACCTCCCTTAGCTACGTGCGTCATAACTGTATCCTTCCCTAGCCAATGCCTACGGTAACCCCATATGAAATCCAAAGCCTTCCTCTGTAACCGCAACACATCGTCCGTGATCAGTGGATAGACCGCTGCCACAAACCATAATTTACTATATACCAGTACATTAACAACGATTACTCGTTGGTGTAATGTTACATCACTCAGTCTCCATCTCGCCATCCTACGAACTGCAGCTGCTCCTACCATTGATGAATTAAATGCACGCGCCGCCTGTTCGTCATTGCAAAAATACACACCGCAGATCTCTAGCCACTCAATGGTTCTCCACCCATACACCATACCTAACGTCCCCCCACCCAGGACCCCACCTCCAAAAGTTTGGATTTTTCTCTATTAATGCGCAAGGAAGAAGCATCACTAAAAAAAACTTATAACCTTATTTACGAACGCCAAACCATTCCTACTTTGAACTAAGATGGTGGTATCGTCCACATAACCTAAAATCCCTACTGCTACGCCCTGCACACAATCCTCCCCCCTACCCCACCCAATACCAATCTATAAAAGGGGTCCTGCAAACAGGCAAACAAAAGCTGCGAGAGGGAACACCCCTGCCGCAGCCCCCACCCCATGCCTATCGCGGACCCCAACCTCCCATTGACCTGGACTCGTACCTGTGCCTCCGTATATAACGTACGCACCCACGCTACTATTTCTTCCCCGAAACCCTGCTTCAATAATATATGTAAAGTAAAAGGACACGAGTACAACTAATGTGAACAAACCATACCCCCGGCCGGGATTGAACCCGCGGTCTTAGAGTCTCAAAACTCCAGCCCGTCGCGTTAGCCACTAGACCAGCTAGTGACATTTTTTTGTGGCAACGTTTCGCTCTCCAGGAGCTTGACAAAGCTCCTGGAGAGCTTTGTTGGTAATTCTACCAACATTATTTCAATAATATAGCTAATAATGTTTCCCTATCCACATTGTCAAAAGCCTTTTCCCAATCTAATCCTACGACTCCACCTCCACTACAATCCATCACAAAACTTATGAGGCGTCAATGACCATCTCTCATAGATCGTCCAGGAATCCCGTATTGCCCTTCCCATATTACCTTGTCCAAAACTCGTTTCATCCAGTTTGCCAAAATACTCGCAAAAATCTTATAATCCGCCCCATCAACATGATGGGCCTATATGCCTCCAAAGATTCGCGGACTTCGGCCTTTGATACCAACACTAAAAACACCCAACCCTGCCTCACCGCCCATTCTACCTCTAATTTTCATTGAATTGCAAAGTTGGACCAACATGTGTTTTAACAGTTCCCAATGAACTACATAAAAATCACCTGGTATCCCATCTCAACCAGGTGATTTCCGCAGCGCCTGTCCCTGAACAGCCTTGTAAACCTCCTCCTCCGATATGTAACCCTCCATGTCCTCTCGATCCACGTCTCGCAAATTCGCCACTGTGCCACGCAGTAAAGCTTCCCTCGCCTCTTGATTTCCCTCTCTACTCTTCCATTTTCTCTCAAACCATTGGTCTGCATAGGTCCCTATGCTCTCAGTAGTAAAATAGCCTTGTCCTTTATGATAACCACCCAAGTCATCACCCAAGTCATTTTTAGGCAGTTTTTAATTTGTGTGATAAATGGTATGAAAGCTGACAAGTTGAAGATTGAGACACTTGCGCAACATATTGGACTCTTTATTGAGGAAACGTTTCGCCGCACAGTGGCTTCATCAGTCCAATACAAAGTAGAGAAGGGTGAGGAACACATCGATACTAGGCTGAGGGACTGATCACCTCAAACTCCTGTCCTCACCCCTCACTGCTTTGTATTGGACTGATGAAGCCACTGTGTGGCGAAACGTTTCTTTAGCAAAGATTCCCATTTGTTGCATAAGTGTCTCAATATTCAGTTTTTAATTTAACGAAAACTGACTTACTATTTCCGAAATATTTCTCAGTGACATTTTCTTGTTTCCTTCTCCAAAAACTTTCATTTGTAGGGCAAGAATTTCTTCGAATATTCATTGCTGATATATTGTATTTATGTCAAGATTCAAAGAATTGTGTGCCTGCGTGGGCGCCCTCTGGACCGTCTTACACAGGATTTAGATTTAACCACCGAAGTTGCAAGTTTATTGTGCACCCCATATCCATCCTGTGGACGGTAGCGCGAGAGCATATGGATACACAAAAGGCCTAGGAACTAGGCCCCAAAAGGGTTAACAGGAATACATATGGATTTATATCTACATATCTATAGTTCACTTATCTGTTACAAGCAAATTTAGGAAATTTGCTTAGTATATCTGGTATCTTATTTTCATTAGTAAGATATCTTGACATGTCACATAGGTTATTATATTGTCTGTCTCTGTATTCCTCAATAAGTGGACAATTAAGCACATAGTGTTCAAGACAGTGATCATATGCCTGACCACATAATTTGCGTTTAGTTTGATCATCATCTGAGTGTCTCCCAAACTGCCAGAAGTACTTGTTACCAAGCCTAAGCCTGGCCACTACAACATCAGTCCCTCAACCTAGGAGTAGGTGCGAAGAGCACCATAGTCGTGGAGATTCTGAAGCAGAAGAAAGGATCCTGGCGCTTATATAGTAACGTCAGTTGTAGCAGACGAGGGCATATTCACTGCAACATCATAGAATCTTAATTCTGAGGACATGTACATAACCTTCACGGCTACGACAACTACTACTACAACTAACCCATCTCTTTGGGAAGGACCTACTTTCACTGGGGAATCCCGCCTACCAGTGAATATGCCCTCGTCTGCTACACCTGACGTTACTATATAAGCGCCAGGATCCTTTCTTCTGCTTCAGAATCTCCACGACTATGGTGCTCTTCGCACCTACTCCTAGGTTGAGGGACTGATTACCTCATCTTCTGTACATAGTTCTACTGTCTTCAAGTTATGTCCTAGAATTTGTATTGATAAAGCCACTGGATGGCGAAACGTCTACAATAAAGATACCCAGATGTTGCACATGTGTCTTAATCTCATTTTGTCGGTATTATATACCATTCGTACACAACATCAGTCAGTACTTGTAACCAAGCCTAAGCCTGGCCACTACAACATCAGTCAGTACTTGTAACCAAGCCTAAGCCTGGCCACTACAACATCAGTCAGTACTTGTAACCAAGCCTAAGCCTGGCCACTACAACATCAGTCAGTCTAAACCATACCCCCGGCCGGGATTGAACCCGCGGTCATAGAGTCTCAAATTGAGTCTCATTGAGTCAAATCAGTCAGTCTGTTCACATTGCAAGTTGCTCCATAAACATTCTTATCTACGTTCATGTTATCATAGTGGGTTATAGATCTACTCAGGCTTCTAACTGCATTCCTATAATAATCATTTTCATTATTTACTTCTCTCCTAATATTATTCCTAATGCTAGACACAGTTTTCCCAGGTTCTGGAAAAAAAACTCCTCTAATCTCCCTATGAGATTCTATACTTAAGTAAGTTTATTCAGGTATACACAAGTACAGTTACATAGATTATCATACATAACAGCACGTGTGTAGAAAATAAATTGGACACGTGTGCAACTCTTGGGTATCTTTATTGAGGAAACGTTTCGCCACACAGTGGCTTCATCAGTCCATACAAAGGACAATCTTGAAGAACAGGAGGAGAATGAGGTAATCAGTCCCTCAACCTTGAGTCAAAATGGTCAGTCCATCAATCTTGAATAGAATACGGCATATGTGCAGAGAAGCAGCTTATAAACCGTAGGCAGGAGAGGTGCAGCAGTCGTAGGTGGTGTCACATTTGTTCAGTGTCGAAGTAGGTCGTGCCCAAGGGTTACTTCGTTTGCCTAACCCTTTGGCACGACCTACTTCCACATTGAACAAATGTGACACCACCTACGACTGCTGCACCTCTCCTGCCTACGGTTTATAAGCTGCTTCTCTGCACATATGCCGTATTCTATTCAAGATTGATGGACTGACTACAATGACTCAAGGTTGAGGGACTGATTACCTCATTCTCCTCCTGTTCTTCAAGATTCTCCTTTGTATGGACTGATGAAGCCACTGTGTGGCGAAACGTTTCCTCAATAAAGATACCCAAGAGTTGCACACGTGTCTAATTTATCAACGTGTCGGTTCTCTGAACTATTCATCTACAAATGTGTAGATTATTATTATTATAATCAAGGGGGAAGCGCTAAACCCGTAGGATTATACAGCGCCCAGGGGAGGGGGGGGATGTGGAAGGCATTCAGGCTTAATTCGGGGAACTGGAGCACAGATCCAATTCCCTAAATCAAGAGCCCCTCACCAACATCAAGGAACCTTCCATGAAGGGACAAATGTGTAGAGAATCTGGGACAACCCAAAAAAGTCAGAGTGACTTACTTCCATTGGTGTCCTTGTTACACTACATAGATGAAGGTTGTTGTTGTTAGTAAAGTGTTATGGTGCTCTATGACTGTTGTAAACTTAAATAGATTAGTATTTTCCTTTATAGTATAATTTTGAGTTGATCAGATCCAAGGATCTGGAGTTCTCATCATCTTGCTTTAATCAAAGTTGAATGTATCACATTCTATAGGCCCTATATGACCCCTACTAGTTTGGTGCTCTCCTCTAATATACTATTATAATCATGGGGAAGCGCTAAACCCGTAGGATTATACAGCACCTGTGGGGGGATGGGAGGTACTCAGGCTCAATTCAGGAAACTGGAACACTGATCCAGTTCCCTAGATCAAGAGCCCCTCACCAGCGTCAAGTAACCTCCCTTGAGGGACCCCTTATATAAATAAAACAAATGTAAACAAACTCAATCTTTAATTACAGATTCATTATATGAAACATGAAAAATTTCTTAGTTCCAGTAAGTTTAATTCACATTTTCTTGAATTTCTGATCAAAAAAAATTAAAATATCTCTGCTGGTTGACCTAAACTTTTAGTGCTAATGAGTTTTCGGTTTTAGGTTGTGTAAATTTTAATTTTCCAATTTTATTAATCAAATTGGGTTCTGTAAATTAACTGGGGAATTTCTCTTGCGATTAGAAATAAATTGCAGTGTTTGGGATCATTGGGTTTATTTATTAAATCTTACAATAGGATCAGGCAGGACTACAAAGGGATCTGGACAGGCTGCAGACCTGGTCCAGCAACTGGCTCCTGGAGTTCAGCCTCACCAAATGCAAAGTCACGAAGATTAGGGAAGGTTAAAGAAGACCGCAGACAGTATCCCCTAAGGGAAAAGACTGCAACCTCTAAAAGTGTGTATGATCCCAAGATGTGTATGAACCGACACATCCCCTGGGGGCCCCACTTTAAACCAAATAATGATGCAGCATATGGGCCCCGGAAAAACCTAAAAATAGTTTTTCGACACCTTAGTAAGGAATCCTTCAAGGGACTCTGTACACGTGTAAGTAAGCCTAAATGAATTGCAGCCCAGTTTGGAATCCACACCTACCCAAGTATTCAAAAAATTTAGAGAAAGGAAAAAAATTTGTAACAAGGTAGCCCAAAGCTAAGAAATAATCCTAGGGACGGAGGTTGGGGGAAAATCGACCTGACGACACTGGAAGACGGGAGGGTAGGGGAAGGCCAAAAAACGACATACAAAAAAATGTGGGAAAAAAACATTATCTTCAGTTCACAACATGTTTCGATCCCGCCACTCGTTAAAAGTACACAGTACTTTCGCCACATCCCTGGGTCACGCTTACATACGTGAGACCCCCATCATGTTAGTTGTATAGTGGGAATTACTATCTGTTTCAAAGATTTTTCCCGTCTTCATGTCCTGGTATTAAAACATTATTAACTGACTCCAAAAATTTTTTGTTACTTTGAAATTCCCGCTTCTAGCCTGGTCAGCTACCCAAAAAACACCCCTTCCAGCCATGGTCAGCACCCTAAACACCCTTCTAGCCATGGCAGCTACCCTAAACACCCGCTTTTTCCCAGGGTCAGCCCCCCTAAAACCCTTCTACCCATGGTCAGTCCCCTAAAACATCCACTTCTACCCATGGCAGCTACCCAAACACCCCATTCTAGCCTGGTCATACCCTAAACACCCGTTTCTAGCCATGGTCACCACCCTTAAATCCATTTAGCCGGTCAGCTCCCCTAAACATCCACTTTACCCGGGGCAGCCCCCTAAACCCCGCTTCTAGCCATGGTCGCTACCCTAAACATCCCCTTCTCCATGGAGCTACCTAAACCCCCCTTTTCTACCCAGGTCACTCCCTAAAACCACTTCTAGCCATGGTCAGCCCCCTAAAACATCTCTTTACCCATGGTCCTACCCTAAATCCCTTTAGCCTGGCGCTCCCTAAACATCCTTCTAGCCATGGTCGGGGACCTAAACATCCACTTCTACCAGGCAGTCCCCTAAACATCACTTCAAAGCCCCATGGTCAGCTCCCCTAAAAATCATTTAAGCCAGGTCAGTCCTTAAACATCCCTTCACCCAGGTCAGCCCCCAAAACTCCACTTTGCCATGGTCATCCTAAACTCCGTTCTGCCATGGCAGCAAACAAAAGCCCCACTTTACCATAGTCGCTACCCTAAAACCCCCATTTTTCTAGCCATGGCACTCCCCTAAACATCCACTTTTTGCCATGGTCAGCTCCCCTAAACATCACTTCTACCCATTCAGCTCCCCTAAACATCCCTTCTAGCCATGGTCAGAAAACCCTAAACCACTTCTAGCCATAGTCGCTACCCAAACATCCCTTCTAGCTTTGCAGCACCCTAAACATCCCTTCTAGCCTTTGTCGCTACCCTAAAACATCCTTTAGCCAGGGTCATCCCCTAAAACCCTTTTCTAGCCTTTGGCAGCCCCAAACACCCTTCTACCCATGTAGTACCAAACATCGCTTCTACCCGGGCACTACCTAAACACCCCTTTCTCCCTGGAGCTACCCTAAACATCCCTTTTTCCCATGTCAGCTCCCCAAACACCCCTTCAGCCATGGTCAGCTACCCTAAAATCATTCTACCCAGGGTAGCCCCCCCTAAACATTGTTTAGCCATGGTCAGTCCAAAACATCCATTTCTACCCATGGCCGCTCCTAAAATCCATTTGCCATGGTCACTACCCAAACATCCCTTTACCATGGTCACTACCAAAACACCACTTCTAGCCATGGTCAGCTACCCTAAAATCACTTTAGCCATGGTCACGCCAAAACATCCACTTTGCCATGGTCAGCCCCAAAACCAACTTCTGCCTGGCATACCCAAAACACCGCTTCTGCCTGGTCAGCTACTCAAAAGACCCCTTCTGCAAGTCGTCCCCTAAAACCACTTTAGCCATGGTCAGTACCCTAAACATACTTTGCCATGGTCACTACCCTAAAATAATTACCAGGGGTCAGCCCCCCTAAACACCCCTTTACCCATGGTCACTACAAAACACCCCACTTTAGCCTGTCAGTACCTAAACATCCCTTTACCCTTTGTCAGCTACCAAAAAACCCCACTTCTAGCTTGTCAGCTCCCCTAAATCCATTTACCGGGGGCAGCTCCCCTAAACACCCACTTCTAGCCTTTGTCAGCTACCCAAAAAACACCCACTTCTGCCGTCAGCCCCCCTAAAATCCCTTCTACCCTTTGTCAGTACCCTAAACCAAACTTCTAGCCATGTCGCTACCCTAAACATCCATTTCTAGCCTTGTCAGCTACCAAAAAACCACTTTAGCCATTCAGTCCCAAAACATCCACTTTAGCCATGTCGTACCCTAAACTCCTTCTACCCAGGGCCCGCTCCCCAAACCCATTCTCCCATGTCGTACCTAAACATCCACTTTTTACCCTTTGGTCAGCCCTAAACACCCAATCTAGCATGTCACACCCAAAACTCACTTCTAGCCATGTCAGTACCAAAAATCATTCTACCAGGGTCAGTACCCTAAACTCCACTTCTAGCCTAGTCATTACCCTAAAACCCACTTCTAGCCATGGTCAGCCGCTCAAAAACACCCACTTTGCATGGTCAGCTATAAACCACTTTACCCATGGTCAGCTCCCCTAAACGCATTTCCCATGGTCAGCTACCCTAAACTCCATTTACCCATGTCAACCCTAAACATCCACTTCTAGCCAGGGTCAGCCTCTAAACCCATTCAACCCTGGTCAGCTACCCCCTAAGCACCATTCTAGCCTGGTCAGCTACCCTAAAATCCACTTCTACCCAGGTCACTACCTAAAATCCCTTCTACCATGGTCACTACCCTAAACATCACTTTAGCCAGGGTCAGTACCAAAAACACCCATTCTAGCCATGTCGCTACCCTAAACATCATTTCTACCCATGGGCGCTCCCCCTAAACACCACTTCTAGCCATGGTCCCTACCAAAAACACCACTTTACCGGGGTCAGCTACCCTAAACCCCCCTTCTAGCCAGGCCTACCCTAAACACCCACTTTGCCAGGGGTAGCTACCCAAAACATCCACTTCTACCTGGTCAGCTCCAAAACACACTTTAGCCAGGGGCAGTCCCCAAAACACCATTCTAGCCTGGTCATACCCTAAAACCCTTCTGCATGGCAGCTCCAAAACACCACTTTACCAGGTCAGCTACCCTAAACATGCACTTCACCCATGGTCAGCTCCTTAACACCACTTCTACCCAGGGTCAGCTCCCCAAAACATCCCTTCTACCCATGGCAGCTACCCAAAACATCACTTCACCATGGAAGCTATCAAGCACCCACTTCTAGCCTGGCAGCTACCAAAAAATGCACTTCTACCATGGTCAGCTACCTAACATCCCTTTAGCCAGGGTACCCCCCTAAACACCACTTCTACCCCATGGTCAGCTACCCTAAACATGCATTTAGCCAGGGGTCAGTACCTAACACCCATTTCTAGCTGGTCAGCTCCCCTAAACATAAATTCTACATGGTCGCTCCCAAAAACATCCATTCTACCATGGTCAGTACCAAAAACATCACTTCTACCCATGGCACTACCTAACACCACTTTACATGGTCAGCTCCCCTAAAATGACTTTACCCATGGCAGTCCCCTAAACATCCACTTTAGCCGGGGTCAGCTCCCCAAAACCCCATTCTGCCTGGTCAGCTACCCAAAAACAATTCTACCGGGTCAGTTCCCCTAAACATCCACTTCTACCCATGGTCACTCCCCTAAACATCCATTCTAGCCAGGGTCAGTACCTAAAAACCCACTTCTACCCATGGTCGCTACCCTAAAACCATTTTTTAGCCATGGTCACTACCCTAAAACCCACTTCTACCCATGGTCAGCTACCCTAAAACTCCATTTCTACCCAGGGTCAGCCCCCTAAACATCATTCTACCCTGGTCAGTACCCTAAACATCCATTCTAGCCATGGTCAGTACCCTAAACATCCACTTTAGCCATTTCAGCTACCCTAAACATCCCTTCTACCCAGGTCGCTCCCCTAAAATCCATTTCTAGCCAGGGTCAGCTCCCCTAAAACCATTTTACCCATGGCACCCCCAAACATCCACTCTACCAAAGGTCAGCTCCCCAAAAACATACTTCTACCCATGGTAGTACCTAAACATCACTTTACTGGTCAGCTCCCCTAAACATCCACTTTAGCCAGGTCAGTCCCCTAAAAGCACTTTTAGCCATGGTCAGCTCCCTAAAATCCACTTCAGATGGTCGCTACCCTAAACATCCTTTAGCCTTGGTCAGCTACCCTAAACATCCCTTCTAGCCATGGTCAGCTACCCAAAAACCATCACTTCGCATGGTCAGCTACCCTAAAAATCCACTTTACCATGTAGCTCCCCTAAATCCCCTTTAGCCATGGTCGCTACAAACACCCCCCCCCTTTAAATTTGGTCAGCTCCCTAAACATCCTTTTACCCCTGGTCGCTCCCCAAAATCCATTTCCCAGGGTCAGCTCCCCAAAACATCCCTTCAGCCTGTCAGCTACCCAAAAATCCATTCTACCCTGGTCATCCCCCTAAACACCCCTTTTTTCTAGCCAGGGTCAGCTACCAAAACCCTTTACCCATGGTCCTCCCCTAACACCCTTCTGATGGTCGCTACCCTAAACATCATTTCTGCCTGGCAGCACCCTAAACATCCCTTTAGCCATGGTCGCTACCCAAAAAACATCCACTTAGCCTGGTCGCTACCAAACACCTTTACCATGGCAGTACCCAAAATCCCCTTTACCCAGGGTCAGTCCCCTAAAATCCACTTTACCCTGGTCAGTCCCTAACATGATTTCTAGCCATGGTACTACCCTAAACATCCATTCTACCCGGCAGTACCCAAAAACTCCATTCAGCCTGGTCACTCCCCAAAACATGCATTCTGCCTGGTCCTCCCCCTAAACTCCCTTCTAGCATGGTCAGCTACCCAAACATCCTTAGCCATGGTAGCTACCAAAACATCATTTCTACCATGGTCAGCTACCTAAACATCCACTTCTAGCAGGGTCAGCTACCCTAAACTCACTTTACCATGGTCAGCTCCCCTAACTACTTTAGCCATGGTCAGTACCCCTAACATCATTTTCAAACCATGGCCCAGCTCCCCTAAACTCACTTCTACCCATGGTCGCTACCCTAAACATCCCTTTTACCCATGGTCAGTACCCTAAACATCCATTTACCATGGTCAGCTCCCCCAAAACTACTTTAGCCATGGTCAGCCCCTAAACACCCACTTCTACCCATGGTCAGCTACCCCCTAAACTCCATTCTAGCCATGGCAGCTACCCCTAAACATCCACTTCTACCCATGGTATACCCTAAACATCCATTCTACCCTGGTCCAGCTCCCCCTTTTAAAAATCCACTTCTACCCATGGTCGTTACCTAAACATACTTTAGCCTGGCGAAACCTAAACATCCACTTCTAGCCAGGCGTCCCTAAACATCCACTTCTGCCATGGTCAGCTACCAAAACATCATTTAGCCTGGTCACTACCAAAACATCCACTTTAGCCTGGTCAGTACCCTAAACACCATTTCTGCCATGGTCAGCTCCCCTAAACATCCACTTTAGCCAGGGTCAGTACCCTAAACACCACTTTACCATGGTCAGTACCCTAAAACCACTTCTAGCCGGAGTCCCAAAAACATCACTTTTTCCCAGGTCAGCTACCCAAAACACCCACTTCTGCATGGTCAGCTACCCTAAACACCCCTTCTAGCCATGGCGCTACCCAAACACCACTTTGCCAGGGTGCTACCTAAACCCATTTACCAGGGTCAGCTCCCCAAACATCCACCTAGCCAGGTGTACCCTAAAATCCCTTTACCCTGGTCAGCTCCCCAAAACATCCCTTCTAGCCATGGTCAGCTACCCTAAACATCCACTTCTAGCCATTTTTCCTCCCCTAAACATCCACTTTAGTGGCCCGCTACCCAAAAAATCCACTTTACCCATGGTGTCCCAAAAACCCACTTTAGCCATGGTCAGTACCCTAAACACCCCTTCTCCCATGGTCACTACCCCTAAACATCCATTTCTACCCTGGCACCCACCCAAAACACCTTCTAGCCGGTCAGTACCCTAAACACCTTTAGCCATGGTCAGTCCCCTAAACACATTTAGAAAGGGTCAGTCCCCTAAACACCCCATTTAGTGGTCGTACCTAAACCCCCCTTTTTCCCATGGTCAGTACCCCTAAACATCCATTTAGCCATGGTCGCTCCCCAAAACATCCACTTCTACCAGGGTTTGCTAACAAAACATCCATTCTACCCTGTCAGACCCAAACTTTCCCACTTTACCCATGGTCAGTACCAAAAAAAACACCCACTTCTACCATGGTCAGCTCCCCTAAAACACCCACTTTCCCAGGGTCGAACCTAAACTTTCCATTCAGCCTGGTCAGTCCCCCAAAACAGCACTTCTATTTTTTGGTCAGCACCCTAAACCACCTTTCGCCATGGTCACTACCCAAAAACATCCATTCTAGATTCCTCAAAAATCCATTCTAACTGGTCACTACCCAAAAAAACTCCATTCTAATTCCCCCCCTTTAAAATCATTCTAGCCATGGCAGCTCCCCTAAACATCCACTTTTTGCCAGGGGGTCAGACCCTAAAATCCCTTTTTTACCCATGGCAGCTCCCCCTAAAATCCCTTCCCCAGGTCAGCACCCCCAAAACATCCATTTTACCTTCACCCCCCAAAACTAAAATTCTAGCCATGGTCACTATAAAATCCCCCTTCAGCCAGGGTCAGCTCCCCCAAACCCCACTTTACCCCAGGAAAGCCCCCCCTTAAACACCCCTTTCCCCCTAGCCATGGCAGTCCCCCAAACACCACTCTCCTGGTCCCCCACCCTAAACACCACCCATTCAGCCCCCCAAACATCCCTTCTGCCATTCCCCCCAAACAAAAATTCTGCCACCCACTACCCTAAAACCCCCACTTCTGCCAAACATCCCCCTAAACATCACTTTACCATGGCAGCTAACCTAAAACCCTTTAGCCATGGTCAGCTACCCAAAACACCATTCTAGATGGCAGCTACCCTAAACCCCACTTCTCCCCATGGTCAGCTACCCTAAACACCACTTCTACCCAGGGTCAGCAAACCTAAAACCCACTTCTCCCTGGCAGTACCTAACACCCAATTTGCCATGGCAGCAAACCCTAAACATCCATTTACCCTGGCACTCCCTAAACATCCACTTCTGCCAGGCATAACCTAAACATCCCTTCTAGCCTGGTCGTACCCAAACATCCATTCTAGCATGGTCAGCACCCAAAACTGCACTTCTAGCCATGGTAGCTCCCAAACATCACTTCTAGCCATGGCAGCTCCCCTAAAATCCATTCTCCATGGTCAGTACCCTAAAGATTAACTATTTTTACCAACACTACGTACTATACTTGAAATCTTGATTATGGAGTTTACCTGGGGACGGTTTGGGGGCAACGCCCCCGCGGGCCGGTCGGGGCCCAGGCCTCATGGTGGATCAGGGTCTGATCACCAGGTGTTATGCTGGCCGCATGCAAGCTGAGTGAACCATAACCCTTGGTCAGATACTGCTTTAGGTGCTGCCCAGTGCTTCTTGAAAGTGGGGTTCTATTGGAAACCCCCTTATGTATTGGGGGGCATTTGAAAGCTTGGGGCCCCTGACACTTATGTGTTGTATGTATATTAATGTATAACCCACCCCTGGGTTATCCTGGGTGACAACCCTCCCCAGGTTATCCTGGGTGACCAACCCTCCCCGGGTTATCCTGGGTGACTAACCCTCCCCAGGTTATCCTGGGTGACCAACACTCTCCAGGTTATCCTGGGTGACCAACCCTCCCCGGGTTATCCTGGGTGACTAACCCTCCCCAGGTTATCCAGGGTGACCAACCCTCCCCGGGTTATCCTGGGTGACTAACCCTCCCGGGGGTTAACCACCCAGGATAACCTGAGAAAGTCAGTGCGTCATCGTCTACTGTCTGTCTTATTTCCATTGTGGTCCTTAATTTTGTCCCCCAGGATGCCACCCACACCTGTCTACTAGCACCCAGGTACATACTTCTTAGGTGAACAAGACGGCAGGTGTAAGGAAGCTCGTCGAATGTTTCCACCCTTGCCGGGAATCGAACCCGGGCCCTGCGCGTGTGAAGCGAGAGCTGTGCCAGCCAGCACGTGTTCACAGTATTATCAGGCTAAACATTATATATTTCTTAGGTATAACAACGTAAATATTTACTGAATATATTCACAGATATTATTACCAATATATTCAGTGGTAATAAGTCACTTTGGGTTATCCTGGGTAATTTACATATATTATTACCAATATATTCAGTGGTAATAAGTCACTTTGGGTTATCCTGGGTAATTTACATATATGTTACTACGTATAATAATTTGCGTAAGTGTATTTATGTATACCTGTACCTGAATAAGCTTACTTATGCATGTGTTCACATATATTCCAAACTGAACATTCACTGCATATGTTTACACATATTTGAAACTAAACACGTATATTCTGAAGTATGCTAAATATAATCATCCATAGGCAACAGTTAGGCAACTTTATTCCGAAACGTTTCGCCTACACAGTAGGCTTCTTCAGTCGAATACAGAAAGTAGGCAGGAACAGTAGAGATGTGAAGACGATGTAATCAGTCCATCACCCTTGAAGTCGTAGAATTTGAGGTTGTCAGTCCCTCAGCCTCGAAAAGTTCAGTTCCAGGGTGATGGACTGATTACATCGTCTTCACATCTCTACTGTTCCTGCCTACTTTCTGTATTCGACTGAAGAAGCCTACTGTGTAGGCGAAACGTTTCGGAATAAAGTTGCCTAACTGTTGCCTATGTGTCTTACCTACCAACCTGTCGGTATTGTATACCATTTTGATGTTCACCATAATCATCCACATTGTTACAGATATACCACAATTAATACTCCCTACAATTATACATAGATATACCAACTTAAACAATTACTGCATATATTCTCAGGTTAGTTCATAATCCGTTCTGTAACTTGGTATATCTTACGTATATTGCAACACCTGCCATTATAACAGTAATATACGTGTATTATATTGTGTTTAGTTAGTGTGATAATGTCTGTCTGGCAACGTGTCCCGGACACGTCCACTCTCATGCAACGTTGTCTGTCATATCTATCAATTTATACTTCAGATTATAATACATGTACAGTATACTATTATGTTTTACATTATTTATCTATGAGATTTGATGTTTATTATTGGAAAAGAGGTGAAAATGTAAATGTGAATCGTACTGAGAGAAGAATGTAGAGGAATACTGGTGTTACTTGGCAAGTATGGTGCGTCATGCCTGGCAGGAAGGTCTGTGGTCCAGTGTCTGTGTCAGTCACAGCAACTACTGACGCTGCTGACGCTACTAACGCTGCTGACACTGTACACTACTGCCACTGTAATACTATATATATGCTGTGACTTATCAGTGAATTTCACACAGAAAATATAAAGGAACATCAGAAGTGAGGTAGCAGGAAGTGACTAATGAGTCACCATCAGTCACCTTGACTTAGGTTCCTCTCTTAAACTGGGATATTAAGGTACGTGGCGGAGCTCACTCTTCTTAGTTACGACACTATTATTATACTGTATAACCTTCACTACTAAAATATTAAAGTTATTTATGATCTAAACAGTGTTGTAAGTTACGTCTGGCAGACCAACTATTTTATTAATAACTACAAAATGGTAAAAAAAAAAGTCTATCTTGGCTTTCCGTAAGTAATTTTTTTTTTCGCCTGATGGCTAAAGCTCTCGTTTCACATGGCGAGTATCTGGGTTCGATTCCCAGCGAGGGTAGAAACATTGGTCGTGTTTCTTTACACCGGTTGTCTATGTTCACGCATCAGTAAAACTGGTACCTGGGTGTTAGTGGACTGGTGTGGGTCACATCCTGGGTGTTAGTGGACTGGTGTGGGTCGCATCCTGGGTGTTAGTGGACTGGTGTGGGTCACTTCCTGGGTGTTAGTGGACTGGTGTGGGTCACATCCTGGGTGTTAGTGGACTGGTGTGGGTCACATCCTGGGTGTTAGTGGACTGGTGTGGGTCGCATCCTGGGTGTTAGTGGACTGGTGTGGGTCACATCCTGGGTGTTAGTGGACTGGTGTGGGTCACATCCTGGGTGTTAGTGGACTGGTGTGGTTCACATCCTGGGTGTTAGTGGACTGGTGTGGGTCATATCCTGGGACAAAACTGACCTAATTTGTGGGAAATGCTCAGCATAACAAGCGGCTTTCTATATAGTAGTATGTCATTGATGTCAGCTATGGTCTGTATACCTTGTGAAAATTTGTATGGACTGCCTCCAAGTGAGTCGCCTACCCTGGCAAGCTCTGTGGACACCGAGCTCTGAGGTCGGTACCTCAGCCTCACAAGTGGCTTATAGGACAGATTTTCATAAATGACTGATGTTGCAAGAAATCTCGCCTGCATGCACGTTTAAAGGACTAACTTACTTGGTGATGTAGAATCTATTCTGGTCTTCAACCTCCCTAAGCTTAGTCCCTCTGGACTTGCCCTCAGAACCATGTGCAACCGGGAGCCTTAATTCCTGCAATATTCAATCGTTATTAGTGACCTGCCTGCACCTCAGAAATTCCTATTTCCAAGGGGGGTGAATCCCCTAGAATACTATGCAGAAAGTGACACTAGCTTCTAGGCTGGTACGTACTGGGCATGCACTGCCAGCTGCACAAAGGCCCACAGCTCAACTCACTCCCAACTTTCCCAGACACTGGCCAGGATCCAAAGATAAAGTGGAGATTTTGTCTTACTGTATGGTCCTGACGGAGGAGGTCATCTACGGTACATCGAGGTGCCTCCACCAGATTTCCCCAGGTCTCAAATGTGAAGACACATGGGGGCGCCGCCTGTTGATCACGGCACATGTTGTTCAGATGGTGTCTAGTCTTCGAGACCCACGCCTCGTCGTTCAAACTGGGACTGCCAGTTCTCCCTAACTAACATAACCTAGTGTTTGCCTACATTTGGCCTATTACTACCTATGTTAAGGTCTTAGGTCTACATTATTATTATCTACAGTTGCCTCAATAATCCTAATATTAGTGTACTAACAGTATAAACTACCAGTACTTCTTCCCTGAAGGGTAAATCTATCAATTAAGAAGTACCTACCAACCACCTTCGCCAACCCGGGTGAGTGTGTTTGTGTTTTGGGTGGGTGTAAAGGCCCTCGAACGGTGTGTTTTTTCCAGTTGGGACTTCTCCGACGGAATAAGTTCCAACCTACCTTATACATGTACTGGTAGTAAATAATAATAATAATAATAATTATTATTATTATTATTATTATTATTGTTATTATTCACTCAGTGAGGGGGAGAGCAGAGTTGTGTTTGTGTTGACTTGCAAGTGCTCATGGCTTGGTCGACAGCGTCCTTAGTTCACACACTCAAGGTCCGGGGATCGATCCCAGCACGAATGAAATGTTCACCATATTTCCTTATATCTGTTGCTTTTGAAAGTTAAGACACATGTGTAACATCTGAATATCTTTATTGTAGACATTTCGCCATCCAGTGGCTTTATCACTACAGATTCTAGGACATAATTGGAAGACAGTAGAACTATACACAAAAGAATCTGTATTGATAAAGCCACTGGTTGGTGAAACGTCTACAATAAAGATATCCAGATGTTGCACGTGTGTCTTAACTTTCATATTGTTGGTATTTTATACCTTTCTTGCACAACTTGTCAGACACTGCAACATCATGGAATCTTGGTTCAGAGGACATCTACAAGACCTTCTTCACGGCTGCTACAACTAACCCATCTATTTGGGAAGGACCTACTTCCACTGGGGAATCCTGCCTACCAGTGACTATGCCCTCATCTGCTACACTTGACGTTGCTATATAAGTGCCAGGCTCCTTGCTTCTGCTTCAGAATCTCCACAACTATGGTGCTCTTCGCACCTACTCCTAGGTTGAGGAACTATGGAACTGAACTTTTCGAGGCTGAGGGATTGACAACCTCAAATTCTACGACTTCAAGGGTGACGGACTGATTACATCGTCTTCACATCTCTACTGTTCCTGCCTACTTTCTGTATTCGACTGAAGAAGCCTACTGTGTAGGCAAAACTTGCACAGGCAAGCCTGTAGGCATATGGGTGATGTTCAAAAGTGGGCCATTGCTAAATGGGAGGTGGACACTAAAGAAAGCTTGCATCAGGTGGGTAGGCTCCAAAACCTGGTGGCCCCTGGTCAAGGACAGACAAGGTTATCTGCCTGATGAACTTATTCCACCTCTAAATCGACAGGATGGGACCACCTCTACTAGTAGTCAAGAGAAGGTGGACCTCTTTGTGAACACTTTGCTACCAAAATGCAAGTTCCTGATCCAGCAAGGGTCCCTCCTTGGCTAGCTGCAAGAACTGTGTCAAAACTGTCAGTGGTGACAATAAGGCAGGAGGAGGTTGCATTTCCTTCTTAAATCGCTGACCAAAAAAAAGGCTGGGGGCCCCAGACAATTTGAGCCCAAGATTGTTGAGAAGTGTGCAGACCAGCTAGCAGCACCTCTAACTCGCATCTTTCAGCACTGCCTAGTACAGTGGAAAGGGCCCTCTCTATGGAAAGAGGCAAATGTAGTCCCTGTTCACAAAAAGAAGGCAGAGCAGAAAATCAGCAACTACAGACCAGTGTACTCTTGTCAATCACTGGTAAGATCCTTGAGACAATAATCTCAAGACAAATAATAGAGTTTTTTGACTACCACTCACTACTTTGTGATCGTCATATGGCTTCAGGAAAGGTTACTGTGCTGCTGATCTGTTGTTAAACCTCTCCACTAAGTGGCACCAGTCACTGGATGAATCTAAAGTCAGCTGTGTGGTAGCACTGGACATTGCTGGCGCTTTCGACCGGGTGTGTGGCACCAGGCCCTTTAGCAAAACTTCAAGCACTGGGAATTGCAGGCTCTACGCTATGTCTTCAGTGATTCCCTTCATGTAGATCCTAAGTGTAGTTCTAAATGGAACGGAATCAGCAAGACATCCTATTGGGGCAAGTTTTCCACAAGGAAGCGTGTTTGGGTCCATTGTTTGGAATGTCTACTTCACCGACCTTCTTCATCTCATCCCAGAATCCATGCATTTGCGACGACTGTACACTGACATTCACTTATCCAAGAGAAAAAAAATACCAGCTGCTCTAGCTACATCAATCACCAGCTGAGGAGCTGTTTTCAGCTTGGGGAAATAGATGGCAAGTAACATTTGCACCGGGAGAAAACGCAAATGATGATCGTCTCTAGGCACCATGATGGTAATGCTGGGGCAGTAGTAAGGATGAATGGGAGGGTGTTGGAAAACTGGAGAAGAAGTTGATATCCTTGGGGTGAAATTTGACTCCAAACTAACCATGAAGAACCATGTTGTAAATCTTGCAAACAAGGCAGCCAGGAAGCTTACGCACTTCGCCGTATCTCGCATTCTGCTTGACAGTAGGGGTTGCAAGATCCTGTACGAGGCACAAGTACGCTCACACCTTGAGTATGCTCCACTTTCTTGGTTTGCCTGCCCCCCCCTCTCATCTGCGACTGCTTGACAGAGTAGAGAACAGAGCAAGACGTCTCATCTCTCGCCGGGGACCCATCCTGGTTAGATTTGTCTTTCAGCAGAGCCTTCAACATAGGAGGGATGTGGGTGGCCTTACTGTTATGTACAAGGCCAATATTGTAAAAATTTACACACTTGGATCCACTTCGAGGACAGCGTTGAAACAAGCTTTTATGCCACAAGACTGGCAGAAAGCAGCAACTTCACTCTGGCTGTACCCTTCTCCAGAACATCACTCCATCTGAGATCATACATACCCATTTGTACAACACATTTGTACAGCATAATGATGTCAACGAGATAAAGTCAGTTGATCAAATGAAAATGCTGGCCCACAGATGGCTCCAACTTCATCCTGTTGCCTACTTGTATGTTCATAACAATTTAAAAATTTCTTTCAAATGAGCTGATGTAGGTACAGTCTTAGCTTGCCAATAAAGTTAGGAATCCTTAACCTGTAAATAGCTTGTCAATAAAGTTAGGGATCCTTAACCATGACAAACCCTGTGTAAAAAAAAAAAAAAAAAAAAAAAAAAAGAGGGAGAAGGAAGAGAGAGAGAGAGAGAGAGAAGAGAGGAGAGAGGGAGGGAGAGAGGAGGGAGAAAGGGGAGAAGGCAAAGAGAGGGGCGAGAGAGGGAGGAGAGAGTGGAGAAGGGGAAAAGGGGGGAGAGGAAGAGCAGAGGGGAGAGAAGGCTAGTGGGAGAGAGAGGGAGGAGGGAAAGAGATGGGAAAAGGTAGAGGGGGAGAGATACATGGATGGGAGAGATGTTAGAGGGGGAGAGCTGTTAGAGGGGGAGGTGTTAGAGGGAAGAGATGTTAAGGGGAGAGATGGAGAGGGAAGAGAGAGGATGGTTAGGGGTAGAGAGTAATTGGTAGAGAGATATAATAGGTAAAGAGTGAGATAGGTAGAAGAGATAGGTCTCTACACTAGGATAGGAGAAAGGGAGAAGAGAGAGAGCGAGGTTCAGATGGTCAGTTCACAGACGGTGTGAACTCCTGTGTATGTGTGTGTTTGTGTGTGTACACAGCTTACAAGTGCTTGTTCCTGTGTGTGTGTGTGTGTGTGTGGTGTGTGTGTGGGTGTGTGTGTGTGGTGTGTGTGTGTGTATGTGTTGTATGTGTATTGTAGTTACCATTTTGTCCTAGGCATCATGTCGATTTGAACACCAGGCCTTTGTGTGTAGGTGTGTGTGTGTAGGTTTGTGTGTGGTACGTGTGTGTGTGTTTGTATGTGTTTGTGGTGTGTAGGTGTGTGTGTGTGTGTGTGTGTGTTTGTGTGTGTGTGTGTGTGTGTTCGTTGTGTGTGTGAGTGTGTGTGTGTGTGTGTGTGTGTGTACTCACCTATTTGTACTCACACCTCATTGTGGTTGCACGGGTCCGAGTCATAGCTCCTGGCCCCGCCTCTTCACTGATTGCTACTAGGTCTCTCTCTCCCTGCTAAATGAGCTTTTAATCATACCTCGCCATAAACAATGTATGGATCCCGCCTCCACTACTTCACTTTCTAGACTATTCCACGACTTGACTACTCTATGACTTGCGTGGTGTGTGTGTGTGTGTGTGTGTGTGTGTGTGTGTAGTGTGTTTGGAGTGTGTGTGTGTGTATGTGTGTGTATGTGTGTTTGTGTAACAACACACACACACACAGTATATACTGTACACCACATATTACCAGCCATATAACAACCTAAGCCTTAAAATGGTTGTATACTCTCAAGCAATCAGATTTTAGCATAACTCCAGAAATAAGACCAGGCATATTTTCAGGCCTCACAAATTAGAATAAATCTTAATCAGCAGGTGTGTGTGTTTTATGTTATGTGTGTGTATGGTGCGTGTGGTGTATGTGTGTGTGTATGTATGTGTGTGTATGTGTTGTGTGTGTATGAGGTGTGTATATGTAGTTGTTGTATGTGCGAGTGTGTATGTGTGTGGTGTAGTAATGTGTGTTATGTGTATATGGAGGAGGTAGCGGAAAGATACTGTTTATCATACCATAATTCTGGGTTATAAAAGCGATAATTGCTACTAGGGTCTAAAGCTTCAATAAGTGTCTGCCTTGTGTGTGTGTGTGAGTGTTGTGGTGTGTGTGTGTGTGTGTGTGTGTGTGGTGTGTGTGTGTGTGTGTGTGTGTGTGTGTGTGTGTGTGGCGGGAGGGTGGATATTAGGGGGGGGTAGAACCGTTTATACCTCTGTGTCTGTCTTTCCTAGAAATGCTAACACCCTCGCTTATTGTCCCTTTCCTGATTTAAGTATCATTATAGCTGTTTTATCCTATGTGTATTGTTTATGGTGTGTGTGTGTATGTACTCACCTATTTGTTTGTTGCAGGGTCGAGTCACAGCTCCTGGCCCGCACCTCATCACTTTATTGCTACTAGGTCCTCTCTCTCCCGTTCCATGAGCATTATCAACCTCGCCTAAAACAATGTAACGGTTCCTCGCCTCCACTACTTCACTTTTCTAGCTAATCCACGGCCTGACTAACTCTTATGCTGAAGAAATACTCCTAACATCCCTTTGATTCATCTGAGTACTCAACTTCCAATTGTGACCTCTTGTGTCTGTTCCCATCTCTGAACATCCCGTCTTCGCCACCATGTCTAATTCCGCACAGTATTTTATTATGTCGTTATCCATGTCTCCCCTGACCCTCCTTGCTCCAGTGTCGTCAGGCCGATTTCCCTCAACCTTTCTTCGTAGGACAATCCCCGTAGCTCTGGGACTAGTCTTGTTGCAAACCTTGCACTTTTCTCTAATTTCTTGACATGCATGACTCGGTTGGAATCCAAACTGGTGCTTCTTACTCCAGTATGGGCCTATCGAAATGGAAAAACAGAGTCCTTAAACGAATTCCCTTACTGAGGTTCGGACGCTATCCGATTGTTTGCCAGGCGCCCGTATGCTCCAGCAGTTATCTGATTGATGTGCACCTCAGGAGTATATGCACGGGTGTTATGCTCACCCTGAGATCTTTTTTCCTTGAGTGAGGTTGCAGTCTTTTGGCCATCTAAACTATATTGTGTCTGCGGTCTTCTTTGCTCTTCCCCAATCTTCATGACTTTGCAATTGGCAAGGGTAAATTCAAGGATGCCAGTTTGCTGGACCAGGCTTGTAGCCTGTCCAGGTCTCTTTGTAGTCCTGCCTGATCCTCAATCCGATTTGATTCTACTTCATTAACTTCGCATCATCTGCAAGCAAGACAACTTCTGAGTCGATCCCTTCCGTTATGTCGTTCACATATACAAGAAACAGCACAGGTCTAGGACTACCCCGTTGAATCCCGCTTGTCACAGGGCGCCCACTCTGACACCGTGGTCGCGTACCATGACTCTTTTTGTTGCCTCCCAGTCAGGTATTCTCTGATCCATTGCAGTGCCTTTCCTGTTATGTGTGCCTGATCCACTAGCTGTTGCATTAACCTCTTGTGAGGAACCGTGTCGAAGGCCATCTTGCAGTCCAAAAATATGCAGTCGAATCCACCCCTCTCTCTCTTGTCTTACTCTGTCACCTTGTCATAAAACTCTAGTAGGTTTGTGACACAGATTTTCTTCCCTGAAACCGTGCTAGGTTGTCAATTATACACTGTTTCTTCCAGGTGCCCCACCACTCTCCTCCTGATGATCTCTCCATGACCTTGCAACTAACACGTAGTGAATACAGGTCTGTATTTATGCCTCATGGCGGGAGAGAGGGGGGGGTTTTATTGGGAATACATTTGCCATTTTTCCATACCTCAGGGAGTTTCCCCAGTTTTTCAATGATGTGTTGAAGATCTTGTTAATGGCTCACACAATATCTCTGCGTCCTCTTTAAGACCCATTGCGAATGTTGTCTTGTTCCACCGCCTTTGAGGTGTTCAAAAGTTCGCATAGCACTACCTTCACCTCCTCCTTTTATATGACCTCATCCAGCACTTGCTGGTGTGCCCTCCTGTTCTGATTTTCCTGGATCCTACTGCTTTCCACTGTAAATACCTCTTTAAATCTTGGTGTTGAGCGCTGACCATTACCTCTCGGTCGTTTTCTTTGTGAATTCCCATCAACCTTCCTCAGTCTGATTATCCTTGGTCCTTGACTGTTTTTTCCCCCTATGTGGGCCGTACAAACAGCTTCGTGTCAGTCACTTTACTTTTGATGCTATGTCATTTTCCATATTGTCTCTGAGCCTCGCCTTCTATCTGTGCAAATTCGTTTCTGGCTCTTCGGCTGATTTCTTATTTTCCTTAATCCTGAGTTCTCTGTCTTCTGTACCTTTTCCATTCCTCTAGTACACCTATTTTTTGCCACCCTACACCTTTGGTGAACCAAGGACTCGTTCTGTTTCTTCCCTTTTTTGATTATTCTGTTTCCCTTGGAACAAACCTCTCCTCTGCCTACCTTGCAGTTTGTTGCTACATAGACCACATTTACTTGTACTGGTATTCCTGTCAGATCCCTCTCCCACTGAAAGTCTTGAAGAAGTTCCTCATGCCTGAGTATGTTCCCCTTTTGTAGTTTGTTTTTTTCCACTATTCCTGCTAACTCTCTCCACTTGGAGCTCAACTATGTAATCGAAGCACAGCACACATGATCACTAGCTCCCAGGGGGCCCTTTCATACATATACCCTCGAGTGACCGAACTACTCATGGTAATACAAGGTCCAGCCTTGCTGGTTCATCCTCTCCTCTCTCTCTGTATGTCTCTAACATGTTGATGCATGAGGTTTCCAGTACCACATCCTCATCTTGGCTCTCATGTTTCGGGACCCCATGGGGCTCCAGGTTTCCCAGTCAACTCCTTGTGATTGAAACACCCATAACTATAAACCTTTGGCTCCCTCCCAAGTGTTGCACTCCTGGCCCCTCGGCTAGTGTGTCGATCATTGCTCTGTTTTCTCTCATCGATTCTCTTTTTGGCCTCCTGCAGTTTCTGTGGTGGGTTGTACATTACTGCAATTATCACCTTATGTCCCCTCAACTGGATTGTTCCCTACTAAGTAGTCACTTTCGCCCATGCCATCCATTCCTTCCATATTCTCAAAATCCCACTGTTTATTAATGAGCAGTGCAACTCCTCTCCCCTCTCCACCCTCTCTCTCCTGAGGATTTTGTATCCCATATGGAAAGAATTTAATGCTGTTATTATTCTGGTGATTTTGTTTCTGTGAGTGCTATTATGTCTGGGAATTTCTCTTTGATTTCTTTCGTGCCCCACCTCATGCTTGTTTGTTATTCCATCTGCATTTGTAATCCACACCTTCACTTCTTTTCTAAGACTAGTTGTCTGGATGTATATTGGTGGTTGGGGAAAAGGTGGGGAGACCTGTAAGGAACTATTGGTGTTGCTGTGGGGGTGGAGTTTGCAATGTAGGGGTGGGGGCATTGGATGTGGCTGGGTGTTTTGACTAGAGTTTTGGTTGCACTGGGTTGACATGGTTGGGAGGCTTCTATAGGAATTTGTGAGGAGGCTGTAATTGATCTTCTTCCTGGGACTGGGATCTCCTGTCTGTGTCTCTCCATCCCCTCACTTTTCCCCTTCGCCTTTGTACCATCTTCTCAGTTTCTGCCTTTTCTTCTTGCGTTCTGTCGCGGTCGAGATACACCTTCCAGTATGCCGGCATGACCCTTAATCGTGCTTTCTCCTGCAAGGATCCTGGTCGAGTCGCTTCTGCCTTGAAGGTCATTTCACTGGCCGGGTTCTTTTTTTTTACAAACCCCCTATTCTCCGAAATTTTCCAGCTGGGTCATGTCCGTCTTCTCCATTGCTTTCATGATGCTTTCAATGCTTTTTTTTCCCCTTGTTTTTATCTTGCTTCAATGTTTCCCCTCAACTTCCTGGAGCCCATACACAAAGACTGACCTCAACCCTTCATTCTCCCACTGCGGATCCCTGTGTATCCCCTCATTTAAATTTGGTTTTCCTGCACTGCAGCTCCTTTCTTCAGTTCACTGGCTAATGTACTTGGAACCCAGTGGCCTGTTCATTTACCCTTCTCGGCTTCCTTGGGCTCTGTTTTTTGTCTGTTAGGGCCGCCAGCATAAAGCTTAAGCTCTTTCATTTCTACATCATCCTTGATAGACTTTCCCATGCAGTTTGTGTCCCCTTCTTTCCCCTACAGTCCCCTTATTTGTGGCTGAGGTAGCAGTCTCTGTTTGACCAATCCAAAATGTTCTTTAGTTCTTTAGGCTGTTTCAGATTTTTTTTTTTCAGTTCTCTTCTAAACTCTGTATCTACCTCTGCTGCTTTGACATGCACCTCCACTTCCCTGCTTTCCATATCTATCCTCTCTTCCTTCTCCATGCAAAGTTCTTCTAGATTTCTTTTCCCATCATGATCTCTTTTTAAGAGCTCTGCTGCCCAATCTTCCTTGCATCTTCCTCCACCTGTCCCAAGGTATTCTTGTGCTCTCTGACCCAACCCATTTATGTTTTTATCCGATTGCCTTCAGAGTGGGAAACCTAATAGTTCTTGTATGTAAGGTTAGTAGTGTGTATGTCAGATGTGGGGGGAGGTAGTGAGGAACTGTAGCTATGAGGAGAGGGGTGGGAGGGGAGGGTGAACGGGAGGGAGTGATCAGGGGAAGAATGATATGTCGGTGGGAGGGGGGGGGGAGTTGTAATGTGTGAGTCTGATATGCGTGTGGGTGTGTGTGTGTGTACTCAACTAATTGTGGTTGCGTGTGTGTTGTGTGTGTGTGTGTTTGTGTGTGAGGTAATTTTGTGTGAAATATGTGTTGGGTTTATTATGTACTTGAAATGTATGTGCTTGTGCGATGTAATGTATCCTCAGTTGGTCCTTTGCTGGCCCACAACATCTCGTGACCAGACCCCCAACCGCTCTGGGCTTGACTGCAGTATTTACAGTGGTGTGTGTGTGTGAGGTGTGTACTCCACCTATTTGTACCACCTATTTGTGGTTGCAGGGGACGATTCCTAGCTTCCTGGCCCCGCCTCTCACCGTTTGCTACAGGCCTCACTCTCCCCGATCCATGAGCTATTATCAAACTCGTCTTAAAACTGTGTATGGTTTTCTGCCTCCACTACATCCAATTTTCTAGGCTATTCCACTGCCTTACCAACTCTATTACTGAAGAAATACTCCTACTATCTCTCTGACTCATTTGTTCTTCAACTTCCAATTGTGGCCTCTATTTTCTGTGTCCCCTCCCTGGAACACCTGTCTTTGTCCACCTTGTCTATTCCACCATATTTTCATATGTCGTTATCAGATGTCCTCCCCTGACCCTGTGTGTGTGTGTGTGTTGTGTGTGTGTGTGTGTGTGTGTGTTGGTGTGTGTGTGTATGTGTGTGTGTGAAAGTGGTGTGTGTGTGTGTATGTGTAAGTACTCACTCTAATTGTACGCACCTAATTGTGGTAGCAGGGTCAGACTCAGCTCCTGCCCCGCCCTCTTCACTGATCCTCTAACATGATCCTCTCTCTCTCTGCTTCCTGAGCTTTGTCATGCTCCCTTCTTAAAACTATGTATGGTTCCTGCCTCCACTACTTCACTGCTAGCTATTCCACTTGCTGACAACTCTATGATTAAAGAAATACTTTCCTAACGTCCCTGTGACTCGTCTGTGTCATCCAGCTACCATTTGTGGACCCTTGTCCCAGTGTCCCCCCTCTGGTACATCCTACTCTCGTCCACCTTGTCATTCCCCGCAGATCTTGTATGTCGTAATCATGTCTCCCTGACCCTTCATTGTCCTCTCAGTGTCGCAGTCAATCTCCCTTAACCTTGTCTCGTACATTCCCTGAGCTCTGGGACTAGCCTTTTGCAAACCTTTGTACTTCCTCTAACTTCTTGACGGTGCTTGAACCAGGAGTGGTACCAGAACTGGTGCGCATACTCCAGTATTGGCCTAAATACACATGTACAGTGTCTTGAACGATTCTTATTAAGGTATCGGAACGCATTCTCAGTTTCCAGGCGCCCGTTTGCTGCCATGCGGTTATTTGGTTATGTGTGCCTCCGTTGATGTGCTCGGTGTTTATGGGTCACCCCAAGGTCCTTTGCTCCCTGAGGTCTGTAGTCTTTGTTCCACTTTAGCCTATACTCTGGCGGTCATCTTTGCCCCCTCCCAATCTTCATGACATTGCATTTGCAGGATTAGAATTCGAGAAGCCAGTTACGACCACATTTCCAGCACTCCAGGTCTCCTTGCAGTCCTGCCTCATCCTCGTCTGATTAATTCATCTCATCACTTCACGTCATCTCGAACAGGGACACTTCAGAGTCTATTCCTTCCCATCCATGTCTTCACATATAAAAAAAATAGCAACTGGTCCTAGAACCTGATCCCTAGGGACCCCGCTCGTAACATGCGCCCACTTTTGATACCTCTTCACGTACCATGACTCTTGCTGCCTCCCTTGTCAGGTATTCCCTTATCCATTGCAGTGCCCTTCCTTTTACGTGTGGTCCTGATCCTCCCAGCTTCTCACTAATCTCTTGTGGGTAACTGAGTCAAGGCCTTCCTGCAGTCCCTAGGAAACGCCAATCTACCCACCCTCTCTCTCGTGTCTTACTTCTGTTACCTTGTCATAACTCCATGAGGTTGTGATACAAATTTCCTTCCATGAACCCATCTGGGGGGGGGGGGGTGTGTCATTATAATCTCTTCCTTTCCAGGTGTTCGACCACTCTCCTCCTGATAATCTTCTCCATACTTTGGCAACACAATACATGTCAGAGACACAGGTCTGTAGTTTAGTGCTTCGTTTCTGTTTCCTTTTCTTAAATAAGGGGACTACATTAGCTAGTCTTCCATTTCTCGGTATTGCCCAATTTCAGGGATGTGTTGAAGATTGTTGGTAAGGAGGCACACGACAGCCCATCTCTGCTCCTTCTCTAATGACCCAGGGAGATTTTGTCCGGTCCCATCGCCTTTGAGGTGTCAAGGACACTTAAGAGCTTCTTCAACCTCCTCCTCAGGTGTTCGTATGTCCATCCAACACTTGTTTGGTATATCCCTCTTGCATGTTTCCCTTCTGTGCTGTCTTCCCACTGCCCTTCCTGTCTCTACTGTAAAAAACTTCCTTAAATCTCCTGTCAGCTCCTCACATACCTCCTGATCATTCTTGTGAGTTCTCCACCTTCTGTCCTTAATCTGGATCACCTTGGTCTTGACTGTTGTCTTCCTCCTGATGTGGCTATACAACAGTTTCGGGTAAGTCTTGATTCTCGATGCTATGTCATTTTCATACTGTCGCTGGTCTCCCTCCTACCTGTGCGTACTCATTCCTGGCATCTGCGACTGACTCCTATATTCGTGTGTTCTCTGCCTTCTGTACTTTTCCATTCTCTATTGCACTTTGTTTATGCCTCCTTACACCGTCGTAAACCAGGGGCTTGTTCTGGTCTTCCCGTGTACTGTTTGCCCTTGGATAAGAACCTTTACACAGCCTTCTTGCAATTTGTTGCTACATCATCCATCATTTCATTTACTGGCTTCCCTGCCAGTTCTCTGTCCCACTGGACTCCCACAGGAAGTTGTTCAACCCTAGTAGTTACCCCTCTTTTATAGTCAGCATTTTCCCATTCTTGTCCTGTTATTCTCTCCACTTGCAGCTCTCCATGTATTCAAAGCACAGAAACCACGTGGTCGCTAGCTCCTAGGGGACCTCAAACTTAAGTCCTCAATGTCTGAGCTGCCTAGGGTGAACACAAGGTCCAAACTTGCTGGTTCATCTCCCCTCTCACTCTGGTATTGTCCCCCTTAACATGTTGGGCATGAGGTTTTCAGCCCACGTCCAACACAGGCTCTCCATGTTTCGGTATCCCATGTGCTCAGTTTTTTCCCTAGTCAATCTCCCTGGGTTTGAAATCCCCCATAACCAGCAACTTTGCTCGCTGGATGAGCTCTTCTTGCCACCTACATCAAGTGTGTCCACCCATTGCTCTGTGCTCTCTCATATTCCTCTCTTGTGCCTCCCTGCAGTTCTGTGGTGGATTATACATCATCTGAATGACACTTGTGTTCCCCAGACTGAAGTTACTGCTATGTAGTCTCTTTTCTCCTCTTCTCACTATTCCCTTCCATTTCTCGAATTTCCATCTGTTTTTTTACGAGCAATAGCAACCCCACCTCCCCCCTGCCCTTCTATCTTCCATGATCTGGATCCTGGTGGGAAGAATTGCATCTGTTATTGTCTCCATGAGTTTTGTTTCTGAACTGCTGAGATTCTGGGACTTCTCATTGATTCTTTCCTTGCCATTCCTCATGTTTAATTCGTTAAACATCTGCATAAGTGTACCAAACCTTCAACTTCTGTTTCTAAACTGTAACTGTGTTGCGGGGGGTGGAAACCGAGGGATTCGGTGTATCATGTTGGGTTTGATTGTTTAGTTGCCTTTGGTGAGTCGTGGCTGGAGTCCATCGCAGGTGTTACTGGGGGTGCCGCTTGTCCTCCATTCTTGATCTCTGGGTTTATTCTACTCTCCTTTTTTCATTTCCGCCCATTCCTCCTTTCGTTTTGAACTCTCTCGTTCATTGTCTTCCTTCGTCCTGTGTTCTGTCTCGGTCGAGGTAACACTCCGAACTCCTGCTTTGCCTCTCAGCCGGCTTTCTCCTGCAGGATCATGGTTCGGGTTGATTCTGCCTTGAAAATTACTTTGAGAGGCATTCCTTTTCTTTGGTGAACCACCAATTCTCCAAAAGTTGCCACTTGGGTCATGTCCCCCTCGCCTATCACCTTCATGATATCTTCAATCGCTTTTTTTCTCCTCCTGCTTTCCTTTCATCATAAGTTCCCTTTAGCTTGTGTCAGGCCATAGACAAACACGGATCTCTCCCTTTCCACCTCCCACTGTGACTCCCATTGCATCCTCTTATAGTGTTTTATTTCCTCCCCGTGGAGTGTTCCTGAATCTGAAAGGCCGAGTGTATGGCCCCTATGCCTTCTTGTTATCCTTCCTGCTCACCTGCTCCTGGCTCCCACAGGTATCTGTAAGGTCCCTTGCACATGGCCTAGTTCCTTCAATGTCTTCCAACCTCTCATTCTGTCCTAGTGGCTCCCTGTCTTTGTTTTTGCCCCATGTGGTTTGACAGGACCTCTCATACAGTTTAGTTTCCATGCTTCCTTCGGACCTGTTGTCTGTGTTCGATGGTACCCATTGCCGATGCTACTCGTAATAATTTGACTCTGTGCTGATTCAGTTGTCTCAGCTCCCTCTTCTAATCTATCTATCTTGATTTCTTGCTGCTGTGGCCCTGTTGCTTCCACCGCAGGGCATGCAGGGGGGAGGATAACCTCTCTTCCCATCTTCCTTTCCAGCTCATCTAGTCTCCTTCCCCAGTCTTCCTCCCTTTTTTGAGCTCTACCTCCCATTCCTCCCTCTCAGATTCGTCCTTGAGCCCCTTGTACTCCATCTGGTTAGGTGGGAGGGAATAGATGGTTTGGAGAGGGGATGGATAGGTTGTGGGGAGGGGGAGGATGGTTATGGAGGGGTAGAGATATGTTTGGGGAGGGAGTTAGATGGTTTGGGGGAGAAGAGGGGATGGATGGTATGGTGAGGGGGAGGATGGTATATTGGAGGAGTGAGGTAGTTGGGCGGGGGTTAAAAGGTTTGGGAGGGGTTCGGTGGTTTGGGAGGGGTAGGTGCTAAGGTGAGGTGGTAGGGAAGGGGAGGGTAACGTGTTTGTGTCAAGTGTTTGTGTCAAGTGTTGGAGGGTGTGTGTGTGTTTCAAGTGGTGAGGTGTGGTGTGTGTGGTCAAGTGGGAGGAGGGCTGTGGTGTGTGGTGTGTGTGGTGTTAGTTAGTTACCAATTTGTCCTAGGCCATGTCGATTTGAACCAGGCCTGTTGAATGTAGTTGGTGTGTTGTAGGTGTGTGTGTGTGTAAGGTGGTGTGTGTGTGTAGGTGTGTGTGTGTGTAGGTGTGTGTGTGTGTAGGTGTGTGTGTGTGTGTGTGTTGTGTGTGTGTGTGTGTGTGTGTGTGTGTGGTGTGTGTGTGAGTGAGTGTGTGTGTGTGTGTGTGTGTAGGTTGTTGTGTATGTGTGTGTGTATGTGTGTTGTGTGTGTGTGTATGTGTGTGTTGATGTGTGTTGTGTATTTGTGTGAAGTATGAGTGTGTGTTGAAATGTGTGAATGTGTGTGTATGTGAGTGTATGTGTGTTTTTATTTATTTAAAAATTTATGTGTGTGTATGGTGTGTGTGTGATGTGTTGAGAGTTATGTTAGTGTGTGTATGTGTGTGTATGTTGAGTGTGTATGTGTTAGTTACCATTTTGTCCTAGGCACATGTCCGATAGAGCACTAGGCTGTAGTATAGCGTGCTCGCGTGTGTGTGTGGTGTGGTGTGTGTAAGTTACCATTTGTCCTAGGCACATGTCGAATTTGACACCAGGCCTGTTGTGTGATGTGTAGTGGTGTGGTGTGTGTGTGTGTGTAGTGTGTGTGTGTGTAGGTGTGTGTGTTGGTGTGTAGGTGTGGTGTGTGGTGTAGGTGTGTGAGTGTGTAGGTGGTGTAGTGTAGGTGTGTGTGTGTGTAGGTGTGTGTGTGTGTAGGGGGTGTGGGGGTGTGTGGTGTGTGTGTGTGTGTTGTGTGTGTGGTGTGTGGTGTGTGTGAGTGTGTATGTGCGTGTGAGTGTGGTGTGTGTGTGTGTTGTGCGTGGTGTGTGGTGTGTGCATGTGTGGTGTGGTGTGTGGTGTGTTGTGGTGTTGTGTGTGGTGTGGTGGTGTGTGTGTGTGAGTGTTGTGTGTGTGGTTGTGGTGTGTGTGTGTGTTGGTGTGTGTGTGTGTGGTGTTTGTGTGTGGTGGTGTGTGTGTATGTTGTGTGTGAGTGTTGT
>NC_069458.1:11547154-11559654 GCF_026875155.1 Cherax quadricarinatus | reverse complement strand
AACGTTTAGCAACTAGAAATTCATAGCTGTAACCTTGTTTATCTTTGACTTCAACAAAAATAATTCTGGAGCGTGCACAAGAGCATAGATCTACGGGGAATGACTGGGAAAAATCAACTGCCAAAGAAAAAATAGACACGAACGAAACCTACAGTACGTACTTGTGGGAAAAATGACAAGAATCTAATAGTAATGGAGAATTAGAACAAGTCACATAAACCGTCTACTTCGAATTGACGATTTGATGAAGGATTGACACCTGTTGACATTGTGTGTGTGTGTATGTGTGTGTGTGTATGTATGTGTGTGTATGTGCGTGTGTGTATGTGTGTGTGTATGTATGTGTGTGTATGTGTATATGGAGGAGGTATGCGGAAAGATACTGTTAATACATACCAGTAATTCTGGGTTATAAAAAGCGATAATTGCTACTAGGGTCTAAAGCTTCAATAAGTGTCTGCCCTTGTGTGCGTGTGTGAGGGAGGGATGGTTAGGGGGGGGTAGATCCGTTATACCTCTCTGTTCTGTCTTTCCTAGAAATGCTACACTCTTCGCTTATTGTCCTTTCTGGATTTAAGTATCAATTATAGCTGTTATTATCCTATTCCTTGTTCACGTTTAGAGAGGACTTCCTAGCTTCCTAAGTATTCTTACTATATAACTACTGTAATAGCTTGCAGGAGTGAGTGACCAGTATCTAACAGCGATGCAAGGCCAAGCCAAGCCAAGCCTGCGACATGCAAACCACAATATAGGTGATACTTGCGCTGGCAGCGGTCGTGCCAAGTTGCCAGATGCTGATGACGTAGTCGTCGTACGTAGCCTAAATCCCTATTTTGGAGATCCTTCATCAGTGATGATTATAACCACATGTGCTCATACATCCCTCGTTCCTCACACGATTTCACTTTTCACTTATGATAGTATACACTCTAATTCTGGTAATGGCTTGCAGGAGTGAGTGACCAGTATCTAACAGTGATGCAGAACCAGAACTCAACCTTGCAAAATGCAACCTCAACAGGTGAATATTTGCACTGACAGTGGTGTGATGACAAGTTGCCAGATGCTGATGACGTAGTCGTCGTACATAGGCCTTCTATCACTATTTTGTAATTCCTTCACCCGTGATGTTTATAAACATATATGCTCATGCATCCCGCATTCCTCAAGTGATTTATTTTTCACTTAGTAAAGATACACTTCACATTCGGGTTACACTTTATTTGTATAATTGGCATACAAACTGTTGTGACGTCACTGCTTCAGAGGCCTACTGCCACCTTCCCTTGTTGTATATTTTTATTTTTTCTTTTCCTTTTGCTTATTAAACTTTTTCACTCTGGACCAGTCGGTGCCCCACATTTCACTTGTAACACAAACGCGGGTAATTCTGATCACCATTTCCACACTCCTTTGATCTTTTTTGTTTGATCTGTGTGGCAACAGTGTCTAGTATACCACTACGGTTTGGCACTTTAAAAAAAAATACTGAATGCAGGTTTCTCTCGAATTTTTTCAACTTATAAAACTATAGTTATCATCGTAGGTTTGTTCACTGACTTTGGTCACTACCACTGATTTACTGCTTGCGGTTATTGCAAGCCTCAAAAAACTACGAAGGTTCTCGGAGCCTTGCGCACCACGTCTGCACCCACATGTACTCAACCTATTTGTGGTTGCAGGGGTCGCGTCTAGCTCTGGCCTGTGTGTGTGTGTGTGTGTGTGTGTGTGTGTGTGTGTGTGTGTGTGGGCGTGTGTGTGTGTGTGTGTGTGTGTGTTGTGTGTGTGTGTGTGTGTGTGTATTCACCTAATTCACCCTAATTGTGGTTGCAGGGGTTCGTGACTCAGCTCCTGGCCCCGCCTCTTAACGGACCGCTACGAGGTCCTCTCTCCCCCTGCTACATGTGCTTTATATCCTTGTTTAAAAACAGTATGTTCCTGCCTCCACTAACATCGTTGCCAGACTATTCCACATTCCTAAACTATTCTTGACTGAAGAATACTTCCTTAACATCCCTTTGACTCCAATCTTGAGTCTTCAGCTCCATTTTACCCTTGTTTCTGTGTCCATTCTGGAACAACCTGTCTCTGTCCACCTTGTCTATTCACGCAGTATTTTGCATGTCGTTATATGTCCTCCCTGGCCCTCCTGTCCTCCGTGTTGTCAGGACCGATTTCCCTTACCTTTCTTCATTGGACATATCTCTTAACTCTGGAACTAGCCTTGTTGCAAAACATTTACACTTTCTTAATTTCTTGACGTGTTGACCAGGTGCGGGTTCCAAATGGTGGCTGTTACTCAGTATGGGCCTGACGACACAGTGTATAAAGTCTTGATACGATTCCTTACTGAGGGTACCCCCCCACCCCACAAAGGCCCCCAACCGGAACGCTCTTCTCAGTTTGCCAAGGCCCATATGCCGCAGAGTTATTGGTTAATGTGAGAATCTGGCGATGTACTCGGTATTATATCTCACTCCTAGGTCTTTCTCCTTGAGTGATGTTTGCAGTCTTTGGCACCTAGCCTATACTCTGGTTGCTGTCTTCGTTGCCTCCTCTGTTCTTCATGACTTTGCATTTGGGGGTTGTTTTAAATTCTAGGGTGCCCGTTTAGACCACTCTATCCAGCCTGTCCAGGGCCTCTTGGTAGACCTGTCTGGTCCAAGTGGATTTTAATCTCCTCATTAAACTTCACGTCATCTGCAAACAGGGACATTCTGAGTCTATCTCTTCCGTCATGCGGTCAAATATACAAGAATAGACTGGTCCCATGACTTACCCTGTGGGACCCCGCTCGTCACTGGGCGCCCACTGTGATACCTCATCACGGACCATGACTCACTGTTTGCCTCCCTGTTAGGTATTCTCAGATCCATTGCAGTGCCTTTCCTGTAATACGTGCCTGTTCCTCTAGCTTCTGTACTACTCTCGTGTGAGGAACTGTGTCGACGGCTCGTTTGCAGTCCATGAAAATGCCAATCAATCCACCCTCCCTTCATTTTTACTTCAGTTACCGTGTCATAAAACTCTAGTAAGGTTTGTGTACATGGAATTTGCCTTCCATGAATCGTGCAGGCAGTTCGTTTAGTCAGGTGCTCCACCTATCTTTTCCTGAGTAATCTTGTCCAACCACTTTGCATACTATACAATGTCAGTGACACTGGTCTATTAATTTAGGGCTTCATCTGTCGCTTCTTAAGGATGGGGACTACTATTTGCCTTCTTCCATACTTTCACGTTTCAGACTACGTTCAAACTACGGAACATGCTCTTCTCCAGGACTGATGGGACTTGGACCCATCAAAACGTTAGGGTGAGGCGACTGATTACATCGTTCTTCAAGTCTCTTCTGCTTCTATCCAATTTTTCTGTACTCGACTGAAGAAGCCTACTGAGTAGGCGAAACGTTTCGAAATAAAGATAACCTAACTGTTAGCATATGTGCTTACCTTACATATTCACGTAGTTGCCCAGTTTCAAGGGAAGGGTGAAGATTTTGGTTAGTGGCACACGTAGTGTCCTGCTTGTCTCTAACGACCCAGGAGAGGTGTTGTTGTATTCACCGCTTTGAGATATCAAGGTCAATTAGGCGCTTCTCCTCCTCTTCCTGTTGTGTGTAAATTCATCCAACACTTGTTGGTCTATCCCTTGTTGCTGTACGTCACTGTTTTGTCTTCCCATTGTCCCGTCAGCCTCACTGTAAAATACTTCCTTAAATCTATGTTGAGCTCCTCACATACCTCCTTGTCGTTCTTTAGTGAGCTCCCCACCTTCTTTCTCAGCAGACCCATGATTACCTGGTCCTTGACAAACCCCATACCGGCCGGGATTGGAACACGCGGTCATAGAGTTCAAAAACTCCAGCCCGTCGCTGGAGCCACTAGTTGGTCCTTGCCTGCTGTCTTTTCCTACCTGTGTGACTGTAGAGTAGTTTCGGGTCAGACTTGAGTTCGATGCTATGTCATTTTCATATCTGCCGCTGACCTCTCCTTATCTGGTGCTACTCGTTCGGGCTCGTCGACTAATCTCTTTATTCTCCTGAGTCCTTTGCTTTCTGTACTTTTTCCATTTCTTAGAGACTTGTTTTTGCCTCCCTGCACCTTGGGTAAGCCAAGGGCTCGTTTTGTCCTTCCAATTATTTGTTGTTGGCATTGGGAACAAACCTTCCTCGGCCTTTTTCTTTGCATTTTGTGGTTACAAAGGTCCATCTTTTCGTTTGCTGATTTTCCATGCAAACTCCTGTTCCCACTGATTCACCCGCTGGAAGGTCCTCATTACTGTTTGTAGTCCCTCCTTTTATAGTTTAGCTTTTCCCGTTTATCCTCTGGTATCCTCTTACACTTTAGCTCACACGTATGTATTCAAAGCTCATATTCATGTATTCAAAGCCTCCATGGGGCCTTTTATTATCTGATGTGCTCAATGTCTGGCTACACATGGGTTGAACAAGTGGTCCAGTCTCGGCGATGGTTCATCCTCTTCTTCTCTCTCTCTCTCTGGTAGTATCCCTAACATGTTGGGCAAGAGATTTGCCAGCAGCACTCATCCATCATCTTGGCTCTCTATGTTTCGGGGACCCAGGTGGCTCAGGTTTTCCCAATCTCAATTCCCTGTGATTGAAGGTCGCCAGGACCAGTAACGTCGCTCTATTGAGTGAGACCTTTTTGCACCTCAGCTTAGAGTGTCCACCAAAATTGTCTCTGTTGCATTCATCATATGTGTGTTAGTGTGTGTGTATGTGTGGTGTGATGTGTGTGTGTGAGTGGTTGTGTGTGTGTGTGTGGTGTGTGTGGGTGTACTCACCTCACCTATTTTTGGTTGCAGGGGTCGAGTCCAGCTCCTGGCCCCGCCTCTTCACGTGTTGCTACTAGGCCCTCTCCTTCTCCCCCGCTCCTGAGCTTTATCAACTGTCTTAAAACTGTGTAGGTTCTGCCTCCACTACGTCATTTTCTTGGCTATTCACTGCTTACAACGCTATGACTGAAAGTAAATACTTCCCTACGATCGCTCTGACTCATTGTTTGTCTTCAACTTCCAATTGTGGCCTCTTGTTTCTGTGTCCCCTCCCTGGAACATCCTGTCTTTGTCCACCTTGTCTATTCCACGCTGTATTTTATAGTCGTTATCATGTCTCCCCTGACCCTCCTGTCCTCACGTGTCGTCAGGCCGATTTCCCTTAATCTTTCTTCACTGGACATTTTCCCCTTAGCTCTGGAACTATCCTGGTGCGCCTACACCTTTGTACTTTCTCTAGTTTCTTGACGTGCTTTATCAAGTGCGGGTTCCAAACAGGTGATGCATACTCCTGTATGGGCATGACATTACACGGTGTACAGGGTCTTGAATGATTCCTTACTAAAGGTATCGGAAATGCTGTTCTCTGGTTGGCCAGGCGCCCATATGCTGCAGCAGTTATTGATTGATGTGTGCTTCCGGTGACTTGCTCGGTGTTATATACCCCAGATCTTTCTCCTTGAGTGGAGGTTACAGTCCTGTAGCCACCTAGCTATACTCTGTCTGTGTCTCCGTGCCCTTCCCCTATCTTCATGACTTTGCATTGGCAGGATTTACATTCGCGAAGCCATTTGCTGGACCTGGTGTCCAGTCTGTCAAGGTCTTTTGCAGTTGCTGGTCTCATCAGATTTATTCTCCTCATTAACTTCACATCCATCGCAACAGGGACCTTTTCTGAGTCTAACCCTTCCATCATTTCGTTCACATATACCAAAATAGCACTGGTCTAGGGACGTCCCCTGTGGGACCCCGCTTCGTCACAGGTGCCCACTGTGATACATCATTACGTACCATGACTCGTTGTTGCCTTCCTGTCAGGGAATTTCTCTGATCCATTGCAGTGCCCTTCCTGTATATGCGCTGATGCCTCTAGCTTCAGCACTCAATCTCTTGTGAGAGAAACTGGTGGATCAAAGGCCTTCTTTGCAGTCAAGAAGAGCAATCAAACCACCCCTCTCTTTGTGTCTACTTCTGTTTTTTTTATATAAAACTCCAGAAGGTTTGTGGAACAGGATTGCCTCCGTGAATCCGTGTGTGTTGGCTTATACTCTTGTTCCGTTCAGGTGTGCTCCACACTTCCTCCTGATAAATATTCTCATAATTTTGCATCTTTAACACGGCAATGACACAGGTCTATAGTTTAGTGCCTCTTTTCTGTTCCTTTTTTAAAATGGAATACATTTGCCGTCTTCCATACCTCAGGTAGTTGCACCAGTTTCCCCTGGGATGTGTTTTGAAGATTGTGGTAAGTGGCACGCACTACATATCTGCTTCCCTTCTCTAAGGACCCTTGGGGAGATGGTGGCTGGTTCCCATTGCCTGGAGGTAATCGATGTCCCTTAGCAGTGTCGTCACCTCTCCTCCATCTGTATGTATGGCGTCCAACACTTGTTGGTTGTATCCTTGCTGGTGTCCATCTGGTTCTGTCCCCCCTGAGTCCTCCTGTCTCTTCTGTAAAGAATTCCTGAAATCTCGTGATTTGGCTCCTACATACCTCGTGATCGTTTCTTGTGCGTTCTCCACCTTCTTTCCTCAGCCTTATACCTGGTCTTAAACTGATTGTCTTCCTCTAATGTGGCTTACAGCAGTTTCGGGTTCCGATTTGACTTTCGATGCTATGTCGTTTTCATACTGTCGTGGGCATTCCCTCCTTAATCTGTGCATAACTCGTTTTCTGGCCTCTTTCTTACTAATCGCCTTGTTTTCCTGGGTCCTATGCCTCCTGTCCCTTTTCCATTTCTCTGTTGCACTTAGCTTTGCACTCCCTACACCTTGGGGTAAACCAAGGATTCGGTTTTGGGCTTACCTATTATTTCTGTTTCCATTGGGAACAAACTTTCCTCTGCTCCTTGCACTTTGGTTCCCACATATTCCATCATCTCGTTTACTGATTTTCTACCATTCTCTGCCCACTGAACCTCCTGAGGAAGTTTCTCATACCTGTGTAGTCCCCCTTTTATAGTTTGGCCTTGTCCCCTTCAGGTCCTGTTACCCTCCACTTGTTTGTAACATTACTATATAGTCGAAACTCAGAACCACATGATCGGCTTGTCCAAGTGGGCCTTCTCGTAAGTGCTGTCCTCAATGTCTGTTGAACTGCTCAGCGGTGAAACACAAGATCCAGTCTTGTGGCTCATCATCCCCTCTCTTCTGGTTGTGTTCCCTGACATGTTGATGCATAAGGTTTTCAAAGTACCACATCCATCATCTGGTCTCCATGTTTTGGGACCCCCAGTCGGTCAGGTTTTCCAGTCGATCTCCTTGGGTTGAAATCGCCCATTTCCAGTAACCTTTGCTCTGCTCGAAGTGAGCTCTTCTTTGCCACCTCAGCCAGTGTGTCCAACCATCTCCTGTTGTTTTCTTCGTACTCCTCTCTGGGCCTCCGGCAGTTCTGTGTGTGGGTTATACATCACGCCATGATACTTTATGTTCTCCGGACTGTATTGTACCTACAATGTAGTCTCTTTCTCAATAATGTCCATGCTTCCATTTCCTCAAATCACATCGGTGTTTTTATGAGCAGTGCAACCCTCCTCCCCTCTACTCCTTCTATCTGTCCTCAGGATCGGATATCCTGTTGGGAAGCATTTGTCTGTTATTGTTCAGCGAGTTTTTGTTTCTTGTGACTGCTATGATGTCTGGGGATTTTTCACTGATTCTTTCGTTCCTCCTCTTGTTTATTCGTTATTCTCGCGTTGTTGTACCCAAACCTTTCAGTTTCTTTTCTATCATTGTGGTCATGCAAGAATTTTGGGGTTGGGGAGCGAGTGCCTTGGGGGGGGGCCTATATGGGGGCTGGGGTGTAGGTGGGGTTTGTTGTTGATGGGGGTTGGGTCAGAATGCCATAAGGGGACAGCTGTTGGGGTGAGGTTGGTGATATGGGGGTAGGTGGAGAGAGACACAGTGAGTGGGTTGTTGTATAGGTTGCTCAGTTGCGTGGGAATGTCACGGGTGGAGTCTTGTGGTGGAGTTCTGTTGGGTGGTGTGTTTGCCATTCTCTGTGTCTGGGTCCTGTCATTTTTCATTGGCTTCTCGTTTTCTTGCGTCTTCTCTGTACCCTCTCTTTCAGTGTAGTCCTTTCTTCTTGTGTTCTGATCGGCGGTTGGTATACTCTCTGGATACCCCTTTTGTCCCTCAGTCTTGCTTTCTCTTGCAGAATCCGGTTCGAAACTGTTCTTCCTGAAAGTTACTTGAAGGCCGTATACTTCCACTCGCAACCACCAAATTTCTGATAAATTTGGGGGGGTCACCTGGTATATTGCCCTCCCTATTGCTTTCATGAGCTTCATTCATCTTTTTCTCCTCCTGTTTTTTTCTTCAAAGTTGGCCCCCTTTGGCTTCTTGGAGCCCGTACACAAAAACTGACCTCGCCCTTTCCTCCTCCCACTGGTCTCCATCTGCTTCCTCTGAGGATTTTATTTCTTCATTGACATGTTCTTGCCTTCAGTCCCTGTCAGATCTGAAACTTCTATTCTCAGTGAACTGTCTTTCCTGACAGCTGTCCCTAGCTACTGCTGTTGGCTGCTAGAATCTTGCATATAGCATACCTTCATTGTCTTCGGACCTGTCGTTTGATCTTTAGTGTGCTCATGTTCTTTTGCCTGGCCACACGTGGTCTGATGGGGCCTTCGTGTACGGCATGTCTCCGTTGTGCTTACCGTCCCCTTGTCTGTGCCTGACTTTGAATTTCTGAAGTCACTTCTGAATTGTCATTGTCTCTCTAATCAGATTTCAGGCTTGTGCTTATTCTCTTCTATGCCTGTATCCTAGCTTCTGCTGCTAAGTCAGTAGTTCACACTTCTGCATCTTCAGTATTGCCTCTCCATTTTTTACCAAGCTCTACTATCTTCCTTCCCCACTCTTCCTCCCTTTTTTGACTCTAACTCCCAGTCTTTCCTCCCTGTTCGTCTACCAGATCTCTGGTTTTTCTGTGTCCTCTAAGGCCACCCATTTTTTTTTTTTTTTTTTTTTTTACCACAGACAGAAGGCTAGAGGGGGGAGAGGGTGTGGGGAGGAGGGAAAAAGGGTAGAAAGAGGGAGAGAGAGGAGGGGAAAAAGGGTAGAAAGAGGGAGAGAGAGGAGAGGTATGGGGTGGGGGATAAGCCCAAAAGGGGGAAGAGAGAATGTGAGGGCGAGAAAAAGGGGTAGGAGAGGGAAAAAGAGAGGGAGAGGGAGAGGGAAAAGGGGAGGGAGGGAGAAAGGAGGGCGAGGGAAAAGGCTTGGAGAGAGAAATGGAGAGATGGAGAGAGAAGCCTATAGAGAGAGAGGGGGGGAGAGATTGGGTTAGGGGAGTGAGGGAGGAGAGCGAGAGAGGAGGGGAAAGAGAGGAAGAGAGAGAGGGAGAGGAGAGGGGGGAGAGAGGAGGGGGAGAGGGGGGGAGAGAAGAGGGAGAGAGAAAAGGGAAAGGGAGAGGGGAGAAGGAGGGAGAGAGGAGGGAGGAGAAGGGAGAAGAGAGGGAGAAGAGGGGGGAGAGAGAGGGGGAGAGAGAGAGGAGAGAGAGGGGGGAGAGAGAGGGGGAGAGGGGGGGAGAGAGGGGGAGAGAGAGAGGGAGAGAGGAGGGGAAGGGGGAAGGGGGGGAGAGAAGAGGGAGAGAGAGGGAGGAGAGAGGAGAGGAGAGGGAGAGGGAGAGGGAGAGGGAGAGAGAGGGGGGAGAGAGGAGGGAGAGAGAGGGGAGGGGGAGGGGAGAGAGAGAGGGGGAGAGGGGGGGGAGAGAGAGAGGGAGAGGAGAGGGGGAGAGAGGGAGAGAGAGACTAAACCCACCCCTCTCTCTCCTGTGAACTTAAAACCCCTACAAGCCCCTCTGGGATGATTTTAAAAACCGCAAAAAGCAAGTTACTACGCTATCTGGTACTGTCCCGTGATACCAGTGTTTGTGGGAATCCACAAGGGACAAATTCTTTTTGGGATGTAAGGAGCCTACTTGTTCCAACTACTCCCACACAGTTTTGCTTTCCCAAAAGGGTTTTTTGTTGCGCCAGGTTGAAAATTTCAAAAATTTAAGGATACCCATAACCCTTGGGGTAATGGGTACAACCTGGACAAAGGGGGAAGGTTTCAGAAGCCTCCTCAGGGACCCCCTTTGAAAATTTGCAGCTAAAAATAATCCATCACGGGGAAAAGCACTTATGAGCCCCCTAAAATCATTAGTAACCTACAAGCTTTGTAGAGGCCAGTGCAAGCCTGCTCAAGTGACGAAGCTCCCCTCAGCGATGGTGACACTTGAAAAAGCTGGAAGTCCCAATGGGGGAATTCTGTCATTGCTAAGGTCCACAGATGACAAGTTAAAAAACACTACCTTTGGGAAATTCTAGCAAAATTTCCTTTGCCCACCACGAGGGAACAAACCCTCTTCCCAGCAACGGGGGAGCCTTGGGTCTGTTAATTCTCCTACCCGAATCTCTGCTTCAGCCATGCCAGTTACTTGCAGTGCCATACCTTTTGATCCTACACCTTCCGCACACCTCCCGATAGTTCTGAATCGGTAGTAGTGCTTCGACACAAGTTCTGACCAGGGTTCTCCCCAGGAAGGGTTTTCAGTTAGTGATCAGGGAACTATCACTGCACCTGATCACCTCTGCCCGAAGTCGACAGCAGGGAACATCTTCAGAACTGGTAGAGGGCGGGGTAAGGGACGTGGGGAGGACGAAGGGAGGAAGACATCTCAGCCGTCTCACCCTCCATAACACATTTCCCAGCGGCAAAATTGAGGACAAATCTGCGAAACGGGGGTGCAACCAAATTTCCCAGTCCACCCTCCCCCGGCACCTAGGCGTGCTCTCGCTGTCACCGGAAGGGGCACTTGCCCAAAAATCCGCGAGATACCGGGGTAATTATGTACAAGAAAGGACATAAGGAGGACCAGTGTCGGAGAAAAAAAAACTTGACAGACGGGCCACCGTTTAGAGACCTGTTTCAAACAAACCCCCAGGACTCTAATTGGTAAACACTCTCACAGCACCCACTTAGCTATCCTATCCCCGCCCCGCAGTGGGATTGGGGCCCTTTTACAAGACACAGCCTAAATCCTGCAGCTGCCTCAGTACCCTACCTCTTCAAGGGCAGGCCCTTACATTCCCCCACAACCCACCACCCAAGCTGACCACTTCATCGAGGAGCCAGTCTTCAGCACCTGTCGGCCAACATTAGAGGTTTCATTACTAATGTTGGAGAGCTACACATAACTTTTGAAACTCGACGTCCCGAAAATAAAGCTTTTTTGTTGAAACTTTTTTTGGATGACGGGATCCAGAAAATTTTGCAAAAATTTGCTGGCTACACCTTTTTGAGAAGAGACAAGGAAAGGGGCAAGGGGGGGTTTTTGCTGTGTCTTCTCTAAAATGTTCATGCCCAGCACATAGATTTTGCCGCCCCTACACATCTTTGAAAGGTTTTTCTTAAAGCTCTGTTAAACACTAGTACCTCTTATAGCAGTGCAAGTACGCCTCAGTGGAAAACACGCGACCTTTTTTTCAATTTCCTAATGGAAAATTTTGACTCCCTTTGCTAAAAACACAATGTCAACATATTTAATTGTTGGTGACCTCAACCGCACCTTTAAAAGGGGATTTTGTGACCTTCTTGCAGGTTTGACATGAGAAATTTTTTTGATTTCCCTATCTATCCGGCTCCTCCTTGACCAGTGTGAGTGATCTGGCAAAAGGGCATAGTACTTGAAACCCCTCGGCTCGTTGGATCGTCTGACCACAAGGGTGTTTTTAAGCACTTAAATCCCCAAAAGAACGAGGGAGGAGTCCACCACAAACCTGGGTTGGGAAGAGGAAATTGGCAGCCCTTTGCTCTGAGCTCGCCCCCACCGACTGGAATGCTCTTCCCGGGGGATGTTGACAACCCAAATGAAAGCCTCCCCCTGGACACATCCTTATCTGCAACAAGAACCATTCCACCGGGAAATGTGACAAAGCCACAGATCAGCCTTTGGGTTTGGGTTTGTTGTAGAGGGCTGCTACTGCTAAGTACAAAGCATGGCGAAAGGTATAAGAGACATCCTCCCCCTATACAGGAACTTGCACATGCAACCTGTAGGCTAGGGTGATGTTTAAAGTGGGGCCCTGCTAAAGGGGGGGACACTAAAGAAAATTAGCATCAGGTGGGGAGGTCAAAAATGGGGTCCCCCGGTCAAGGACAGCAAGGTTATCGCCCGATGAACTTTTTCCCCCTTAAAACGAAAGGGTGGGGCCACCCCTACAGTGTCAAGAGAAAGGGGACCTCTTTGCTGAACACTTTGCTACCAAATGCAAGTTTCCCGATCCCGCAAGGGACCCTCCCTGGCTAGCTGCAAGAACTGTGTCAAAAAATGTCAGTGGTGACAATAAGGAGGGGAGGTGCATTTCCTTCTTAAAACACTTGCCGAAAAAACTGTGGGCCCAGCAAGTTGAGCCCAGATTTTTGAGAAGATGTGCGCCGCTAGCAGCACCTCTAAATTTCATCTTTCCGCCTGCCTTACAGTGTAAAGGCCCTCCCAT
>NC_069458.1:11536399-11546654 GCF_026875155.1 Cherax quadricarinatus | reverse complement strand
AACTTCAGTCACTCAAAAGAGAGTATTTTGTAGGTATCATGTCCTCCACCGTGACTCTCTCTACGATACGTGAACGACAGTCTTCTAATCCCACCTAGACATTTCAACCTGGATTTCTTTCGTAACCATCTTAACACAGTTGAACCCTCTATTCACTTCATCCACGAAATAAAATAGGATAGCAAGTCACCTTCCTTGATATCAAACTTCTGAAGTTGAGAACACCTCCCCTTGCCTTTTCAAATTCTCTGGGCATTTAAGTGGATTTCTCACATGCAGTTTTCAGCTATTTCTCGTTAGGTTAGGTTTGGTTAGGTTGCTCTCTCTATATAAAAAAATAATCAGTTATAACATACCACAAAGCAAAAATTACAAATATAAAACAAAGGCAATAAGAAAGCTCTCTGGCGCGAACAGAAAATGGGCATCCACTGAGCTCTAGAATAAGTGACATTTTCACTGTTTAAGGTGTCTTCATCAGTTACCCATTTGACTAGTTTTATAACTAGTCAAATGGGTAACTGAGTGAAACTATGTCTGTGATTAAGAAGACGGAGTGCAGTTTTACAGAAAATTCACCACCATAAACTTACTAAGTGATGTGTCCACTTTGTTATCTTCCTCGGTGTTTACAGCATTCGTAGCCAAGCACTTCTTGAAGCCCACTGCAGCGCCGTTATCGACACATTCACCAAACTTAACCTTCAGTTTTACTTCATCTTAGATTACAGGCGTCAAGATCAGCAGATATTCATCCGCCCCAAAAAAACTAGGCATGCAGATAAATCAAGACTATTGAAAACCTGGCCACGAAGCTCAACATCAGCATTCTGTACCAGGAATGGCGGAGGTAGCGTGTTCATGAACAGTAAAGACTACACCAGTAATATGACTGACACCTACAACACATCAGTCACCCAATCAGAAACAGAGAGACCACAAGACAATTCCTGTCCGATGCTTGCAGTATCCTAAAACGTTCAGAACCTGGTATAAAATTCTCATTTGTTTCCCATACATCCCAAATCATAACATGCATGGTCTACCAAGACACACAAAGTTAACATGCCGATGATAGCCACCGCATCTTATTTCCTGTTGGCAGAATAGCTGACAATATAATCAGGACTCTCTAACACCAACGTAGCAGTCATGGTACTTTAAGCCATACGTGAGCTGGCCAGATCAAACGCTAACCACTACATCACAGAAACAGGAGTGTGCAAGATTACTGACAGAGGTTGTTACAACCTCTACAGTAGCAAAACAGCAAGCAAGTTTCACACTAGAAGCCCTGACCATGAGAATACGTGTAAAGCTAACAATAAGAACATTACCTGCATTATGTATGTAAACATACACACACACACATGTACTGGACACAGAACTCAACAATAAGGATACAGAACTCAACAATAAGGACACAGAACTCAACAACAAGGACACAGAACTCAACAATAAGGACACAGAACTCAACAATAAGGACAGAGAACTCAACAATAAGGACAGAGAACTCAACATTAAGGACACAGAACTCAACAATAAGGACACAGAACTCAACAATAAGGACACAGACCTCAACAATAAGGACACAGAACTCAGCAATAAGGATACAGAACTCAGCAATAAGGACACAGAACTCAACAATAAGGACACAGAACTCAGCAATAAGGATACAGAACTCAACAATAAGGACACAGACCTCAACAACAAGGACTCAGAACTAAACATTAAGGATACAAGGCGAAATATTACTGTATGAAATCAGCAGTCATAATTCTCCTATCAGTCTCCCTTCCTTAACACTTATCCTTCCTCTTTTCTCCCTTCCCATTTCCTTTCCCTCCGTGCCCTCTCTTAAGTTCCCTCTTTCCTTACAAAAACACCTTCTCTTTCCCTCTAAATACACTTTCTCTTCCTCCCCCTCCCTACCTTTCCCCTCCCCTCCTATCTTTTCTATTCACCTCCTTCCCTTCCCTCCCTTTCCCTTATGTTTTTCCTCTCCCCTCTCTTCCTCCCATCCCTTACTATATCACCCTCCCCCTATCCTCACCAAATGCCAAATACCCCCTTCCCTCCACATACCCCCCCTTAACAACCTCCCCTTGCCTTCCCCATCTCCCCCCACCTCCCCACCATCGTCACGGAGTCGCGTGTGGAAGCTGGCTGTAAAAAAAGGCCGTTAAATGCAGGTATTGTGAGTCAATTTTCTCTCACGCCATCACTGCTCATTATCAGCTGCTGGTGTGTACTGACCAGGTGGGGGAGGGCAGGCATGGGGAGGGAGGGAGTGGGAGAGGGAAGGGGGGTGTAAGGGAAGGGAGGGAGGGAGGGAGGGGGCATGTTAGGGAAGGGGAAAGATAGTGAACCATGTAAGGAAGGGAGGGAGGATAGTGGACCACGTAAGGGAGGGAGGGAGGTAGTGGACCACGTAAGGTAGGGAGGATAGTGAACTACGTAAGGAAGGGAGGAAAGATAGTGGACCACGTAAGGAAGGGAGGGAGGATAGTAGACCACGTAAGGAAGGGGGGAAGGATAATGGATAATTTATGGAAGGGGAGGATAGTAGACCATTTATGGAAAGGGAATATAATAGACCATTTATGGAAAGGGAATATAATAGACCATTTATGGAAGGGGGAGGATAGTGGACCATTTATGGAAAGAGGAGGTGGGGGGATATGGAGCAATAGCCACAAGTTGGGTAATTTCGTCCTGATTACTGAATGTTAAAACTCTGGCTGACGTATGATGTTGTATATCAGCACAGGTGTCACCACCTGTAACACCTGCCACGCTACTTTTTGAAGGGAAACTGACAGTGACTAACATATGGTGGTGTTGCACGAACGCACCCTGCAACACTGGTGTACAAACTCTCCCTGTAACGCTGGTGTTGCACGAACGCACCCTGCAACGCTGGTATTGCAGGGTGCGGTGGATCAAGCCTTGATTCACCGCGAGGCTTGGTCATGGAGCGGCCCGAGGAAGCATTGACCCCCAGAACACCCTCTAGGTATACTCCAGGTATCAAGACACAAGGAAAATGCCAAGAACTACTGTAATAAACAACTTTCTAGATCTGATTTGAAGATAACGATTTGCGTCTAGCTTGATAACTTCCATTTTCTGATCTTTCCAAAACACCTGGAAAAATGTCAACAGGTGTCAATCCTTCATGAAATCGTCAATTCAAAGTAGACGGTTTATGTGACTTGTTCTAATTCTCCATTACCATTAGATTCTTGTCATTTTTTCCCACAAGTACGTACTGCAGGTTTCGTTCGTGTCTATTTTTTCTTTGGCAGTTGATTTTTCCCAGTCATTCCCCGTAGATCTATGCTTTTGTGCACGCTCCAGAATTACTTTTGTTGAAGTCAAAGATAAACAAGGTTCCAGCTATGAATTTCTAGTTGTTAAACGTTTTCCTCCAGTAGATTCAGCTTTTCTTGTCTAACAGCATTCATATCCTCACGTGAATCAGCAGCATGTTGCTCGGTACCATCATCAGGAGGTTCCAGTGATAAACCCATACCTGTGGTACCTTCTCTACCAGATATATAAGTATTCAACTGTCTTCTCGTTGATGAGAAACCTATAAAAACTAGACACAGAGAGAGTAAAGCAAATTTGCTTTATTACAATATTAAAAGAATATGTGTTCAAATTTACGGGTGTTCTGTAAGCCCTGAACTTGTACCATAAAATATAACTGTCATAGAAAGATGCTTATTCTGGTAGTGACTTTCTCTTTCAGCTCCATGAGAATAATTTTCGTGTGCATCAGTATTTTAGTTGATATACAATGGGTAAGAAAGAAATTTAGGTAAAATTGTCTCTATATTTTTACTTAAACATTTGTTTATTTTGCATAGCATATATTACGACAATAGGACTTATATGTTTAGAGAAATAATGTAAAACTCGCCTCTTGCCAGACGTTTTGTCGAATTCATTCATGGAAGGTTCATTCCTCCCCCCTGTGTGTTCACTGTTAACATAAACTTTGAAATATTCAGTGATCAGGATAAAACTTTCACATTTTCTCTATAAGAGAAATAATAAAACACTTTAGTGGATAAACTCAGCTGGAAAACCATTTTGAAATTTGGTTACTTTGTATCCATTTAGATGGGCAGTTTGCGTTCGTAATTAATGATGTCTGTAGCTTCTCTGGGATGCCTGTGTGTTATGTAGACTGTTATGTTTAACCTATGGTCAGGTAGTGTCCTGCAACGCTGGTGATGCACCAGTTCTCTTCACAAAACCGAAGTTGCAGAAAAGCTCTTGTGTTTCACGAAGATTCTCAGCAGTGCTGTAGGTGTTGCACGAACGTTCACTACAACACTGATGGCCCTTCACGAACTTTACCTGAACCATTGGTGTTGCACGAGCGCTCCTTACAATGCTCTTGTTCCAGGAACTCGCCCTACAGTGTTGCATGAGAGTTCCCTGCGATGCTGTATGTGTTGAACAAGCGGTCTTTATAACACTGGTGTTTAACCAACGGTCTCTGCAAAGCTGCTGTTGCACAAATGGTATTTGCAACACTGCTTTTGTTCAAACTGTCTCTACAACTGTGCTGTTGTACAAATGGTCTCTACAACGCTGATGCATAAACGGTGTCAGCAGCCTTTGAAAACCAAAGAATTCCTAATAGTTAAATGCAAGAGGAAACTCCTGTTTACTACTGTCGTTTACACACTTTGATCTTCTTTGTTATTTTTTTTAATCCTACTCAAAAACTCTAGCCAAAATATATCGACTAGTTTTTCCTTCTATGGTTTCTTTTTTTCATTTTTTCTCCACTTCATTTTATCGTTATTTAGCCCTTTTCATATTTGTTATTAACATGTATTCTACTTTCATATTTGTTATTAACATGGATTCTACTTTCATATTTGTTATTAACATGGATTCATCTCTCGTTTTCTTGCCCTTTTGTACTTCCACATTTTTTCTCCCCAATTCTCCTTTAATATTTTCACCGTTTTGTCATTCCGCAGGAACGTTCCGAAGGAACAACTGCAGGCAGTTGTTCCTTCTTATATTTCCCTTATTTTATATTTTATATGCTTTGTATTATTGTTATTGTTATTATTATTATTATTATTATTATTATTATTATTATTATTATTATTATTATTATTATTAGTAGTAGTAGTAGTAGTAGTAGTAGTAGTAGTAGTAGTAATAGTAATAGTAATAATAATAATTCAGCAGTATTATTCTATTTACAATGCGTCTGCTACATCTTCGTTGATTTATGTTACCTCTACAACTTGTACCTGTGTGTGTGTCTGGTAGCAGTCACTATACTTCGTCAACCACCTTACACCACAACCCTTGACACACCACACAACCCTAGCACACAATACACTTATTACGCACACCAAATAATAAATTGGAAACGCAACACAAACCGTACAATACATAAGAGTGGACTGTTAGATCAATAAGATACAACACGAAACAAATAAAATAATGTACAGTGTACAGCATGCGTAATACACGTAGATCGCAGCACTTGCAACAAAAACAGTGTAGCGAACATAGATCACAGCAAACGGCCTGCTGCACATCCTGTTGCTGTCACAACACGTAATTGCTTGCGTCCGCTTATTATCACACGGCAAACACACACACACACACACACACACACACACACACACACACACACACACACACACACACACACACACACACACACACACACACACACACACACACACACACACATATACACACACACACACACGCGCACACACACACACTCGTGGAGGAGTCACGCGGTTTGAGCTCGTGTTTTGGTGGTAATTTCTGACTGTGCCGTAAGGAATAGAGTGTGGGATATAGGTGTGTGCACGCATAAGAGTGCATATAATCACTTAAGCCCCGAAAAAAGGAAATATAAGTGATCACAGAAAAGAAAACGAAAGAAATTAGTGGCTGAGTGTTATTGGGGGCCGTTGGAAGGGTGAACGGTTGTGTCAGGCCTAAATAGTGTTGCCATAATAACGCAGTGGGGTATTTGAAGAATAAGTGCGACTCAAGACCAGGGAGATAAGAGATATGTATAGATGTGTCAGTAAATACAGTGAGTGAGTGAAAAAATTAGAAGAGGTAGAGACTATAGTGCATACAGGAAGTTAGTGGAAAAGTTACCGAGAAGCATCAAACATCAACTTCTGGGAGACAGGACAGACCAGCAACGTTACTACACTGCCAGCCGCAAGTAATATTCACCTAGTTTGAGTTGCATGGGGTCAATAGTACCTGTCTCTAGCTGGAATTGGGGGTCACTCTCCTCGAGCTATCAGAATTAGAATAAGCAACATTTACTGGTATATAATAGAATTTAGAGGTAGCGGCATGTAGGCGAAGCCTAGTGTATTTATTTTTGAACGTAATTTTAAACGCATAAGAGTACAGTGGGAACCAAGAGATTGGGTACATATACAATACATATGTAGTACATACGTGGGAAATAAGGACTATTTACATAAACATATCCACACACACTTGGTGAGAACAACTCTGCTGTTAGGCAATTGAATAGCTGTAGCACACACACACACACACACACACACACACACACACACACACACATATATATACAGGATTTCACACCTTCCTGTGAAGTGACACTATAACCCTTCCTTCCCCCCCCCATCTCTCTCTATCTCTCTCTCTCTCTGTCTCTCTCTCTGTCTCTCTCTCTATCTCTCCCTTTCTCTCATCCTCTCTCTCTTCCTCTCACTTTCTCTCTCTCTCTCCCTCTCCCTCTCTCTCTTCCTCTTCTTTTTTCTCTCTCTCTCCTCCCTTGTCACTCTCCCCTCTCTCTTACCTTTTCCCTCTCTCTCACTTTCTCCCCCTCTTTACCCTTCTTTTCCCCTCCTTCTAGGCTCCCCTTCTCTCTCTCCCCCTTTTTCTTTTTTTTCTTTCTCTCTCTCTTTCACTAAAAAAAAAAAAAAAAAAAAATGGTTGGGACTCGCAGGAATCAGGGATCAGAGGACAATGGTACTGGTAGGGAGGAATGGATGGAGGAACAGTAGAAAAGGATAGAGCAAGAATGGGAGAGAAAATTAGGAGAGCTTTCTGAAAAAATGGAGAAAGAGCCCTCTGTGAAATGGGAAAAGAGGTTGGAGAAGGAGACGAAGAATTGGGAGGCACAAGTCGAAACTGCAGTAGCCAGGGTAAAGGTTCTAGAATTTGAGGTAAACAGGCTGAAGCAAGTCTCAGGGGTAGTAACCAGAGAAGACATACCATACGAAGCTGAGAGGCTGAACAGGAAGGAAGGAGATTTGAATTATGCTAAGGTCATATCAGCCTGCAAAGAAGGGCCAGGGAGTGAAAAGGAAGAGCAGATGGGTGCAGATGGAGAGGGAGATAGGTTGAATGCTGAGGCACAACCATGCTACCAAGAGCCAATGGAAAAATCAAGGGAGAAAATGACCACATACAGACAGGAACCAGAGTCACAGAGGGAGAGGCAATGGGAGGAGGAAAGGGCAAAATCAGTGATTATCCATGGGCTTCGGGAGAGAGAGGAAAGGACACACACTGAAAGACGGCAGGAAGAAAGAAAGGAGATTGAGAAAATCATCACGGAAATAGGGAGAGAAGACATGGATGAGATTGTAAATTTTCAGAGAATAGGGGGGTACTTGAAGGGGAGAAACCGACCGATCAAGCTGATTCTCAGGACAGAAGCAGTGTGGAACAGGATCCTCCAAGAGAAACCACGGTTGAAAAGCTCGGAAGAGTACAAGAAGGTGTTCCTAGACAGAGAGAGAACACGAACAGAGAGACAGCAGCTGAGGGAGAGGACAAAAAAGCGAAAGGAGCTAGGAAAGGAGACAAGGATGGAACCAGCAGAGGTCAGTCAGAGCAGAACAGAGCAGCAAGGGCAAGCACGCACACAACTATCCTCAGAACCCCACAACCTATCACACCATCCCAACACACAATACAATCCATACCCACATCTTCCACCCAACCCCCAACCATAGAATCCCACAGTATGCTACCAGGTCTCCCACCCCCACAGGCCCCCCAAACCACAGTGTTGGAAAGGAAACTGAAGGTATGGTACACAAACGCTGATGGAATAACAAACAAGTGGGAGGAGTGGCATGAAAGAGTCAAAGAGGCATCACCAGACTTCATAGCGATCACAGAAACCAAGCTTACAGGTATGATAACAGATGTCATCTTTCCAGTGGGATACCAGATCCTGAGAAAAGACAGAAGGAACAGGGGGGGTGGAGGAGTGGCATTGCTGATCAAACACCGATGGAATTTTGATGAGCTGGAGAGAAGAGACAGCGGAGAAGAAAGTGATTACATAGCGGGAACGCTTCACTCTGGTGGCCCCAAGGTGATAATTGCAGTGATGTATAACCCACCACAGAACAGCAGGAGGCCAAGGCAAGAGTATGACGAGAGCAATAGAGCGATGGTTGACACACTGGCTGCAGTGGCCAGAAGAGCTCATGCATGCAGGGCAAAGCTACTGATCATGGGTGACTTTAACCACAAGGAGATCGACTGGGAGAACTTGGAGCCACATGGGGGCCAAGATACATGGAGGGCTAAGATGATGGAGGTGGTATTGGAAAACTTCATGTACCAACACGTAAGGGACACTACAAGAGAGAGAGAAGAGGATGAACCAGCAAGACTGGACTTAGTATTCACCTTGAGTAGTGCAGATATTGAGGACATCACATATGAAAGACCCCTTGGGGCCAGCGATCATGTGGTTTTGAGCTTCGAATACACAGTAGAGCTACAAGTGGAGGGGGAAGCAGGAAGGCCAGGACAAATGAAACCAAACTACAGGAAAGGGGACTACACAGGAATGAGGAACTTCCTGAATGAGGTTCAGTGGGACAGAGAACTGGCAGGGAAGCCAGTTAATGAGATGGTGGAATATGTAGCAACAATGTGCAAGGAGGCTGAGGAGAGGTTTATACCCAAGGGTAACAGGAATAATGAAAAAGCCAGGATGAGCCCATGGTTCACCCAAAGATGCAAGGAGGCAAAAACCAAGTGTGCTAGGGAATGGAAGAAATATAGAAGGCAAAGGACCCAGGAGAATAAGGAGAGCAGTCGTAGAGCCAGAAACGAATATGCACAGATAAGAAGGGAGGCCCAGCGTTAATATGAAAACGACATAGCAGCAAAAGCCAAATCTGACCCAAAGCTGTTATACAGCCACATCAGGAAGAAAACAACCGTCAAGGACCAGGTAATCAGGCTAAGGAAGGAAGGAGGAGAGACAACAAGAAATGACCGTGAAGTATGTGAGGAACTCAACAAGAGATTCAAAGAAGTGTTCACAGAGGAGACAGAAGGGGCTCCAGAAAGACAGAGAGGTGGGGTACACCACCATGTGCTGGACACAGTACACACAACCGAGGAAGAAGTGAAGAGGCTTCTGAGTGAGCTAGATACCTCAAAGGCAATGGGGCCAGATAACATCTCCCCATGGGTATTGAGAGAGGGAGCAGAGGCGCTATGTGTACCCCTAACAACAATATTCAATACATCTATCGAAACAGGGAGATTGCCTGAGGCATGGAAGACAGCAAATGTAGTCCCAATCTTTAAAAAAGGAGACAGACATGAAGCATTAAACTACAGACCAGTGTCACTGACATGTATAGTATGCAAAATCATGGAGAAGATTATCAGGAGAAGAGTGGGAACACCTAGAAAGGAATGATCTCATCAACAGCAGCCAACATGGTTTCAGGGACGGGAAATCCTGTGTCACAAACCTACTGGAGTTATATGACATGGTGACAGCAGTAAGACAAGAGAGAGAGGGTTGGGTGGATTGCATTTTCTTGGACTGCAAGAAGGCGTTTGACACAGTTCCACACAAGAGATTGGTGCAAAAACTGGAGGACCAAGCAGGGATAACAGGGAAGGCACTACAATGGATCAGGGAATACTTGTCAGGAAGACAGCAGCGAGTCATGGTACGTGGCGAGGTGTCAGAGTGGGCACCTGTGACCAGCGGGGTCCCGCAGGGGTCAGTCCTAGGACCAGTGCTGTTTCTGGTATTTGTGAACGACATGACGGAAGGAATAGACTCTGAGGTGTCCCTGTTTGCAGATGACGTGAAGTTGATGAGAAGAATACACTCGATCGAAGACCAGGCAGAACTACAAAGGGATCTGGACAGGCTGCAGACCTGGTCCAGCAATTGGCTCCTGGAGTTCAATCCCACCAAGTGCAAAGTCAT
>NC_069458.1:11468899-11533899 GCF_026875155.1 Cherax quadricarinatus | reverse complement strand
TAAGATCTTGGAGAAACACTGCTAAGATCTTGGAGAAACACTGCTAAGATCTTGGAGAAACACTACTAAGAGGTTGAGGAAGAAATATTTTTTACCGAGTAAGAGGGCCATTCAAACCCCCCAGATGTTTTACTCAAAGAGACGAGCACAAGATGAAAATTATATTGAAACAAATGGGAAAAAGAGACTAATGCATTTTTGAAAATCGTATACACTGATATTGATAGAACATTCTCATAATGATTAGAACTTATAGCTGTTATAAATTATAGTTTAAACATCCTCGTTTAGTTCTTACAATGTTCAGAAATGGCATCTTGTAAAGCAGTTTAGTGCAGTGACACAATAAAAGGCAAAGGGCAGCTAATAACGTAAGGAAAATGGACACGAATGCCTTTGCTTAGGACACCTGATAGAAAACATATGTAGTCCCATGTTGCCTGGGGCAACATGGGACTACAGCTATGTGATGGAAGTGTTTGTGGTGAGAATCCCCGAGATGCTGGTTTTTGAGAGGAAAGTTCGTTGCGAGGGTGAGAAATTCCCTTAGAGAAGGGGCACAGTCTTTGAACCTTTAAGTGATCAAGGTCCCACAGCACTTAAACTTTTTAATTAATGTACCCTGAGTGAGTGCATTAGAGACCACATCATTGTCCAGTATATTTAAAAACTTATAATGTAATATAGTATCTTGTTCAACACATCAGTGTTCATACAGGAAGGAACAGCTGCATTGTTCAATGACAGTATTTTTAGCCTAAAAATTCATCTTGTTACAGTCACAAGAATTCAGAGAAGAGATAAATTATTTTAGTATAAAGAGTGAATTACATTTGGAAACAGAAAAGATGTAATATTTTAGCACACGAGAGTTCATGATAAGGTGCAAAGGTTTGCATCCATAACTAGTCCCAGAGATGAGAGAAGCGCATTAAGAGACATTAAAGATACTGATCCCAATGACTGTTGAAGAGAAGAAGACCAAGAAAGTGACGATTGATAAATTAGACATATGTGCAACATTTGGGTATCGTTAATGAGGAAACGTTTCGCCACACAGTGGCTTCATCAGTCCATACAAAGAAGAATGGTGAAGAACAGGAGTAGTTTGAAGTAATCAGTCCCTCATCCTAGAGTCGATGAGATCAGTCCATCAATCTTGAAAAGAATACAGCATATGTGTGGAGAAGTAGCTTATATACCGTAGGCAGGAGAGGTGCAGCAGTCGTAGGTGGTGTCCCAGTTGACCAATGTGGAAGTAGGTCGTGCCCAAGGGTTAGGCAAGTGAAGAATTCCCTGTATTAAGATCCCAAGATGTTGCTGTGTCTAACAGGAATGTAGACGAATGGTTCACAGAACCGACAAGTTGATAAATTAGACACATGTGTAACATTTGGGTATCATTAATGAGGAAACGTTTCGCCACACAGTGGCTTCATTAAAGATACCCTAAAGTTCCACATGTGTCTAATTTATCAACTTGTCTCAAGAAATCGTAATGACACGATTGCAAACAAACCATACCCCGGCCGGGATTGAACCCGCGGTCTAGTGGCTAACGCGACGGGCTGGAGTTTTGAGACTCTATGACCGCGGGTTCAATCCCGGCCGGGGGTATGGTTTATCAACTTGTCGGTTCTCTGAACCATTCGTCTACAAAGTGACGATTACGACGTGAATGGGAAGGAATGGGATTGGAAGAGAAAATACAGGAAAGCACATGAAAATTAATGAAGTGCAGGAATAGAAGAGGAAGGAGAAGAACGGGAAGTGAAGCAGGAATAGAAAAACGCGGAAGGAAGAAACGAAAAAGAAGGTAGTAAGGAGAGTGAGAGGAAAGTGAATAGAAAAATTAAACAGAGGAAAGAGAATCCCAGGGTAAACAGAAAGAAGGCAGATGAAATGGAAAAACATGAAAGATAAAGTGGGGAGAGGTACGAATATGAAGGAAACAACAGAGGAGATATAAAGGAGACAGAATAAAGGCAGAAGAAAGAGAAACTAAGCAGAAAGGCGCAAGAGAGACGGTGGAAGGCAATGTAAATAGGATATAGAAAAGGAGAGATGAAAGAGGGGAAGGAGGGAAACAAGGAGAAGGGGAGAGGCAGTGAAGAAATAGAAGGTAGAGAAGAAAAATATAGAAGAGAATGGATATGGAAGTTCGATGGAAAGGTAAGAGGCAAAGAGGAAGGGGTAAAGAGGAAGGGGCAAAGAGGAAGGGGTAAAGGGAAGGCGAGAGGGTAAAAGGGAAGGCGGAAAGGGTAAAGAGGAAAAAGGAAGGGGTAAAGGGAAAGAGGTAAAGGGGAAGGGTAAAGGGTAAGGCAGAAGTGGTAAAGAAGAAGGGGTAAATGTGAAGGGGAAAGGTGTAAGTGGGAAAGGTAAAGTAGAAGGCGAAAGTGGTGAATGGGGAGGGGCTAAGCGGAAAGCGAAAGTGGTAAATGGGGAGGGGCTAAGCGGAAAGCGAAAGGGGTAAATGGGGAGGGGCTAAGCGGAAAGCGAAAGGGGTAAATGGGGAGGGGCTAAGCGGAAATCGAAAGTGGTAAATGGGGAGAGGCTACGCGGAAAGCGAAAGGGGTAAATGGGGAGGGGCTAAGAGGAAAGCGAAAGGGGTAAATGGGGAGGGGCTAAGCGGAAAGCGAAAGTGGTAAATGGGGAGGGGCTAAGCGGAAAGCGAAAGGGGTAAATGGGTCAAAGAATATTTCAAGACGTACAGGAGACAGACAGGAAGGGAGACATTGAAAGATAAGATAAACCGAGAGGGAGAATAGAGGTGAAAGATAAGAGGCAGGACGGAGATAAGAGAAAGAAGAGAAGGCAGAGAAAGAGGATGGACGGGACGACGGGGAGAGATAAGGGTGAGGGAGAAGGCAAAGGTGGGATGGAAAGAGGGGGAGAGGAGAGGGTGAGAAGAGAGGAAAAGTAAAGGAGAAGTACGAAGAGAGGAAGGGAGGAAGAGAGGCGTGAGGGATGGAGAAGAGGAAAGAGAGAGAAGAATGATGGGTAATGAGGGGGGAGATAAGGGAAGAGAAGTTTAACGGGAAATAGGATGAAGAGAACTAGATGGAGGGTAGCCAGAGCGAGGAGTGATGAGAGTTGGAGAGGGAGGGAGAGCTGGAGAGGAAGCTAGAGAGGGAGAGGGAGCTGGAGAGGAAGCTGAAGAGGGAAGGAGAGCTGGAGAGGAAGCTAGAGAGGGAGGGGGACCTGGAGAGGAAGCTAGAGAGGGAGGGAGAGCAGGAAGGGAAGGGAGAGGGAACGAGGGAGAGGGGAGGTGAGGGGAAACTATGGCCCGGGGCTGGCAAGAGGAGAGACCGCCTGCACAAATATTTTGATAATGGGTGTTAAATAATTCATGGGAGAACCACGTATTTTGACAGCGAGCGAGGAGGGTAGAGCACCTTTGTAGTCTACATGGATATTCCGCTGGACCGTAGTCTCTGGATCAGTCCGGTGGACCATAGTAGCTACACTGCTCCGGTGGACCAATGGCTCCTGTCAGTCACAGTGGCTAGACTGCTCCAGTGGACCAAAGGCTCCAATCAGTCACAGTAGCTAGACCATCCAGGGTGAAACATAGTGGCTGGACCATTCCCAGGAGTTCATTGTAACTGTACGGTTCTGGATGGACCAGAGTAGCTGGACCAACCCAGGTGGACCATTCCAAAAAAAAAAAAAATGGCCTTTCCCCCATTCCTCTCACCTCTCGACAAACCATCTCTCACTGACACAACTGTAAATTCATTCTTGTTCTGTTTCTCTATCACAATTTTTTTCTCACTCCTGTATTCACCGGATTGTGTTTGTGAGGGTCGAGCCTCAGCCCCTGGTCCTACTTCTTAAACTACAATCATCGGCATTATTGCTTCCAGGCCTCATAAGCCTTATCATACCTACTCTTTAAACTCTGTACTACATTAGCCTCTACCACTTCCTCGTGTAACTCATTCCACTTATGTACCATCCTGAGAATAAAAAAAAGTATTTCCTAACATTCCTATGGCTCATCCGTCTATTTAATTTCCATCCGTAATCTATTGTCTTTATGACTCTCATTTCAAAACGTCTATTTCTTTCTACGCTTTTAAATCCTCTGAATTTCATGTTTGTTATAATCACGTATGAAAACAGGAACTGGAAAATAAAACCTGAGCGCTTTCATGTGCTTACACACACATCTTATTGTGATTTCTTCCTTAATAATCATGTATTTTCTAAGGTGGTAAGGTTCAGTTCCTTCAGATTCTCCTCGTAACTAATTCCCCTTACCTCTAGGATATGTATTTTGGAGAACCTCTGCACCTTATCGACTTCTCGTACATGTTTGGTCAGGTGAGGGCTTCATTAGTTTTTTATTTGAGGTTTCTGAAAGTAATTCTGAAATTAGCTTTTCTTGCATATGCTACAAATGTTATGCTAGCTTAGGGACTGATTACCTCAAACTCCTCCTCTCCTTACCCCTCTCTGCTTTGTATTGGACTAATGAAGCCACTGTGTGGCGAAAAGTTTTCTTAATAAAGATTCCCATATGTTGCATAAGTGTCTCAATCTTCAACCTGTCGGTTTTGAAAACCATTTATCACACAATGAAAATGATTGTTATAGGAATGCAATTGGAAGTCTGAGTAGATCTATAATCCACTTTGATAAAATGAACGTAGATAAGTATGTTTATGGAGCAACTTGCAATGTGAACACTGACTGATGTTGTAGTGGCCAGGCTTAGGCTTGGTTACAAGTACTTCTGACAGTTTGGGAGACACACAGATGATGATCAAACTAAATGCAAATTATGTGATCAGGCATATGGTCACTGTCTTGAACACTATGTACTTAATTGTCCACTTATTGAAGAATATATTGATAGTATAAAAACCTATGTGACATGTCAAGGTATCTTATTAATGAAAATATACCAGATATACTAAGCAATTTTCTTAAATTTTCTTGTAACAGATAAGTGAACTGTAGATATAAATCAAAATGAACACCTGTTAACCCTTTTGGGGTCTAGTTCCTAAGCATTTTGTGTATCCATATGCTCTTGCGCTACCGTCCACAGGTTAGATATGGGGTGCACAATAAACTAGCCACTTCGGTGGCAAAATCTAGAATCTAAATCAGGAGCTTCGTCAAGCGGTTACAAACAATACATGGGCACAGGGAATATTTAGGTACCACAAGAGGTGAAACAGTGGCCCTTCTGACCCATGTGGTAGATAGGTAGGTGGTAGTAGTAGTAGTAATAATTGAAGTTGCAGTAGTAGTATTAGTAGTAGTTCCCTGGTGATCGACATTAATCACACGTCATTCAAGCCGACCAGAAACTCTGGCTATCAAAAGTCTCTAACAGGTGGGTTGCCTGCCCCCTAATAAGTCTGGCTATTATTAATAATCGTACTAAGTACTCACCCCTCTGTGGTGTCCCGGTTTACACCTACATCCTGGACCCAGATTTAGGCGTTCATACCTGGTACACTGACTGGTGGAGTGACGTCTGTCCTTGTGCTGACACTTGATGAACGGGATACCACTGCCTATGCTATGGAGCCTACCTATCCAGAACAGGTATTGCAACTGATACTGAGCAAGCTACCAGACCGCCGATAGTCGTCTTGGGTGGGGGTCGTCGCTATGCACGGTAACACGAGGTCACAATTCTTCTACCCTTCTGTGAGCTGATATAATTGAAGGGTCCACAATCACTTGACTAAGTCTTAACGACTCTGACCTGCAACCTTTAATTAGTTGGTAATTGCTGTATTATGACATGCCTGACACCAGGTGTGTTTTCGACATCCTACATTGTGCTCTCTTCTAGACTGAAGTCACCTGCCCGCTGCAGATTGAGTCCTCCCTAGGTAGGAACTGGGCAAGGGGTTGCCAACCAAGACAGCAGAAGATATGAACACTTACAGTGTTCTAGACTTGTGCGAAAGTCAGATATATGATGAAGATTCTATGTCGAGAAAGGTATATAATACTGACAAGTTGATGATTAAGACACATATTCAACAGTTAGGTATCTTTATTGTTGTAATGCAGGTGTATTTGACTGAAGATGTCTACTGCATAGGAGAAACGTTTCAATAATGAAGATACTCAGTTTCTACACATGTGTCTTAATTATCAACTTAAAGATCCTAGCTTGATGAGACAGAGTTATGACAATTCATTAAAGACTCATGTGTCGGGGAATGTAATATTAGATAGTGTCTTTCACAAGGAAAGTGAGGGATAAAGGAGAGGAAACGGTACTTACCCTCTCTCTAGCGGGGATGTAACGGTCACACTTCTTACCCCACCCCTTAGGCTAGTGGATGGGTGAAGTAGCCGGTGGAATAAATTCCACCACACCACTGTTGTAAAGCATGGATATTTCAGTTACTGTCGCCTTCCTGTCAGCTTGAACCAGTCTGGCCATTCTTTTCTGACCCCTCTCATTAACAAGGCATTTTCTCCCACTGAACTGCCACTAACTGAATGTTTTGTGAATTTAACACAATTCTCTGTAAACTCTAGAAACTATAGTGCGTGAAAATCCCAGATCAGCAGTTTCTGAGATACTCAAACCACCCCGTCTGTCACCAACAATCATTCCACAGTCAGTCATTAGATAACATTTCTTTCTTCCCCATTCTCATGTTCGGTCTGAACAACAACTGGACCTCTTGACCATGTCTCCATGTTTCTAGGCATTGGTGCTGCCATGTGACTGGCTGATCATATATTTACATTAACGAGCAGGTGCACAGTTATACCTAATAAAATGGCTACTTCAACCACGAACAAGTGGTTTTTAAGCAATTAAAACACAGCGGAGAGCCGGGGATCAAACATGTTTGTAGGATTGATGGCCTTTTGGTTAGGGCGTCGTGAATTCTGATCCCGGCTAGCCGCTGTATATATATATATATTATATATATATATATATATATATATATATATATATATATATATATATATATATATATATATATATATATATATATATATATATATGTAAACATGGTTATGTAGAAATTATATAGTAATTTGAGTAAAAACGAGGCATGTTCAAACGCCCATCTAGCTATGATGCATTAAAATATCGAGGCGCCCACACCATTCCAAAATAATTAAATGTTGATGTAATTAAAATGCCTCTTTCGTTTTGCACTTCAACGTGTTTGTGTCGACGCCAGAGGCAACACGCACCACCAAATATATTATAAAATGTTTATCTTAGTATATTTGCGAATGTCTGACTGGCAGTCAATGGAATATCGTAATTAGAAATGTATATTGTAACAGTGAGCGTAGGAAGGAAGGTATGGAAGAAGTCTGGAATATTTATCACGACAAATGAAACTAATATAGAATCCAATACAAAGTTAGGAGTTCTAGGTTGTATTACTAGGTTGTATTATTACTAGGTTGTATTATTACCAGGTTGTATTAGTACCAGGTTGTATTATTACTAGGTTGTATTATTACTAGGTTGTATTAGTACTAGGTTGTATTATTACTAAGTTGTATTATTACTAGGTTGTATTATTACTAGGTTGTATTATTACTAGGTTGTATTATTACTAGGTTGTATTATTACTAGGTTGTATTATTATTAAGTTGTATTATTACTAGGTTGTATTATTACTAGGTTGTATTATTACTAGGTTGTATTATTATTAGGTTGTATTATTACTAGGTTGTATTATTACCAGGTTGTATTGTTACCAGGTTGTATTAGTACCAGGTTGTATTATTACTAGGTTGTATTATTACTAGGTTGTATTATTACTAGGTTGTATTATTACCAGGTTGTGTTATTACCAGGTTGTATTATTACCAGGTTGTATTATTACCAGGTTGTATTATTACTAGGTTGTATTAGTACTAGGTTGTATTAGTACTAGGTTGTATTATTACTAAGTTTTATTATTACTAGGTTGTGTTATTACCAGGTTGTATTATTACCAGGTTGTATTAGTACCAGGTTGTATTATTACTAGGTTGTATTATTACTAGGTTGTATTATTACTAGGTTGTATTATTACTAGGTTGTATTATTACTAGGTTGTATTATTACTAGGTTGTATTATTACTAGGTTGTATTATTACTAGGTTGTATTATTACTAGGTTGTATTATTACTAGGTTGTATTATTACTAGGTTGTATTATTACCAGGTTGTATTAGTACTAGGTTGTATTATTACCAGGTTGTATTATTACTAGGTTGTATTATTACTAGGTTGTATTATTACCAGGTTGTATTATTACCAGGTTGTATTAGTACTAGGTTGTATTATTACTAGGTTGTATTATTACTAGGTTGTATTATTACCAGGTTGTATTATTACCAGGTTGTATTATTACCAGGTTGTATTATTACCAGGTTGTATTATTACCAGGTTGTATTAGTACTAGGTTGTATTATTACTAGGTTGTATTATTACTAGGTTGTATTATTACCAGGTTGTATTATTACCAGGTTGTATTATTACCAGGTTGTATTAGTACTAGGTTGTATTATTACTAGGTTGTATTAGTACTAGGTTGTATTATTACTAGGTTGTATTAGTACAAGGTTGTATTATTACCAGGTTGTATTATTACCAGGTTGTATTATTACCAGGTTGTATTATTACCAGGTTGTATTATTACCAGGTTGTATTAGTACTAGGTTGTATTATTACCAGGTTGTATTATTACCAGGTTGTATTAGTACTAGGTTGTATTATTACCAGGTTGTATTATTACCAGGTTGTATTATTACCAGGTTGTATTAGTACAAGGTTGTATTATTACCAGGTTGTATTATTATCAGGTTGTATTAGTACTAGGTTGTATTATTACCAGGTTGTATTAGTACAAGGTTGTATTATTACCAGGTTGTATTATTACCAGGTTGTATTAGTACAAGGTTGTATTATTACCAGGTTGTATTATTATCAGGTTGTATTAGTACTAGGTTGTATTATTACCAGGTTGTATTAGTACAAGGTTGTATTATTACCAGGTTGTATTATTACCAGGTTGTATTAGTACAAGGTTGCATTATTACCAGGTTGTATTATTACCAGGTTGTATTAGTACTAGAAGAGTGAAGCTAAACCCGTTGCAGATTCTTACATCTGGACGACAATTTGTTGTGTGTAGAGGTTAAGTTAGGTGAAATTCGTCAGGAAACAGGACAAGTGTTTCCTGACGCGGGTCTTAGTCATATAATGACCCGCAGCTGGAGCTTAGGTCACCTGACCAAGGCCTTCCGCTGGCCTACCCCTTCATCTCTTTAAAACTTAAGGATATAATTGTAACCAGTTTTCATCAGGATATATATGAAGAAATGGTTACAAATGTATTTACTTAAAATGCTTTTATTGAAGATGTTTCGGTCCTGGAACCTTCACCACTTCAGTTACACGAGGGTAAATACGAGTTAACAAATGAAGAAATTCTATGGAGAGAAACGTCCATTTCCCTCACTTTTCGGAAGTCATTTGTCTTGCCACAAGTTTTAAATACAAAACTTTATGGAAAGCGAAACGTTGTCTCAGTAAAAACATGTTTAGCAAAGTCTCTCTTTTCTTCACTATTCATTATCTGGATCCAGTGAGAACGGTCATACCTGGAAAATACCTGGACAGTGTTCCGGAGATTAACGCCCCCCGCGGCCCCGTCCAAGCAAGTGTCATCTCTCTCTTCTCCAAGGCCTGGTCACAGACCGGGCCGCGGGGGCGTTGACCCACGGAACTCTCTCCAGGTAAACTCCAGGTAATATGAAATAATTGGAAAATGTATCTCTCTACTCATTATCTTTGCTCTTTTGTCTGTCCTCAGCTCCCTCTCTCTCTCTCTCTCTCTCTCTCTCTCTCTCTTTCTCTCTTTCTCTCCCTCTTTACCCAACCTTTTCCCAATCCACCTCTCTGTCTCTCTCTCTCTCTCACACACACACACACTTCATCCTTCCTCATTTACATTTATCCTTGACGTATGCAGGTTACCTGTAAGTTACCTGTAATCATTTCGGAGGTGTCACAGCCCCCGCGATAGGGTCCCAGACCAGGCCTCTTGGCTGCTGGCCTGATTGACTAGGCTGTTGGTGCCCTGCCACGTACAGCCCAAGGTATGTACCACAGCCCGGCTGGTCAGGAACAAGGTCGACGGTTTTAAACTTTGACACACTGTTGTGGGTTCATCAGTTAAACACGGTAACTACTCGTGAACCCTGTCATTCCACACAGTAATCAGTCTACCCTAAACCAAGTCACTCAATTCTGCACCCGGTCCGTCCACCCTACACCCTATCCGTCATATACCTAGTCAGTCCACCCTGCACCCAGTCAGTCTATTCTTCACCCAGTTATTCTTCAAACTCAATCAGTCCTGCACTCAATCTTGCACCTCATCCAAACACTCAGTATTGCATTAGTCTGTCTTCACAATGAGAGTGAGTCCACTCTCTTAAGTCCTACCTCCTGTCTAGCCTACCTTTCATACCCTTGTATGTCTGCCTCTCTTCTCTCTCTCTCTCTCTCTCTCTCTCTCTCTCTCTCTCTCTCTCTCTCTCTCTCTCTCTCTCTCTCTCTCTCTCTCTCTCTCTCTCTCTTTTTCCCTTTTTCTATACCCCATCTCTTCTATTCCAATTATTTCTTTTCCCCTTCCGATTTCCCCTCCCTCCCTCCCTCTCTTTCTCCCTCGTCTCGTGTATCTCACCCGCTCATCCCCCAGTTCCCTATCTCTTCATCTGTTTCCCCCTCAAATCCTCCTCATTCTCTACTTCTTATCAGTTCCCCTCACCAATCCTCCCCTCTTCAAGCTCTCATCCAAGCAGGTCTGCAGAGCGCTGAAGCTCTGTCTGCTGAACAATTCTGCAGAATACTTTGTCTGCTGGTCTCTTCATAATAGTCTCCGTCAGGTTGCCGGTAGCAGCTTGGCATACCCCGTCAGGTCCTGAGGGGAGCGTGGGGCACTCCTTTAGGTCCCGAGGGAGCGTGATGCCCTCCGTCAGGTCCAGAGAGAGCGTGGTGCCCTCCATTAGGTTCTGAGGGAGCGTGGAGCCCTCCGTAAGGTCCCTACGGGAGCGTGGTACCCTCCTTCGGGTCCCAAGGGAGCGTGATGCCTTCCGCCAGGTCCCGAGGGAGTGTGGTGTCCTTCTCTAGGTCCCTGTATTAGCGTGTTGCCCTCCGTCAGGTCCCGAGGGAGAGTGGTGTCTCCCGTCAGGTCCCGAAGGAGCGTAGTGCTCTCCGTCAGGTCCCTGTAGAAGCGTATTGCCCCTCCGTCAGGTCCCGAAGGAGAGCGGTGCCCTCCATCAGTCCCCGGGGAAGGGATGTGAAGGTGGCAGTCCCCGTCAGGTCCCAAGGGGTGCGCGTGGCGCCCCTTGTGATAAACTGGTCCCCTAACTCTTCTTTATCTCTGCTGCGACTCCCGTATTGCTCTTATCTTCATTTATGGCAACATTACTCACACTGTAAACACGCTTATTCAAAAGTTTAATGTGAAATCGATCCAAAATTGCGCCGCTGAAAGGCCAGTGTTCGATTCCTCGCGCGATGGAATCATTGTATTTCCCAAGGGAAACATCCACTGAGAAGCTCATCCAACTTCAAATGTTTTAGAGAGAAATGGACACCACTGCATTCACTTGGGACACCTTTACTGAAGACGTTTTGGGCGTGGGACCTTCAAAAAGGTCTCAGAACCGAGAAATCTTAAATAAAAATGTCCTTAGCGAATATATTTGTTTCCTTTAAGTTGACTGCATTTACTGCCTTGCTTTTTACTCTGCACTTTTAGATTTAGATACTTTTTAGATACTTTTTTAGATACTTTTTTGACATTGCGATAATATTCATAAAGATAAATTAACAATAAATTTGAAAACTGTCCATAATATTTGAACGATGTTTAAATGTAGATACTGTAAGATTATTCAAATTATATTCATAGGGAAATGCTGAACGTGCAGAGGCATGCGGCGGCTGGCGAATGAGAGGCAGCCCAGTTTGATCCGGGGAAGTAGAGGATAACTCCAGCTCCAAGGGAAGATTATATGAGATTGTAGGTTCAACATTTTATAATCTCAACAACTCGCCACCAACTCATTGGATGTTTAATATACATGTATACACACACACACACACCACACACACACACACACACACACACAATATAAATATATATATAAATATAATAATATATATATATATATATATATAGTATATATATATATATATGTCGTGCCGAAAATGTAACAACTGGTCAATAAGCAAGAAACTCATTTTAAAATAAAGTACTTTCTAAGAATTTCCTCTATACGTTTAAAGATAAATTTTTTTCATTAATGTTGATGTAAAAATTTATAATTTTTTTTGCACCAAAATGAACTTAGAAAAACTTACCTAACCATATTAAAACACGCGCAATTTATTTTTAGCCTAACCCAACTAAGTATAATTTAGTTTTTGTATACAGAAATATAATACTAAACAAACACAGTGAAATATATTTTTTTTCGTTAGGTTCAGAATAGATTTGGGGAAAAAAATGCATACAGAAATTTCCGCTTGTTCCTATATGGAAAGATGAGCGGTGCGATATAAGCCAAGATCGCAAGTTCTGCCTATTCGGCACGAGATATATATATATATAAATATAATATTAATAATATATATATAAATATTATATTATAAATAGATATATATATATATATATATATATTAATATGTGAAAAAGGCTATGACAGGGTGGATAGGAGGGGGCAATGTGGCAGATTTTGCAGTGTCTGGGGTAGGAGGTGGGTTACTTAAAGCAGTGAAGAGTTTTTAACGAGGATAGTGAGGCACAAGTTAGAGTATGTAGGAAAGGGTAAATTGTTTTCCCAGAAAAAGTAGTCCTAAGACAAGGATGGTGAGAGTGTCATCGAGGGTTGTTTAATATAATTATAGATGGTGATTGTTAAAGATGAATAAATATCGAGGGTCTTGGCAAGAGTCGTTGAGTTAAAAAAAAGAATCCACACACCAAAGTGGGGAGATTGTCACAGCTGCTCTTGGCTGATGACAACTGTGGCTCTTGGGAGATTCTGAAAGAATTTGCAAGATGGTGGATGAAATTGGTAGGTGTGCAAAAGAACGAAAATAAAGGTTAAAACAGGAAGAGAAAGGTTATGAGGATAAACAAAAGATTAGGAGATTGAAAGATTGAATATCAGATATGGAGGGAGAGAGTATGGAGGAGGTGAACGTATTCAGATATTGGAAGTGGACATGTCAGCGGATTGTTCTATGATCGATGAGGTGAGAATCATAGAATTATGAGGAAAAAGAGAGATTGTTGCACTTAGGAGTCTGTGGAGACCCAAGAACATTTGTTCCTGGAGGCAAAAGAGGTGAATGTATGAGAGTATCGTTTTACCAACGCTCTTTAATGGTGTGAAGGCGAGGGTGATGAATGTAGCAGCGAGGAGAAGGCAGGGAGGCAGTGGAGATGTCATGTCCAGAGGGCAATGTTTGGTGTGAATAAAATGCAGAGAATTCGTAGTTTGGAAGTTAGGAGGAGGTGCGGGATTACCAAAACTGTTTGTCCAGAGGGCAGAGGAAGGGTTGTTGAGTTGGTTCGGACATGTAGATAGAATGAGCAAACAGAAAGACTTCAAGAGTGTAAAGTCTGTATGGAAGGAAGGCGGGGTAGGGTCTTCCTAGGAAGGGTTGGAGGAGGGGGTGAAAGGAGGTTTTGTGTGCGAGGGGCTATGACTTCCAGCAGGCCGCAGAGCGGGTTTGATAGGGAGTGAATGGAGCCAAATTGTTTTTAATACTGACGTGCTGTTGGAGTGGGATCAAAGTACATATATGAAGGGATACAGGAAACCGGCAGGCCTGGACTTGAGTCCTGGAGATGTGAAGTACATGCCTGCACTCTGAAGGAGGGTTGTTAATGTAGCAGTTTAAAACTGTAGTGTATATGCACCCTTCTGGCAAACAGTGATGGATTGAATGATTCTGAAAAGCTTTTTTCTTTTTCGGGCCACCCTGCCTTGGAGGGAATCGCCTGGTGTAGATAATAAAATAAAATATATATATATAATAAATATATAAATATATATAAATAAAATAATATATAAATAATATATAATATAAAATTATATATAAATATTTTGGAGCAAAGAGGGAATGTAATGATATTATTTTTACCAACGCTCTTATATGGGTTTTGAACCTGTGGTGATGAATGTTTGCATGCTAGGAGAAGGCAGGAGGCAGTGGAGATGTCATGTCTGAAGGGCAAATGTGTGGTGTGAAATAAAAAGCAGAGAATTCGTAGTTTGAAGTTAGGAGGAGGTGCGGATTACTCAAAAACAGTTGTCAAGGGCTGTGGAAGATTTGAAGGTGGTTCGGACATGTAAGAGAATGGAGCGAAACAGAATGACTTCAAGAGTGTATCAGTCGATGGAATGAAGGCGGGGAAGTGGCCGGCCTAGAAGGGTTGGAGAGGGGGTAAAGGGATGTTTTGTGTGCGAGGGGCTTGGACCTTCCAGCAGGCATGCGGAGCGTGGTTTGATAGGAGTGAATTGGATGACAAATGGTTTTAATAGTATTGGGGCTTGACGTGCTGTTGGAGTGTGAGCAAAGTACATTTTATGAAGGTATACAGGAAACCGGCAGGCCGGACTTGAGTCCTGGAGATGGGAATACAGTGCCTGTCACTCTGAAGGAGGGGTGTTAATGTGCAGTTTAAAAACTGTAGAGTAAAAGCACCCTTCTTGTCAAGACATGTGATGGAGTGAATGATGGTGAAAGTTTTTCTTTTCGGGCCACCCATCCTTGTGTGAATCGCGCAGTAGTGATAAATAATATATATATATTATATATATATAATATAATATATATATATTAATAATATATATATATATATATTATTAAGTTTTAAATATATAGGATGGGATCCACGTCTGGTGTAAATTGTGGGACCCACAGCCTCGGAAAAGTGGATAAAAAGGCTTCAATGAAGAATATTTGGATTTCTTCTTGAAGCCATTTGAATATTCCACTTCCCCTACCACCCCATCTTTTCATTCTTTTTTACCAATGGGAATATTTTATTACATAATATGGTACAAAAGATTTAAGAGATACATTGATGATATAAAGATGGCATACACAGTACATGAGGTGTGAGAGATACATGTCTAGTACATATTGTTAAGTGTTTGTCACTGATTATAATGCGAAAATCTCATCCAGCTCTTCAGAGCCCAAAATACAGTAGGCATTACCCCTTTGAACAGCAGCGCTGAGTCACTATGTTGTGCCGAATATATAAAATTGGTCAATTAGCAAGAACTCATTTTAAATTAAGTCTTCTAAAATTTTCTCTTATAAATTTAAAGACATTTTTTCATTTATGTTAATATAAAAAAATAATGATTTTGTAAGAAATTTACCTTAGGAAACTTACCTAACCTTATTATAACAAGCGCAATTTAATTTAGCCTAATCCAGCTAAATATATTTTATATAAGTTTGCAATAATTTAATAAACAAACACAATGAAATAATTTTTTTTCGTTAGATTCAGAATGGTTTTGCGAAATTATTACATACACACATTTTCGCTTGCCCTATTCGGCAAGAAGTGCGTTGTTATTTAAGCCAAAATCACAAGTTTTACGGTTCACGGTGAGGTAGCTTTCCCTCTCTCTCTCTCTTCCTCTCTCTCTCCTTGAACAAGCTAAACCTCCAGGATAATTAGCAGCTATTTCTACTCCAGATTAAGCAATAAACTACCGTACACTGAAGCCAGCTTATGATATACTGGAATGCGTAGTTAACTGCGATGCTCTGCGCGGCGCATGTGCTGGTGATGCGTAGCCTTAACCACCATCACTAAGTGTTTAACCCTAAGAAACCACCTACTTGGACGCTCAATATATTTACAGCAAGATATGTATCTATGAATGTCTATACATACCGAAGAGTGTGTCCATTCATTCATATACACACAGGTGTTTTTCTCAGTGTATATTACATATTAGGATTAAAGTACCATTGAAAACGTTGATTGTACAAGCTAAGTTCATCCTAAATTATCTACATGGAGTTTTCAGTTCAAGATTAAGCACTAAATCTTCAAAGGTCGCAGAGTGCCTGGGGAGCGGAAGGTAATCAGCTTTAATCTCAAGACGTGGAAGCTAGTTCCAATTCCTAGGAGCAAATTCCCTTCCTTAAAACATCAAGGCACAACCATCCTCTTCAAGGAGACCCACATGTAGTCGACTGACTCTAAAACTTGCAAACTAAGTAGATAGTCCCGTTTTCGTGTATCTAAGTGAGCTTTCCGTCGAACTGCAGTTTTAATCTGCAGTTGGAAAAGTTTTAATTGCCAGACAATGTAGTTGTGGAAATAGAATTAGTGGTATCTGCAGCTGCAAAACATTAAGAATTTATGTAACTAGATAGTATAGTGTTAGCGAGGACCTAAGCAAGTGCTAGGCTGGATAGCAAAGATGAAATGTGTGTGTGTGTGTGTGTGTGTGTATACTCACCTAGTTGTACTCACCTAATTGAGGTGGCAGGGGTCGAGTCCAAGCTCCTGGCCCCGCCTCTTCACTCTGTGTGTGTGTGTGTGTGTGTGCGTATGCGTGCGTGCCCCAAATAAGTAAAATTGGTGAATTAGCAAGAACTCATTTAAAATTACGTCCTCTCTAAAATTTTCTCTTATACGTTTAAAATATTTTTTTCATTTATGTTAATGTAAAAATTAATAATTTTGTTCGAAAAGAACCTTAGAAAACTTAGCTAACCTTATCATAGCAAGCGCAATTTAATTTAGCCTAATCGGACTAAATATATTTTAGATAAGTTTACAATAATTTAATAATAAACAAACACAATGAAATATACATTTTTTTTTAGCTAGGTTCCGATTTTTTTGCAAAATTATTTAAGCCAAAATCGCAACTTTTGCCTATTCGGCACAACTGAACGTTGGGACCCAATAACCACGAAGAAGATAAAATGGTGTCGATTGATTTTTTTTTATTTCTCTTTGAGACTGTTAAATAATAATCTACAACCATCCCATCTTTTATACCTACGCATACTGTATACACCTCATAACGCAACATTGTGTACAAGGTTCAAAATATACACTGCAGGTACAACGATGTGATGGACAAGGTACAGCGGGTTTAAGGGATGCATAACAAGTACACAAATGTGTTTGTGTGCTTGTTATGCATCCTCTGAACTACAACAAATGAGCTGTTCTGGCATCTTTAGTTTTGCTAATGAGTCATGATTAACTAATTCAGGAACTTGAATATACTCTTTCCAAGTGAGCTGTGGGTCTCTGTACCTGGAGGAATGAATATGTAATATTGAGCAAATTCACTGTATTTTCCAGATTTTAAGGATTCCCTGAAGCTGGCAACTGCATCTCTTTCATCCTTGTTGTATTGGAGATATATCAAAGGCAGTGTGTATATGCATGTTTAGTTGCACATCACCTGCATGTTATCTGCCCAGGCATGCAATGTAATCCCAACTGGATGCTTTTTACAGCTATCGGATCTGCATAGCTTGAGAGGCCCCCTTATTGGTAGGCATCAGGCTGTTGCAACTCTTCTTTTGGTGGTTTTAAAGTCTTCATCCCTTGCAATCTTTTCCCCATATCTACGGAAAATTTCACTATGGAATACGAATCGGTCTGCCGATGCACCGACGCAGATACACTTGTTTACAGTGAGAATGGAGGTAGCCAGGTGAAGAGCAACACTATTTCGACAGTTCTAAGGGTCGAGGCGTGTGTCTAGAAAGGGATTGTGGACAGACAACAAAAACTACTCCTGAGGAGTTTTCAGTATATGGAGGGGAGCTCAGCCCTTTCCCAACACACACACACACGCACACACACACACACACACACACACACACACACACACACACACACACACACACACACACACATACACACACACACACACACACACACGCACACACACACACACACACACACACACCCTCTAGGAGCTATGAATCGACCCCTGCAACCTCATATAGGTGAGTACATATAGGTGAGTACACACACACACACGTGAAGCAGTATCGCTAAATAGTGCTCTAAGGATTTAGCGTTCTAGTGGCCGTCATAAGATATTATTAGCGGTCATCGTACGTGAGTGAATCAGTGAACATACCTACAAGAGTGTAACAGCTTTCAAGAGTGCGAATAATGTGATAAGATCAAGAATTTTACAATTTAAATTTGAATGAATGGTGAGTGAGGGAGGGTAGCAGTCAGCTGATGACGCTGCTGGCTGCAGTGTTGACACAAAATATCCAAACATAGTTAACTGGGTTAACGGTGTGATCTGAAATATTAACAAATACATATGTTGGTTGGTTATAGCAGCAGTGTAGTGATAAGGTCATAAACGAGTGATTAAGTAAATACTGAAAGTAAGAAAAAAATAGTCAATCCCCCACTGTTGGTGTGAATGTAGTTAATATCATCAGATTTGTTATGACCATAATACTGTACTAAAGAAAGAGTGAATACCAAGTATTAAAATAAAAATAAAATAAAAACTTGAATGCATGATATAGTTCCTGAAGGAGTTACAAAATTGAAGGAGTTGATAGCAGCCACCAGCAGGAACCTCTACTGTGCAGACATCACTTGCCTATGTGTGGTTAATTTTGGTTAGTGTCTCAATGTCTCGCCCCCCTCAAGGAAGGTTCCTTGATGTTGGTGAGGGGCTCTTGATTTAGGAAATTGGATCTGTGCTCCAGTTCCCCGAATTAAGCCTGAATGCCTTCCACATCCCCCCCCCCCAGGCGCTGTATAATCCTCCGGGTTTGGCGCTTCCCCTTGATTATAATAATAATAATAATCAATGTCTCGCCCTGTTGGTTGTATGCTATACCATCACTCTCTCCCTAACTTTCAGTGCCAGGAGATAGATAGTGGCAACCTTGATAATGTTTAGTAAATTATCTGAATATCTTCAGAAGAGTTGTGTAGCCTAGTGACCCCCCCCCCCCGTTTTTCTGACAGCGACAAGCTAGTAAACAAGTACGCATATACAAACACACGTGTTCACCAGTAATTATTATTATAATAAATATTAGTATATATTAAGGAATTAAGTGAGAAATAATCTATAATCTTCAAAAAAGTAACGTAGCCTAGCGTGCAAAGATCTGGACCGGGAGAGTACCGGTGAACCAAGAACAACAAAGATCCGGGCCGGGACAGTACCGGTGAACCAAGAACAACAAAGATCCGGGCCGGGAGAGTACCGGTGAACCAAGAACAACAAAGATCCAGGTCGGGAGAGTACCGGTGAGCCAAGAACAACAAAGATCCGGGCCGGGAGAGTACCGGTGAACCAACAACAACAAAGATCCGGCCCGGGAGAGTACCGGTGAACCAAGAACAACAAAGATCCGGCCCGGGAGAGTACCGGTGAACCAAGAACAACAAAGATCCGGCCCGGGAGAGTACCGGTGAACCAACAACAACAAAGATCTGGGCCGGGAGAGTACCGGTGAACCAAGAACAACAAAGATCCGGGCCGGGAGAGTACCGGTGAACCAAGAACAACAAAGATCCGGGCTGGGAGAGTACCGGTGAACCAAGAACAACAAAGATCCGGCCCGGGAGAGTACCGGTGAACCAAGAACAACAAAGATCCGGGCCGGGAGAGTACCGGTGAACCAAGAACAACAAAGATCCGGCCCGGGAGAGTACCGGTGAACCAAGAACAACAAAGATCCGGGCTGGGAGAGTACCGGTGAACCAAGAACAACAAAGATTTGGGCTGGGAGAGTACCGGTGAACCAAGAACAACAAAGATCCGGGCTGGGAGAGTACCGGTGAACCAAGAACAACAAAGATCCGGGCTGGGAGAGTACCGGTGAACCAAGAACAACAAAGTTCCGGGCTGGGAGAGTACCGGTGAACCAAGAACAACAAAGATCTGGGCCGGGAGAGTACCGGTGAACCAAGACCAACAAAGATCCGGGCTGGGAGAGTACCGGTGAACCAAGAACAACAAAGATCCGGGCCGGGAGAGTACCGGTGAACCAAGAACAACAAAGATCCGGGCTGGGAGAGTACCGGTGAACCAAGAACAACAAAGATCCGGGCTGGGAGAGTACCGGTGAACCAAGAACAACAAAGATCCGGGCTGGGAGAGTACCGGTGAACCAAGAACAACAAAGATCCGGGCCGGGAGAGTACCGGTGAACCAAGAACAACAAAGATCCGGGCCGGGAGAGTACCGGTGAACCAAGAACAACAAAGATCCGGGCTGGGAGAGTACCGGTGAACCAAGAACAACAAAGATTTGGGCTGGGAGAGTACCGGTGAACCAAGAACAACAAAGATCCGGGCTGGGAGAGTACCGGTGAACCAAGAACAACAAAGATCCGGGCTGGGAGAGTACCGGTGAACCAAGAACAACAAAGTTCCGGGCTGGGAGAGTACCGGTGAACCAAGAACAACAAAGATCTGGGCCGGGAGAGTACCGGTGAACCAAGAACAACAAAGATCCGGGCTGGGAGAGTACCGGTGAACCAAGAACAACAAAGATCCGGCCGGGAGAGTACCGGTGAACCAAGAACAACAAAGATCCGGGCTGGGAGAGTACCGGTGAACCAAGAACAACAAAGATCCGGGCTGGGAGAGTACCGGTGAACCAAGAACAACAAAGATCCGGGCTGGGAGAGTACCGGTGAACCAAGAACAACAAAGATCCGGGCTGGGAGAGTACCGGTGAACCAAGAACAACAAAGATCCGGGCTGGAGAGTACCGGTGAACCAAGAACAACAAAGATCCGGGCCGGGAGAGTACCGGTGAACCAAGAACAACAAAGATCCGGGCTGGGAGAGTACCGGTGAACCAAGAACAACAAAGATCCGGCCCGGGAGAGTACCGGTGAACCAAGAACAACAAAGATCCGGGCTGGGAGAGTACCGGTGAACCAAGAACAACAAAGATCCGGGCTGGGAGAGTACCGGTGAACCAAGAACAACAAAGATCCGGGCTGGGAGAGTACCGGTGAACCAAGAACAACAAAGATCCGGGCTGGGAGAGTACCGGTGAACCAAGAACAACAAAGATCGGGCCGGGAGAGTACCGGTGAACCAAGAACAACAAAGATCCGGGCTGGGAGAGTACCGGTGAACCAAGAACAACAAAGATCCGGCCCGGGAGAGTACCGGTGAACCAAGAACAACAAAGATCCGGGCTGGGAGAGTACCGGTGAACCAAGAACAACAAAGATCCGGGCTGGGAGAGTACCGGTGAACCAAGAACAACAAAGATCCGGGCTGGGAGAGTACCGGTGAACCAAGAACAACAAAGATCCGGGCTGGGAGAGTACCGGTGAACCAAGAACAACAAAGATCCGGGCCGGGAGAGTACCGGTGAACCAAGAACAACAAAGATCCGGGCTGGGAGAGTACCGGTGAACCAAGAACAACAAAGATCCGGGCTGGGAGAGTACCGGTGAACCAAGAACAACAAAGATCCGGGCTGGGAGAGTACCGGTGAACCAAGAACAACAAAGATCCGGGCCGGGAGAGTACCGGTGAACCAAGAACAACAAAGATCCGGCCCGGGAGAGTACCGGTGAATCAAGAACAACAAAGATCTGGGCCGGGAGAGTACCGGTGAACCAAGAACAACAAAGATCCGGCCCGGGAGAGTACCGGTGAATCAAGAACAACAAAGATCCGGGCTGGGAGAGTACCGGTGAACCAAGAACAACAAAGATCCGGGACGGGAGAGTACCGGTGAACCAAAAACAAGAAAGATCCGGGCCGGGACTCTGAGGTGTCCCTGTTTGCAGATGACGTGAAGTTGATGAGAAGAATTCACTCGATCGAAGACCAGGCAGAACTACAAAGGGATCTGGACAGGCTGCAGACCTGGTCCAGCAATTGGCTCCTGGAGTTCAATCCCACCAAGTGCAAAGTCATGAAGATTGGGGAAGGGCAAAGAAGACCTCAGACGGAGTACAGTCTAGGGGGCCAGAGACTACAAACCTCACTCAAGGAAAAAGATCTTGGGGTGAGTATAACACCAGGCACATCTCCTGAAGCGCACATCAACCAAATAACTGCTGCAGCATATGGGCGCCTAGCAAACCTCAGAACAGCATTCCGACATCTTAATAAGGAATCATTCAGGACCCTGTACACCGTGTACGTTAGGCCCATATTGGAGTTATGGGGCACCAGTTTGGAACCCACACCTAGCCAAGCACGTAAAGAAACTAGAGAAAGTGCAAAGGTTTGCACCAAGACTAGTCCCAGAGCTAAGAGGTATGTCCTACGAGGAGAGGTTAAGGGAAATCAACCTGACGACACTGGAGGACAGGAGAGATAGGGGGGACATGATAACGACATACAAAATACTGAGAGGAATTGACAAGGTGGACAAAGACAGGATGTTCCAGAGAATTGGACACAGTAACAAGGGGACACAGTTGGAAGCTGAAGACACAGATGAATCACAGGGATGTTAGGAAGTATTTCTTCAGCCACAGAGTAGTCAGTAAGTGGAATAGTTTGGGAAGCGATGTAGTGGAGGCAGGATCCATACATAGCTTTAAGCAGAGGTATGATAAAGCTCACGGCTCAGGGAGAGTGACCTAGTAGCGATCAGTGAAGAGGCGGGGCCAGGAGCTCGGACTCGACCCCGCAACCTCAACTAGGTGAGTACAACTAGGTGAGTACACACACACACACACACACACACACACACACACACACACACACACACACACACACACACACACACATACACACACATACACACACATACACACACATACACACACACACATATACACACACACACACACACACACACCACACACACACACACACACACACACACACCACACACACACACACACACACACAAACCTAACCTAACGCATTAGCTCATAAATCCCCCACCACACACACATTTGTACGATAAGCTGAAGCAGTTAGAACATCTCAACAGGATAAAAACAAAATGGGATCTCAAAAGGGAGAACGTAAAGGCGAGGGAACCGATGATGGCTGGTCGGAAAAGGAAGAATGGGTAGAACGGCTCAAGAACAAAATGGAACAACAATGGGAGAAAAGGTTTAACAAGCTTTGCAATAACATGGTAGAGCAAATATCTGCAGAGAGCAAGAAGTGGGAATCACGAGCTGTAGTAGCTGAGGCAAAGATACAGAGATTGGAGGAAGAAATGGATGTGCTGAAGCAGGATCTAAAGATGAGGTCCGAAAGGAGCAAGATGACTGAAAAGGGAGCATCAGCAGGCAGCAAGGGGACTGAAGGAGAGGATGGAGCTAAGCAGTCTTTAGCAGCAGTAATATCAGGCCATCATGGTGTCTGGGAGACGATTAGGGAAACAGCAAAGGAGATGCTTAAATCAGATCCAGAGATACAGATAAAAAGAAATGGGAAAAGGAGAGGGAGAGGTCAGTAAATATTCATTGGCTTCAGGAGGCTGAAGGGCAGACCTATGATGAAAGAAAGCATTGGGAGAAAACAGAGATTAAGAACATCATTGCAATAACAGGAGAGAGGGACATGTCTCAGGTAAAAAATTTTCACAGACTTGGGGGGGGGGGTATTCGAAGGAAAAAAATTGACCAATCAGATTGACATTCAAGACAGATGTGGTACAGAACAGGATACTACAACAGAAACCACTGTTAAAGGACTCTCCAGATTATCAAAAAGTGTTCCTCAATCGAGACAGAACATGAAAGGAAAGGGAACAACTGAAAGTGAGAGCAAGACAAAACCAGTGGAAGGAAAGAGAGACAGCACAGGCAATGACAGACAGGAAAGCTCAGCCTTTGGGGAAACATCAAACACAAATGCTTACAGAAACCTCTCAACCCCTGTCACCACATATCAACCAAACACAGTAAACAGAAACGAACCTCACTCCATAGCCACCACCCCCCTAAGCACTAATTCCACAATCACAGCAGCCTCCCATAATATTGTGCCCTGCCTCCCACCCTCCCAGCCTGCACCTTCCTCTTCCATCTCCCAAAATACGATAATGGAAAGAAAGCTAAAGGTATGGTACACCAATGCAGATGGAATAACAAATAAGAGTGAAGAGTGGCAAGAACGCATCATTGATGCATCACCTGACATCATAGCACTAACAGAGACAAACCTTACAGGGATGATAACAGACGCAATTTTTCCATCTGGATATCAGATTATGAGGAAAGACAGAGAGAACAGAGGAGGGGAAGGAGTAGCATTGCTCATAAAAAACCAGTGGAGTTTTGAGGAGATGGGAGGAATGGAAAGAGGGGTAACAGATGACTTCATTGAAGGAACACTTCAGACTGGAGGTCCAAAGGTGATGATAGCAGTGATGTATAACCCACCACTTAACAGCAGGAGAACAAGAGAAGAGTATGATGTGCGCAATAGGGCAATGGTGGATACACTAGCTGAAGTGGCCAGGAGGGCTCATATGGGTAGGACAAAATTGCTTATACTGCGAGATTTCAATCATAAAGAGATTGACTGGGAAAACCTAGAGCCACATGGGGGACCAGAAACATGGAGGGCTAAGATGTTGGAGACTGTATTGGAGAACTTCATGCACCAACATGTTAGGGATACAACCAGAGAGAGAGGAGAGGATGTTGCAGCAAGACTGGATCTCATATTCACCTTGAATAGTTCAGACATAGGGGATATCACCCACGAAAGACCCCTTGACGCTAGTGATCATGATGTCCTGAGTTTTGAATATCTTGTAGAGTTAACAGTGGAGAATGCAGCAGCACGAGAACAAAGAGAGAAACCAAACTTCAAAAAAGGGGACTACATAGGAATGAGAAGTTTCCTGCATGAAGTGCAGTGGGAAAGAGAACTAGATGGAAAGACAGTAAATTAAATGATGAAAATAGTAACCACTAAGCGCAGGGAGGCAGAGGAAAGGTTCATACCAAAGGGCAACAGAAAAAATGGTAAGACCAAAGTTAGCCCATGGTTTAATTGGAGGTGTAAAGAGGCCAAAGCCAGGTGTGCTAGAGCATGGAAATGGTATAGTAGGCAAAGGACTCAAGAAAACAAGGAGCTGAGCAGAAGAACCAGAAACAAATATGCAAGGATAAGGAGAGAGGCCCAGAGGCAATACGAGAACGACATAGCATCAAAAGCCAAATCTGAACCAAAGTTGTTATACAGTCACATTAGGAGAAAAACAACAGTCAAGGACCAGGTAATCAGACTGAGGAAAGAAGGAGGGGAGCTGACGAAGAGTGACCAAGAAGTATGTGATGAACTAAACAAAAGATTTAGAGAAGTATTCACAATAGAGTCAGGAATGCTTCCAGCAAACTGTGGAGGTAGGGTGCACCAGCAGGCGCTGGACACAATACACATAACCAAGGTAGAGGTGAAGAAACTGCTAAACGAACTCGATACCTCAAAGGCAGTGGGCCCAGATAACATATCTCCATGGATACTGAGAGAGGGAGCAGAGGAACTGTGTGTGCCGCTAGCAGCAATCTACAGTAAATCTATCGAAACAGGGCAGTTGCCTGAGGCGTAGAAGACAGCACATGTAGTTCCAATTTTTAAGAAAGGGGACAGACAGGCAGCATTAAACTACAGACCAGTGTCACTGACTTGTATAGTATGTAAAGTCATGGAAAAGATTATCAGGAGAAAAGTGGTGGAACACATTGAAAAGATTGGGCTCATACATGACAGTCAGCACGGCTTCAGAGATGGGAAATCCTGTGTCACAAATCCACTTGAGTTCTACGATAAGGTAACAGAAGTAAGACAGGAGAGAGAGGGATGGGTAGATTGCATCTTTTTAGACTGCAAGAAGGCTTTTGACACAGTACCACACAAGAGACTGGCTAAAAATTTAGAGGAGCAGGCAGGAATAACGGGGAAAGTACTGCAATAGATCAGGAAATACCTGACAGGAAGGAAACCACGAGTGTTGGTACGTGAAGTGTCGGAGTGGGCGAATGTGTCGAGTGGGGCTCCACAAGGTTCAGTTCTAGGCCCGGTGCTGTTTCTTGTATACGTGAATGACGTGGTGGAAGGAATAGATTCAGAAGTGTCACTGTTCGCTGATGATGTGAAACTGATGAGGAGAATACAAGTGGGTGAGGATCAGTTAAGATTACAAGGGGATCTGGACAAACTACAAGTATGGTCTGACATTGGATCCTGGAGTTTAACCCCAGTAAGTGTAAGGTCATGAAGATTTGGGAAGGACACAGAAGACCGCAGACGGAGTACAGGTTAGGAAACCAACAGCTGCAAATGCCAATTAAAGAAAAGGATCTTGGGGTAATCATTATAACGAACATGTCCCCTGAGGCAAACATCAATCAAATAACTGCTGCAGCATATGGGAGATTGGCAAACCTGAGATTGGTGTTTAGACATCTGAGTAAGGAGTCATTCACGACATTGTACACAGTGTACGTAAGGCCTATACTGGAATATGCAGCGTCAGTATGGAACCCTCACTTAGTCAAACACGTCACGAAATTGGAGAAAGTGCAAAAATTTGCAACACGATTAGTTCCGGAATTGAGGGGTATGTCTTATGAGGAGAGGTTAAGGGAACTCAACCTGATGACACTAGAGGATAGGAGGGATAGAGGGGACATGATAACAACGTATAAAATACTAAGAGGCATTGACAAGGTGGACAAGGATCGAATGTTTCAGAGATGGGATACAGAAACAAGGGGACACAATTGGAAGCTGAAAACCCAGATGAGTCATAGGGATGTTAGGAAGTATTTCTTTAGCCTTAGAGTTGTCAGGAACTGGAATAATCTGGAGAGTGAAGTAGTGGAAGCAAGTTCCATAAATAACTTTAAGAAGAGGTATGACAAATATCATGGAGCAGGGAGAGAATGAATTAGTATCGACCAGTGAAGAGGCGGGGCCAGGAGCTATGACACGACCCCTGCAACCACATATAGGTGAGTATACACACACTAGCACGGTTGAAGCTGTATTCTCCACTATTTGGCTGTATCAATGCGACAATTTGTAGTTGTCAGGGGAAGCTAATTTGGTTGAGGAGTCTGTTAGGGTATCCCAGCGCCTGGCCCCATCAATGAACTTTGGTCATAAAACCCAACATTGTCAATGAGACGTTCAGTGAGAATTGCTATTACAAGTCTCCTGGACGCCACACGCAAAGACAGGAATGCAGGGAGTGCTGTCTGTGATGCCTTGTGGACACCAGTGTCTCCCACCAGTGTCTCAGTAAGACTGAACATATTTGTGAATACTGATATCAGGATACTGTCGAACTCATTAAGTTTTGGGTTGTATATGGCCGCTTACAGCAATTTGTGATAAGATACAAATCATCAAAGGCTTTCGACTACCTAATCATGTTCTTCCCTCCCCAGATCGTCTATTTTTTCTTGAAAATTATTCAATGACACTAGTTGTTCCTGGAGGGGCTACAAACAGCTGCTCTCAGAGGGAATATGGATGTCTCTGCCTCGATTCCTTACTGGCAGGATTAAGGACGAGTGCCATGACCTGTTCATGCATCTTAACCTGAACAAGGTCTGCTAGTAGGAACGACTTTGTGTCTGCCAGATTTCCATCATCCAGGAACCAGATTTTTGTTTGCTGATCAATCTCAATAATTTTTCCAACACGACACTGAAGGTCCTCGGATGGCGGTAAAACAGCTAGCTCTGCTGGCTGCGCCGTCTTTGTAGGATTGGGTGGTCGTGTGGGTTAAGGCGTCATGTGGGTCTAGCTGACCATGAGGCGGGCCAGTACAACTCGGGTTCGAATCCTTGGCTAGTGCAGTGTTGTTATTGATATATATATATATATATATTATATATATATATATATATATATATATATATATATATATATATACAAACACTGATCTCTGGCAGAAGGAGACTCGAACCTACGAACCTTGGAACAAGGTACGCAGTGCTTTACCAATCTACCCACACTGGACCAATACCTTGGAGTCCAGCTTGCGCTAGACTTTGATCCAAGGCAGCCAGCTTTCAGGGAGAAGGCTTACAGCTTTTCATCTCATCCCCTGCATGCATCAGCCTTACTAGAGATATTAACAATGCAAGGAATTCGCAAGAGCAGGCGAAATATACACAAACACTGATCTCTGGCTGAAGGAGACTCGAACCTACGAACCTTGGAACAAGGTACGCAGTGCTTTACCAGAGTGCAGGTACTGTACTTTCCACCTCCAGGACTCAAGTCTGGCTAACTGGTTTCCATGAATTTCTTCATAAATTTTACCTTGCTCATATTCCAACAGCACGTCAAATCATAAAACCTCTTCCCTCCACTACCTAACACAAGCATTCAAGCCACCTGTTGGATGTCCAAGCCCATCTCTCATAAAACCTCTTTTACCCAGTTCATCCAAACCATTCCTAGGACATCCTCTATCCCTCATTCCCTCCACCCCGGATTTATACACCCTCCTAGTCATCTTAATTTTCTCCACTCTCTCTAAATGTCTAGACAACTTCAACAAACCCTCCTCAACCCTCTGAATAATGTCTTTCTTGTAACCTTACACCTCCTTATCTCCAAACTACGATTTGTCTGCATGATATTCATACCACATATTGTCCTCAGCCACGATATCTTCACCGCCTCCATCTTCCTAACTGCAATGTTTAAAACCCATGCTTCACAACTATGAAAGAGTGTTGGTACTAATATACTCTGATGCATTCCCCTTTTTGCTCAGTGGAAAATGTTCTTTGTCTCCACAGATTCCTACATCAGTTAAAGGAATATTAAATCGTTCAAATCAAAAAGAAATTCATGAAACTTAAGAAAACTCCACTGAAACCCTGAAACTCAGTAAAACTCCACTAAAGCCCTGAAACTCAAAAAACTTCACTGAAACCCTGAAACTCAGAAAAACTCCACTGAAACCCTAAAACTCAGTAAAACTCCTCTAAAATTTAAATATCAGTAAAACTCCAGTGAAACACTGAAACAAGAAAACTCCATTGATATTCTGAAGCCCAAGAAAACTTTGAAGTTCCAAAAAATCCCCTGAAACTCAGGAAGTCCCCCCTGAAAACTTCCCGAGGTCCCTACAACTCGCACCACCTACCAACCACAGCTCACCAAGTACCACCCTCCAACCACCATCCACAAAACCACCACCTACCATCACCAAACAATCACCATTCCCAGCCAACCTCCAGTTCCACCACAACCATCCTTTCCCCACCACCAGGAAGGCCTGGGGGGCTCGCCCCCCGAACAATTCTGCTGGTAACTTTGACTTAACGTCGCTCTTGGAGCATCCCATCCGACCTAACACAACTGATAAGAAAAATTACGCTTGTCGTCTGAGTCAGTCTATAAGGCGATGGTTGTCAGGGTGTAGACCCGTAGTTGTGGCTGTTGTAGTTGTTGTAACTGTAATGTGTTAGTTGTTGCTGTTGTAGATGTTATGTTGCAGTTGTAGCTTAGTTTTTACAGTTGTAGTCGTTATTGTTGCAGCTGTGGCTGCTGCAGTTGTTGTAACCGTAATGTCTAAGTTGTCGTTGTTGTTGTAGGTGTTCTGTTGTAGTTATGGCTGCTTAGTTGGGACAGTTATAATTATTGTTGTTGTAATTGTTGCCGTTGTAGTGGTGGTAGTTGTAGCTGTTGTAACTGTGGATATTGTTGCTGCTGCTTTTTAGTAGGGGTTGTTTTATTTGTAGTTGTAGTTGTAGATGTTGTAGTTGCTACTTGTTTTGTTAGGGTTGTTTTAGCTGTTGTAGTTGTTTCTGAATATTTATGGCTGTTGTAGTTATGGCGGCAGTGTAGATGATCTTGATAGTTACTAACAGTGCTTATTTACATCCACTCTGTGGTACATCCACTCTGTGGTACATCCACTCTGCGGTACATCCACTCTGCGGTACATCCACTCTGTGGTACATCCACTCTGTGGTACATCCACTCTGCGGTACATCCACTCTGCGGTACATCCACTCTGTGGTACATCCACTCTGTGGTACATCCACTCTGTGGTACATCCACTCTGTGGTACATCCACTCTGTGGTACATCCACTCTGTGGTACATCCACTCTGTGGTACATCCACTCTGTGGTACATCTACTCTGCGGTACATCCACTCTGTGGTACATCCACTCTGTGGTACATCCACTCTGTGGTACATCCACTCTGTGGTACATCCACTCTGTGGTACATCCACTCTGTGGTACATCCACTCTGTGGTACATCCACTCTGTGGTACATCTACTCTGTGGTACATCCACTCTGTGGTACATCCACTCTGTGGTACATCCACTCTGTGGTACATCCACTCTGTGGTACATCTATTCTGTGGTACATCCACTCTGTGGTACATCCACTCTCTGGTACATCCACTCTGTGGTACATCTACTCTGTGGTACATCCACTCTGTGGTACATCCACTCTGTGGTACATCCACTCTGTGGTACATCTACTCTGTGGTACATCCACTCTGTGGTACAACCACTCTGTGGTACATCCACTCTGTGGTACATCCACTCTGTGGTACATCCACTCTGTGGTACATCCACTCTGTGGTACATCTACTCTGTGGTACATCCACTCTGTGGTACATCCACTCTGTGGTACATCTACTCTGTGGTACATCCACTCTGTGGTACATCCACTCTGTGGTACATCCACTCTGTGGTACATCCACTCTGTGGTACATCCACTCTGTGGTACATCCACTCTGTGGTACATCCACTCTGTGGTACATCTACTCTGTGGTACATCCACTCTGTGGTACATCCACTCTGTGGTACATCTACTCTGTGGTACATCCACTCTGTGGTACATCCACTCTGTGGTACATCCACTCTGTGGTACATCTAATCTGTGGTACATCCACTCTGTGGTACATCCACTCTGTGGTACATCCACTCTGTGGTACATCTACTCTGTGGTACATCCACTCTGTGGTACATCCACTCTGTGGTGCATCCACTCTGTGGTACAACCACTCTGTGGTACATCCACTCTGCGGTACATCCACTCTGTGACACATCCACTCTGTGGTACATCCACTCTGTGGTACAACAACTCTGCGGTACATCCACTCTGTTGTACATCCACTCTGTGGTACATCCACTCTGTGGTACATCCACTCTGCGGTACATCCACTCTGTGGTACATCCACTCTGTGGTACATCCACTCTGTGGTACATCCACTCTGTGGTACATCCACTCTGTGGTACATCCACTCTGTGGTACATCCACTCTGTGGTACATCCACTCTGTGGTACATCCACTCTGTGGTACATCCACTCTGTGGTACATCCACTCTGCGGTACATCCACTCTGTGGTACATCCACTCTGTGGTACATCCACTCTGTGGTACATCCACTCTGCGGTACATCCAATCTGTGGTACATTCACTCTGTGCTACATCCACTCTGTGGTACATCCACTCTGTGGTACATCCACTCTGTGGTACATCCACTCTCTGGTACATCCACTCTCTGGTACATCCACTCTGTGGTACATCCACTCTGCGGTACATCCACTCTGTGGTACATCCACTCTGTGGTACATCCACTCTGTGGTACATCCACTCTGTGGTACATCCACTCTGCGGTACATCCACTCTGTGGTACATCCACTCTGCGGTACATCCACTCTGTGGTACATCCACTCTGTGGTACATCCACTCTGTGGTACATCCACTCTGTGGTACATCCACTCTGTGGTACATCCACTCTGCGGTACATCCACTCTGTGGTACATCCACTCTGTGGTACATCCACTCTGTGGTACATCCACTCTGTGGTACATCCACTCTGCGGTACATCCAATCTGTGGTACATTCACTGTGGTACATCCACTCTGCGGTACATCCACTCTGTGGTACATACACTCTGTGGTACATACACTCTGTGGTACATACACACTGCGGTACATCCACTCTGTGGTACATACACTCTGTTTTACATCCACTCTGCGGTACATCCAATCTGTGGTACATTCACTCTGTGGTACATCCACTCTGTGGTACATCCACTCTGCGGTACATCCACTCTGTGGTACATACACTCTGTGGTATATCCACTTTGTGGTACATACACTCTTTGGTACATCAACTCTGCGGTACATCCACTCTGTGGTACATACACTCTGTGGTATATCCACTTTGTGGTACATACACTCTGTGGTACATCAACTCTGCGGTACATCCACTCTGTGGTACATACACTCTGCGGTACATCCACTCTGTGGTACATACACTCTGTTTTACATCCACTCTGCGGTACATCCAATCTGTGGTACATTCACTCTGTGGTACATCCACTCTGTGGTACATCCACTCTGCGGTACATCCACTCTGTGGTACATCTACTCTGTGGTACATCCACTCTTTGGTACATCCACTCTGTGGTGCATCCACTCTGTGGTACAACCACTCTGTGGTACATCCACTCTGCGGTACATCCACTCTGTGGTACATCCACTCTGTGGTACATCCACTCTGTGGTACAACCACTCTGCGGTACATCCACTCTGTTGTACATCCACTCTGTGGTACATCCACTCTGTGGTACATCCACTCTGCGGTACATCCACTTTGTGGTACATCCACTCTGTGGTACATCCATTCTGTGGTACATCCACTCTGTGGTACATCCACTCTGTGGTACATCCATTCTGTGGTACATCCACTCTGTGGTACATCCACTCTGTGGTACATCCATTCTGTGGTACATCCACTCTGTGGTACATCCACTCTGTGGTACATACCACAGTTGCCTTCGTACCACCTCCAGCCATGAGAATGACTACCACTTCCTCAGCCACTACAACCAACCCAACCACCAACTACAATGTATTATAACCCACCACCCACTCCTTTGTGAGCTGCTTCGTCCACCACCGCCTACCACCACGACCACCCCCACCACCACCACCGCCCCCACCACCACCACCACCACCACCACCACCACCGCCCCCACCACCACTACCACCCACCACCACCACCACCACGACCACCCCACCACCACCACCACCGCCCCCACCACCACCACCACCACCACCACCACCACCACCACCGCCACCGCCACCACCACCACCACCACCACCACCGCCACCACCACCACCACCACCACCACCACCACCACCACCACCGCCACCGCCACCACCCCACCACCGCTACCGCCACCACCACCACCCCCACCACCACCACCACCGCCACCACCACCGCCACCGCCACCACCACCACCGCCACCGCCACCACCACCACCACCACCACCACCACCGCCACCACATCACCACCACCACCGCCACACCACCACCACCACCACCACCACCACCGCCACCACCACCACCACCACCGCTACCGCCCACCACCACCCCCACCACCACCACCACCGCCACCACCACCGCCACCGCCACCACCACCACCGCCACCGCCACCACCACCACCACCACCACCACCACCGCCACCACCATCACCACCACCACCGCCACCACCACCACCACCACCACCACCACCACCACCACCACCACCACCACCACCACCGCCACCACCACCGCCACCGCCACCGCCACCACCACCACCGCCACCACCACCACCGCCACCGCCACCACCACCACCACCACCACCACCACCACCACCACCACCGCCACCACCACCACCACCACCACCACCGCCACCACCACCACCCCACCACCACCACCACCACCACCACCGCCACCACCACCACCACCACCACCACCGCCACCACCACCACCACCACCACCACCACCACCGCCGCCACCACCACCACCACCACCACCACCACCACCACCACCACCACCACCACCACCACCACCACCACCGCCACCACCACCACCACCACCACCACCACCACCGCCACCACCACCACCACCACCACCACCACCACCACCACCGCCACCACCACCACCACCACCACCACCACCACCGCCACCACCACCACCACCACCACCACCTACCATCTACCACCACAACTCATGAGAGTTTGTTCATCTACCACCACCCATCATGTGGTGCTTCACCCCACCACCACTACCTTCCACCACTACCATCTACCACCACCACCTACCACCACTACCAACCACCACCACCACCACCACCTACCACCACCACCACCACCACGACCACTAGTAATCCACCCGTAATCACGCATCTAGTGGCTGAATTTTCCAAATGTTTAGCGGAGATAATGTAATTTATGCGTATTTTATCGCTCCGACGATCGCTTGGGGAACACCCCCCCCCCCCCGTCCCTTCCGACAAGTGTACGACGAGGGGAAACACAGGGGAGGGGAGAGGGAGGAATAAGGGAATGACAGGGGGAAACCGAAAGAGAAAGAGAGAGAGAGGAGAGAGAGAGAGAGAGAGAGAGAGAGAGAGAGAGAGAGAGAGAGAGAGAGAGAGAGAGAGAGAGAGAGAGAACAGGAGAGAAGAAATGGGATAAAGAGAGAGAACGAGAAAGATGAGATGGGTGAGAGGAAGGGAAAGATTTGAATGAAGAGAGGGGGGGAGGAGATCGAGTGGGAGCTAAGGGAGGGAATAGAGAGTAACCAGGAAAAGCGCAAGAAAAGGGATGAGAGAGATAGGGAAGAGAGGAAGGAAAGGGGATGTGGAAAGAGAGGAAGGAGATGAATGGATAAGAGAGTGAGGCGGAAAGGGAAGGAAAAACTGAAAGAGAGGGAGAGGGAGGGAGAGAAAAAGACCAGAGATAAGGGAGAAAGAAGGGATGATAAGAGGATAGAGGCAAGCAGGGGATGGAAGAGAACGACAGGATGAACTTGACGACAGAAATTCAAAATTATTTTTATTAATATATGAAGAGAATGTATTAAGAACGCGGGTATTTTTTAAAGTATTACGAACACGAGTGTTTTCAATAGGCCTATCGTACCTAGCCGAACAAGATACTAGCGTAATCACAATTAAAAAAATGGGAAATACATTGAAGATCAAATGCTAGGTTCTAACTAACTAACCTTATATTACCACCATCAAACTTAAGGGTATTTAAGTCTGATGGTTTGATTCTATATACAGAATGTCTGAATAATGCCATAAAACGAGTGACGTCCTTTGCTAGCAGCAAGAACTGTCAAAGATGTTAGACGTTATAATAACGCAGGATAAAGTACGTCTCTTTAAACCTCTAGACCAACAAAATGCTGTGGTCCTGGATAAGGTGAGCCCTAGATTGCTGAGTAGATGTGCAGATCAGTTAGCATCACCTCTATCTAGCAACAGTTAGCTCGAACAGTGTCAGTGGCAGAAGTTGTCCCTATTCACAAAAAGAACCGAGCGGAAATCGGCAACTGCAGACCAGTATCCCTCCTGTCAGTCACTGCAGACCAGTATCCCTCCTGTCAGTCACTGCAGACCAGTATCCCTCCTGTCAGTCACTGCAGACCAGTATCCCTCCTGTCAGTCACTGCAGACCAGTATCCCTCCTGTCAGTCACTGGTAAAAATTCTTGAAACAATAATTTCTCTGCATATGACAGTTATTTTAGTACCACATGCTTGTGACATTCTATATGGCATTATTAAAGGTCGCTCTGCTGTTGATTTGTTAAACCTCTCCATTATGTGGCACCAGTCGTTGGATGAATCCAAAATTAGCTGTGTATTAGAGATTGCTGGTGCTTTCGACCGAGTGTGGCACCAAGGACTCTTTGGCAAAGCTGGAAGCACTTGCAGTCTCTAACTCTTCACTACACCTCTTTAGTGGTTACCTTCAAGGTAATCTACAACGTACACGTCAGTGCTAATGTTCCACAGGCAAGTATGCATGTGTTAGAACCTTGGGAAGAGGTGGATATCTTAAGGGTGAAATTTGACTGCAATATGTCTATGAAAACTCACATGGTATATCTTGCAAGCTTTAAAGCAGCCAAGAAGCTAACATCTCTAAGGTGTATTTCGTACCTACTCAACAGATGTTGCAAAACTCTACAAGAGACACCTTGAGTATGCCTCCCTTACCCACCCCACATCCTCGTCTATCCACCACTCCTGGACACAATAGAGAACTCAGAATGACAACTTATTTCTCGCCTGGATACGGACTGGACAGATCTGCCATTTCAGCAGAGCCTTCATTACTGAAGAGATGTGGGTAGCCGTAGTGTTAAGTATAAGGCCGATATTATCCACTTTATGGACTCTGAGAAGACAGCTAATATACCACAAGACGTGCAGTAAACAGCAACTGTTCTCTAGCTATACCCTTCCCAAGAATATTACTTCCCCTAAGATCGTTTATTCCTAGAATGACTTGTGTCTGAAACATGTTCTCACAACATAATGCCATCGATGAAATAGTCAGTAGAACAAATGAAATGTCTGGCCCACATCTGGTTCCATCCTCATCGTATTTCCTATTTACATTAATGAAAGTAATACTAGGTAAGGTTTTCAAATGAATTGAAGTAGTTAACAGCTCTTAGCTTGTTAACAATGGTAAGAGCTCCTAATTTAACCCTGTAAAAACCCATGTAAAAAAAGAGAGTGAGACACAGAGAGAACATAAGTATAGCTTTCACTAACTACACTTTTTAGACACCCATACATAGAACAAATTCTAGTATGGTGTTCACTATCTTGAGATTTGTGGGGAAATGAAGCCCCAGGACTGTCCATAGATGCGAGGTAGCCTATCCTGGGGCTCCCTTCCTCACCCTGACTGGCAGACCTCCAGCAGAATTGGCAGTTAACCTGTATGCCAATTATGCAAACCTCTGATATACCTCTGATGAGTTCGGAGAGTCTTCCTACTTCTGGAGCCCGACCATGGGTCAGGCTTATTTGGTGCTTGCCTGGTCAACCAGGGATGCAGTCGCACAGGCAATAAACTCCTGTGCTTAAAGCTGGTTACTGACAGTATGCAGGATTGTGTTTACCTGTAAACCACGTTTAGTATACTAATATACTTGGCGTATGCTTCAGGAAGCACTAAACTCGTTCGGGGCACACAGCTCCTGATTACCTGAGAAGTAATCAGGTTTTATTCTTGGACCAAGATGCTTTCTCAAGTGTCAAGGCTCCTTGGATCAAGACCATTCATTAGCATCAAGGCACATTTTTGAAGGCGAGAAATGAGAGATATAAGGAATGAAAAAAAATATATGAAAGACAAAGAAAGAATAGAAGATAGAAGAGGAGAGAAGAAACTATTTCACTGTGTATCATGAAACAATACACCCGTGTTGGTTATGGTCGAAGCTCGAACCTCCGTCCTCTAAATACTGCTCTGTCTCTGACCAGTCAGGCTGTTGGTGCTCGTAGAGAAGGTTAAATACCAGAGGTGTTAACCGCGGTAGAAAAGTAGGTACCATAGATGCTTGTTTTATACCGATGGTAAACGTGGGGAGGAGGAGGAGATGATGATAAGAAGAAGATTAGAAGAAGAAGAAGAAGAAGAAGATGTAGGTGAGACCAAGAAGAATAACAAAAATATTAATAATAATACTAATAACAATAGCAATAATAATTTTATTATATATTTTATATAATAATTATATATATATTATTATATAACCAGTAAGGGTCATACAACAAGTGTGGGAAGAAAGTGGTAGTAGTGAAAGGGTGTAGGGAAAGGGGAGAAAGGGAACTGATGGGGAGGGGAGTCCTCGCTTGAGAGGAGGAAGAGGCAAGGGGAGGAGAAGGGTGAAAGTGACAGATGCAATTTGATGAAAAGGGAAAAGAGAAATGAAAAATGAAGTCATAAGGAAGTGAAGGAATAGGGAAAGTGAGACCAGGTGACATAGGCGAGACCAAGAGGCGTAGGTGAAACCAGGAGGCGTAGGTGAAACCAGGAGGCGTAGGTGAGGCTAGGAGGCGTAGGTGAGACCAGGAGACGTAGGTGAAACCAGGAGGCGTAGGTGAAACCAGGAGGCGTAGGTGAGACCAGGAGGCGTAGGTGAGACTAGGAGACATAGGTGAGACCAAGAGACATAGGTGAGACTAGGAGACATAGGTGAGACTAGGCGACATAGGTGAAACTAGGAGGTGGAGGCGTAGGTGAGACCAGGAGGCGTAAGTGAGACCAGGAGGCGTAGGTGAGACTAGGAGGCGTAAGTGAGACCAGGAGGCGTAGGTGAGACTAGGAGACATAGGTGAGACCAGGAGACATAGGTGAGACTAGGGGACATAGGTGAGACCAAGAGACGTAGGTGAGACCAAGAGACGTAGGTGAGACCAAGAAACTTAGGTGAGACTACTACTGCAACTATTCCCATCTTCTTTCCTCTTCCCCCGCCAGCAGTGTCTTCAGGCCTTTTCTACCTTTCTTTCACCTCAGCTGTGATTTAACAACGGTCCGGGACGGACCGATAAGTTGCACCTCTGAAAATCCTGTGTTTAAAATGGATACATATATTCTTATAATTTTTCAAGTGAAGTTACTAATGTAATTATAACCAGTGAAGGAAACCTGTAGCATGTGTTTAATTCACTTGTTGACTAAAAACAATGATTAATTTTACTCTTTCTTAATTAGCTTCGCATTATGTATCTCTTAGGATAATTATGAGAACAATTTGCAGCATTAAAAAGAACGAATGAAAACAAACAAACACACACACACACACCAACACACACACACACACACACACACACACACACACACACACACACACCACACACACACACACACACACACATACACACTAACACACACACTAACACACACACAGCACGTGGCGCGTCGAGGCGCTGTAAGGCAGTGCACACGTCGGCCACGTGCTGCTCTGGGGACGCAGGATTAGGCCAGATTGTGCAGTGATTGGCGCCTCTCTGTTCTTATCGTGTTTGGCACACCTTGTTTTGTTACACATTTGTTGGCAAGATTATGCCAGAGCTGGGGTACCGTGTGGGAAGCCCCGCTCCAGGACCCCAGCTGAGCTTTGAAGGGTGGCGAGAGGCACTTTGGAAACCTGAGGTCCCCAGTGGAACCCAGTTGCAGTGGAGGGCCCGATGAGTCTTTTCAACTTAAATCATCTATTAATGTTCCTTCATTAAACCCCGTTGAGACTTTTGCTATTATTAAGGCTTGTGTTAAATACCTTTGGAGAATGTTAAACTCTTGTTTAGTCTCCTGTTAAACCTCTGTGGAGTCTCGTACAGTAAACCCCGTTGTGCCATCTTCGTGGAACCCACATTAAGATTCCTCCGTTGAGAAGCCCCATTGAATTCCTACTGAGACCTTCCAAGTATAACCTCCATTTAAACTTCCCACCGTAAAACCGCCATTGAGATTCTCTCCAGTTAAAACCACACTGAGAATCCTCCCCACACTAAACCCAGGCTGAGACTTTTTCCCCCTTCAAGTCCCCTACATTGTACACGTCCATAACCTGCTGACTGATGTATTGATCACCTGCCATCACCCCCCCCCTCCACCAGCACCCCCTCCCCTCCACCAGCACCCCCTCCCCTCTACCAGCATCCCCTCCCCTCAGTTCTTCAAAAGGCACTGATTTTACGCTTCCGCGATCAGGTGTGTCAACGTCGATGGCATTTTAGGACAGACTAACATGTATCGTGTGCGGGAGGGTATTTTTAAAACAGACAACGCATACATAGAGAACGAGAGAACATATTAACGCAGATCAACGCATGCATCGAGTACGGGAGAACATTTTTCAAGGCATACAACGCATACAGGGAGAACTGGAACGCATTTTCACCCAAGCCAAGGAAGGGAAGACATTTTTAAGTGTAACAACTCATGTACTGTATAGAAGTAGAACACGACTCAAACACAAAGGGCAGGAGACCATTTTAATGCCGAACAACGCAAACTTCGCGTACAGGAGGACATTTTAAGGCAGATCACTGTACATATCGCAGACGGGAGGGTGCTGGTGATGGATAAGGCAAGAGCCCAAGAGTCCTGTTGGAAAGGCTCCTCGTGGAAGAAGTGTTTTCAAAAGGCGTTCAGCACAGCGTGTTGTGATGACTTGACAAGTGTCAGTGGCCGGTGGCTGGCCTGCCAGGTGCAGCTGCTGCCACCCACGGCAGCCCCTTGGAGGATAGTGGGGTATCTGAAGGGTATTTGGGCCCTTTCCCCTCTGGAGGGTAGCGGGGTCTCCCTTGGAAGGTAGAAAGGGCCCTCCCTCTGGGGGTTGTGGGGCCCTTTCCCCTCTGGGGGTTTTTTGGGCTTCCCTTGGAGGGTAGAAAGGGGCTCCCCCTCTGGGGGGTTTAAGTACCCACTTATTATTTTATCCCTGTAGTATGGGCCAAAGGCCTGTTTGGCAGTGTTCCTCCTTTCTTTGTTCTTTTGTTATTACCCCCTCGCGGGCAATATTTGAATCTGCTTGGGGAACCCACATCCATGGGGAAAACACGCGACCCCCTTAAAAACCCGAGCAATTATACGTCTTATATATATTATATGTCGTGCCGAATGGTAAAATTTGTGATTTTGGTTTAAATAGAAACTTTCCCTTTCCCCCGAATAAGGGAACTAAAAATTTTTTGTATGAAATAATTTCCCCAAAAATAAATTCTGGCCTAACAAAAAAAATTATATTTATTTAGTTATTTTTAAAAATTTTTGGGCAAATTATCAAAAATTTATATTTAGTTGGTTTAGTAAATTAAATTGCGCTTTTTAAAAAAAAAAGGGGTTGGTAAGTTTTCAAAGGGTTTCTTTTGGTACAAAATTTTTAAAATTTTTTCATTAACAAAAAATGAAAAAATATTTTTGAACGTATATAAAAAAATTTTTAGAAAAGCATTTTTTTTTAAACAAATTTTTCTGTTATTTGACCAGTTTTCCCTATTCGGCAGGGGACTTTATATTTTATATTTTATATTTTATATAATATATAATATTTATATATTATTTTATTATATATTTTTTATATATATATATATTACTTTTAATATTTATTTTTATATATATATATATATATATATATAATTATATATATTATATTATATATATATGTATAAAATTTACGCATTTTACACACAAAAACCGTTATCTTGAGTCGGGGGGCAGGATTCAAACCTGCGCGTTTTGCATCAAGTATACAATACTTTGATGAGAAATGGCAGGTTGAACCTGCTCTGGAGAGGGGGAATATTTGTTTAAAAAAAAAAAAAATGTCCGGTTTTAGTGTTGTTTTGCATTTGCGCTCACGCGCGCGCGCCCCACATAGACAGACAGACCCCCAAAAAGAACCAAAACAACACAAAACACCCACACACACACAACACACAAATTTTTTCTTCTTTCAATGATCACAGTTCCAAATTTCACCTGTTGGGAAACCAAAAACTTTTAAAGTTACAATTTCTATGGAAAAAAGAAGGAACTGATGCCCAACGGGGGGAAAGGAAAAAATAAATGTTTAGTAACGGAGATGGGGGAAAAAGAAAATTAAAATTTAAAGGGTTGGGGGGCAAAAGGGGGCAAAAAAGTAGTGATGGAGGGAAAAAGGCGAGCAAGTAGAGGGGGGAGTGAAATGTAAGGGGGACTGGGAAGGGGTAAGAAACTGTTGGAAGAGAGAGAGAGAAAAAGAGAGAGAGAGAGGGGGGAGAGAAGAAAAAGGGAGAGAGAGAAAGAGAGAGGAGAGGGGGGGGAGAAAAGAGAGGAGAGAGAGAGAGAGAGAGGGTTACATTTTTCACAAGACCTGCCTAGTATGGGCCAAAAAGGCCCCCTGCGGGGTCCTCCCTTTTTTATGTTCTTAAAAACCCCTTCTCCCCCCTCACTTTTAACCAAAACACTCCACCCCCAAAAACACTCCCAAACCCCCCCATCACCAACACACTCACCAACACCCCCCAAACCCCAAAAACCCCCCAACCCTCCCCCCACACTCCCCAAAAACATCCCCAACAAACCCCAAAAACTCACCCCACCCCACCCAAAACCCCACCAAAACCCCCAAACCAAAAACCCCCAAAACCCCCCCCCAAAACCACCACCCAAACCCCCCAAACCCCACACCCAACCACTCCCCAACCCACCCAAAAAAACACCCCAAACCCCAACCAAAAAAAAACCCAACCCCACAAAAAACCCACAAAACACCACCAAACCCCAACACACTCACCAAAAACCCCTCACCCAACCAACCCAAAAAAAACTCACCAAAACACTCACCAAAACAACTCACCAACACATCACAAAACCCCCTCCCCCCCAACACATCACCCCCCCCATCAAACCAAACACCCCCAAAACACTCACCAAAACCCCACTCCCCAACACACTCCCCCAACCCCACCACCAAACACTTACCAACACACCACCAACACCCCTCACCCAAACACCCAACACACTCACCCCAAAAACTCCCCAAAAACACTCACCAAAACACTCACCCAAAAACTCACCCAAAACACCACCCAAAACCCCTCACCAAAAACCCCTCACCCAAAACACCCACCAAAACCCCTCACCAAAAACCCCTCACCAACACACTCACCAACAAAATTACCAAAAAACCACTCACCAAAAAAACACTCACAAAAACCCCCTCACCCAAACACCCCAAAAACCCCCCCCAACACACCCCAACCCATCACCAACACATCACCAACAAACTCACCAAAACACTCACCCAAAACACCCCCCAACACACCCCCAACACCCCCAACACACTCACCCCAAAACACCACCAAAACACTCACCAACAAACTCACCAAACACACTCACCAAAAACACCCACCCAACCCACCCACCAACACCCCACCAACAACTCACCAAAAAAACTCACCCAAAAAACTCACCAACCACTTTACCACACACTCACCAAAACACTCACCAACCACCCACCCAAAACACTCACCAACAAAACTCCCCCAAAATTCCCCAAAACCAAATCACCCAAAACAATCACAAAAACACTCACCAAAAACCCCTCACCAAAAACACCAAACCCAAAACCCTAACCCCACATAAAAAACACTCAAAAAAAAACTTTACCATTCACAAAAAACAATCCCAAAACACCAGAGGCAACTGGCCCCCATGGACAAATTTTTTCCCCCCCCCCAACCCTCCCCAAACAAAAAAATTTGGAAACCCTTTTTAAAAGAAAATTTTCTTTAAAAAACCCAAAGAGTGGGATAAAAACCTTTTTTTGGGGCATTACAAGGGAGGGATTGGTTAATTTCAATTTTTAAACCAAATTTTCCTTTATCAAAAAATAAATTTGGGGAAAAATTTTTCGCTTCTCCCAAGGAGAAGGAAAAAAAAAAAGAATGGGATCAAAATACACAAGGGGCCAAAATTAATATTGAATTTTTGGGGCCCGGGTTATTATAAACTTGAATTTTTAAATTACCCAAAATGTATATGCCCGGGTTTATCTTAAAATTTTAAGGGGAATTGGGGAAAAAATTTATTTCTGGTTCTTCCCGGGGGAAGGGAAACCGAAAAAATTATTTAGGGGAAGGCGTTAATTAAAGGGGGGGACTATTTTGGGGACCAGGAAACCCCGATATATAAGCTTGGGGGTACTATCGGGGACCAGGAAACCTGATATATAAGCCGGATACTTTCGGGGACCAGGAAGCCCGATATATTGGTTTGGGGACTATCGGGGAAAAAAGGGGAAACCCGATATATAAGCTGGGGTTTCATCTGGGGGCCCCGGAAGCCTGGTATATAAGTTTGGGGTACTAAACGGGGACCAGGAAGCCTTTATTATAAGGGTTGGGGGTACCCATCGGGGGCCAGGGAAACCTGATATATAAACTTTTGGGGACTATCGGGGAAAAGGGAACCTGATATAAAAGCTGGAAATATATCAGGGGGCCAAAGGGAAACCTGATATATAAGCGGGGGTTTCTATAGGGACCAAAGGAAAACCTGATTTATAAGGTTTGGGGTTTTCTATCAGGGGGGCCAGGAAGCCTTTATATTAAGCTTTGGGGTACTATTTTGGGGACCAGGAAGCCTTTATATATAAAATTGGTACTATCTGGGGACCAGGGAAACCCGATAATAAGCTGGAGTACTAATTTGGGGGCCCGGAACCTGATATATAGTTGGGTACTATCAGGGGACAGGAGCCTGTATATAAGCTGGAGTCCCATCCGGGGCCAGGAAGCCTGATTATAAGGGTGGAGTACTATCAGGGGGCCAGGAAGCCTTGGGGTTTTTAAAAAAGTTTGCTGGGTACTATCAGGGGACCAGGAAGCCTGATATATAAGCTGGAGTATATCTGGGGACCAGGAAGCTGATATAAAAAGTTTAGAGTACTATCTGGGGACCAGGAAGCCTGATATATAAGCTGGGGGTACTATCTGGGGACCAGGAAGCCTGATATATAAGTTGGAGTACTATCAGGGGACCAGGAAGCCTGTTTATATAAGCTGGAGTACTATCTGGGGACCGGGAAAGCCTGATATATAAGCTGGAGTCTATCAGGGGACCAGGAACCCTGATTAAAAGTTGGAGTTACTTTCAGGGGCCAGGAAGCCTGATATATAAGCTGGAGTACTATCTGGGGACCAGGAACCCTGATATATAAGCTGGAGTCTATCTGGGGAAAAGGGAAAAGCCTGATATTAAGCGGGAAAAGTACTATCTGGGGCCAGGAAGCCTGATATATAAGCTTGAGTACTATCTGGGGACCAGGAAGGCCTGATATATAAGCTGGGTACTATCTGGGGACCAGGAACCCTGATTTTATAAGCTGGAGTTCTATCTGGGGATAGGAAGCTGATATATAAGCTGGATACTATCTGGGGACCAGGAAGCCTGATGTTAAAGGTGGAGTACTATTGGGGCCAGGAAGCCTGATATATAAGCTGGAAGTACTATCAGGGGACCAGGAAGCCTGATATATAAGCTGGAGTACTATCAGTGGACCAGGAAGCCTGATATATAAGCTGGGTACTATCAGGGGACCAGGAAGCCTGATATATAAGCTGGAGTATATCAGGGGGCCAGGAAGCCTGATTATAATCTGGGTACTATCAGGGGACCAGGAAGCCTGATATATAAGCTGGAGTACTATCTGGGGACCAGGGAGCCTGATATATAAGCTGGAGTACTATCAGGGGACCAGGAGCCTGATATTTAAGCTGGAGTACTATCAGAGACGGGAAGCCTGATATATAAGTGGGAGTACTATCAGAGGACCTGGAAGCCTGATATATAAGCTGGAGTACTATCAGGGAACCAGGAAGCCTGATATATAAGCTGGAGTACTATCAGGGGCCCAGGAACCCTGATATTTTAAGCTGGAGTACTTCAGGGGACCAGGAACCCTGATATATAAGCGGGAAAGTACTATCAGGGGACCAGGAAGCCTGATATATAAGCTGGAGTACTATCGGGGACCAGGAAGCCTGATATATAAGCTGGAGTACTATCAGGGGACAGGAAGCCTGATATATAAGTTGGAGTACTATCGGGGACCGGGAAAGCCTGATATATAAGCTGGAGTACTATCAGGGGACCAGGAAGCCTGATATATAAGCTGGAGTACTATTCAGGGGACCGGGAAAGCCTGATATATAAGCTGGAGTACTATCAGGGGACCTGGAAGCCTGTTTATATAAGCTGGAGTACTATCTGGGACCAGGAAGCCTGATATATAAGCTGGGTACTATCAGGGGACCAGGAAGCCGGGTTATTTAAGCTGGAGTACAAATCAGGGGACCAGGAAGCCTGATATATAAGCTGGAGTACTATCGGGGGGACCAGGAAGCCTGTTTATATAAAGCTGGATTTACTATCAGGGGACCGGGAAAAGCCTGATATATAAGCTGGAGAAACTATCAGGGGACCAGGAAGCCTGATATATAAGCTGGAGTACTATCAGGGGACCGGAAGCCTGATATATAAGTGGGTACTATCAGGGGCCCTGGAAGCCTGATATATAAGCTTGAGTACTATCTTGGGGACCGGGGAAGCCTGATATATAAGCTGGAGTACTATTCAGGGGACAAAGAGCCTGATATATAAGCTGGAGTACTATCTGGGGGACCAGGAAGCCTGATATATAAGCTGGAGTACTATCGGGGGACCAGGAAGCCTGATATTAAGCTGGAGTACTATCGGGGGGCCGGGAAAAGCCTGATATATAATCTGGAGTACTATCAGGGGACAGGAACCCTGATATATAAGGGGGTTTTCTATCTGGGGATCAGGAACCCCTTGATATTTAAGCTGGAGTACTATCAGGGGACCAGGAAGCCTGATATATAAGCTGGAGTACTATATGGGGATCAGGAAGCCTGATATATAAGCTGGAGTACTATCAGGGGACCAGGAAGCCTGATATATAAGCTGGAGTACTATCAGGGGACCAGGAAGCCTGATATATAAGCTGGAGTACTATCAGGGGACCAGGAAGCCTGATATATAAGCTGGAGTACTATCTGGGGACCAGGAAGCCTGATATATAAGCTGGAGTACTATCAGTGGACCAGGAAGCCTGATATATAAGCTGGAGTACTATCTGGGGACCAGGAACCCTGATATATAAGCTGGAGAAACTATAGGGGACCAGGAACCCTGATATTTTAAGCTGGAGTACTATCAGGGGACCAGGAAGCCTGATATATAAGTTGGAGTACTATCAGGGGACCAGGAAGCCTGATATATAAGCTGGAGTACTATCAGGGGACCAGGAAGCCTGATATATAAGCTGGAGTACTATCAGGGGACCTGGAAGCCTGATATATAAGCTGGAGTACTATCTGGGGACCAGGAAGCTGATATATAAGCGGGGAAGTACTATCAGGGGAACCAGGAAGCCTGATATATAAGCGGGGTTACTATCAGGGGACCAGGAAGCCTGAAAATATAAGCTGGAGTACTATCAGGGGACCAGGAACCCTGATATATAAGCTGGAGTACATCAGGGGACCAGGAAGCCTGATATATAAGCTGGATACTATCAGGGGGACAGGAAGCCTGATATATAAGCAGGAGTACTATCAGGGGACCAGGAAGCCTGATATATAAGCTGGAGGTACTATCAGGGACTGGAAGCCTGATATATAAGCTTGAGTACTATCTGGGGACCAGGAACCCTGAATATAAGCTGGAGTCTATCAGGGGACCAGGAAGGCCTGATATATAAGCTGGAGTACTATCTGGGGACCAGGAAGCCTGATATATAAGCTGGAGTACTATCAGGGGACCAGGAAGTCTGATATATAAGCTGGAGTACTATCAGGGGGCCAGGAATCCTGTTTATATAATCTGGAGTACTATCAGGGGACCAGGAAGCCTGATATATAAGCTGGAGTACTATCTGGGGATCAGGAAGCCTGATATATAAGCTGGAGTACTATAGGGGACCAGGAAGCCTGATTATAAGCTGGAGTATATATGGGGATCAGGACCCTGATATATAAGCTGGAGTACTATCAGGGGGACCGGGGAAGCTGATATATAAGCTGGAGTATTTATCGGGGGAAACAGGAGCCTGATATATAAGCTGGGTTACTTTCGGGGGGCCCAAGGAACCCTGATATATAAGCTGGAGTACTATCAGTGGACCAGGAAGCCTGATATATAAGCTGGAGTACTATCAGGGGACCAGGAAGCCTGATATATAAGCTGGAGTACTATTAGGGGACCAGGAAGCCTGATATATAAGCTGGAGTACTATCACGGGACCAGGAAGCCTGATATATAAGCTGGAGTACTATCAGGGGCCCAGGAAGCCTGATATAAAAAGCTGGAGTACTATCTTGGGCCAGGAAGCCTGATATATAAGCTGGAGTACTATCTGGGGACCAGGAAGCCTAAATATATAAGCTGGAGTACTATCTGGGACCAGGAACCCTGATTAAAAGCGGGGAGTACTATCACGGGACCAGGAAGCCTGATATATAAGCTGGAGTATTTATCAGAGGACCAGGAAGCCTGATATATAAGCTGGGGGTACTATTTTGGGGGACCGGGAAAGCCTGATATATAAGCTGGAGTACTATCTGGGGACCAGGAAGCCTGATATATAAGCTGGAGTACTATCTGGGGACCAGGAAGCCTGATATATAAGCTGGAGTACTATCACGGGACCAGGAAGCTGATATATAAGCTGGAGTACAAATCGGGGACCAGGAGCCTGAATATTAAGCTGGAGTACTATCTGGGGACCAGGAAGCCTGATATATAAGCTGGAGTACTATCAGGGGACCAGGAAGCCTGATATATAAGCTGGAGTACTATCAGGGGACCAGGAAGCCTGATATATAAGCTGGAGTACTATCTGGGGACCAGGAAGCCTGATATATAAGCTGGAGTACTATCACGGGACCAGGAAGCCTGATATATAAGCTGGAGTACTATCACGGAACCAGGAAGCCTGATATATAAGCTGGAGTACTATCAGGGGACCAGGAAGCCTGATATATAAGCTGGAGTACTATCTGGGGACCAGGAAGCCTGATATATAAGCTGGAGTACTATCACGGGACCAGGAAGCCTGATATATAAGCTGGAGTACTATCACGGGACCAGGAAGCCTGTTTATAAGCTGGAGTACTATCAGGGGACCAGGAAGCCTGATATATAAGCTGGAGTACTATCAGGGGACCAGGAAGCCTGATATATAAGCTGGAGTACTATCAGGGGACCAGGAAGCCTGATATATAAGCTGGAGTACTATCAGGGGACCAGGAAGCCTGATATAAAAGCTGGAGTACTATCAGGGGACCAGGAACCCTGATATATAAGCTGGGTACTATCACGGGACCGGGAAAGCCTGATATATAAGCTGGAGTACTATCAGGGGACCAGGAAGCCTGATATATAAGCTGGAGTACTATCACGGGAGCAGGAAGCCTGATATATAAGCTGGAGTACTATCAGGGGACCAGGAAGCCTGATATATAAGCTGGAGTACTATCACGGGACCAGGAAGCCTGATATATAAGCTGGAGTACTATCAGGGGACCAGGAAGCCTGATATATAAGCTGGAGTACTATCAGTGGACCAGGAAGCCTGATATATAAGCGGGGAGTACTATCACGGGACCAGGAAGCCTGATATATAAGCTGGAGTACTATCAGGGGAACAGGAAGCCTGATATATAAGCTGGAGTACTATCAGGGGATCAGGAAGCCTGATATATAAGCTGGAGTACTATCAGGGGACCAGGAAGCCTGATATATAAGCTGGAGTACTATCAGGGGACCAGGAAGCCTGATATATAAGCTGGAGTACTATCAGGGGACCAGGAAGCCTGATATATAAGCTGGAGTACTATCACGGGACCAGGAAGCCTGATATATAAGCTGGAGTACTATCAGGGGACCGGGAACCCTGATATATAAGCGGGGAGTACTATCACGGGCCCAGGAAGCCTGATTATAAGCTGGAGTTACTATCAGGGGACCGGGAAAGCCTGATATATAAGCTGGAGTACTATCAGGGGACCAGGAACCCTGATAAAATAAGCTGGAGTACTATCACGGGACCAGGAAGCCTGATATATAAGCTGGAGTACTATCAGGGGACCAGGAAGCCTGATATATAAGCTGGAGTACTATCAGGGGACCAGGAAGCCTGATATATAAGCTGGAGTACTATCAGGGGACCAGGAAGCCTGATATATAAGCTGGAGTACTATCAGGGGACCAGGAAGCCTGATATATAAGCTGGAGTACTATCAGGGGACCGGGAAAGCCTGATATATAAGCGGGAAAGTACTATCAGGGGACCAGGAAGCTGATATATAAGCTGGGAGTACTATCAGGGGACCAGGAAGCCTGATATATTAAGCTGGGGGTACTATCAGGGGACCAGGAACCCTGATATATAAGCGGGGAGTACTATCAGGGGACCAGGAAGCCTGATATATAAGCTGGAGTACTATCAGGGGACAGGAAGCCTGATATTAAGTGGAGTACTATCTGGGGACCAGGAAGCTGATTTAAAAGCTGGAGTACTATCAGGGGACCGGGAGCCTGATATATAAGCTGGGAGTACTATCAGGGGACCTGGAAGCCTGATATATAAGCTTGAGTACTATCTGGGGCCCAGGAAGCCTGATATTAAGCTGGAGTACTATCAGGGGACCAGGAAGCCTGATTATAAGTGGAGATATTTTGGGGACCAGGAAGCCTGATATATAAGCTGGAGTACTATCGGGGACCAGGAAGCCTGATATATAAGGGAGTACTATCAGGGGGCCAGGAAGCCTGATATATAATTGGAGTACTATCAGGGGACCAGGAAGCCTGATATATAGCTGGAGTTACTATCTGGGGATCAGGAAGCCTGATATATAAGCTGGAGTACTATCAGGGGACCAGGAAGCTGATATATAAGGGGAAAAGTATTTATATGGGGATCAGGAAGCCTGATATATAAGTGGAGTATCATCAGGGGACCAGGAAGCCTGATATATAAGTTGGATTTACTTTCAGGGGCCCAGGAAGCCTGATATATAAGCTGGAGTACTATCAGGGGACCAGGAACCCTGATTTTATAAGCTGGAGTACTATCGGGGACCAGGAGCCTGATTATAAGCTGGAGTCTATCAGTGGACCAGGAAGCCTGAATATAAGTGGGAGTACTATCTGGGGACCAGGAAGCCTGATATATAAGCTGGAGTACTATCAGGGGACCAGGAAGCCTGATATATAAGCTGGAGTACTATCACGGGACCAGGAAGCCTGATATATAAGCTGGAGTACTATCAGGGGACCAGGAAGCCTGATATATAAGTGGAGTATATCAGTGGACCAGGAAGCCTGTTTATATAAGCTGGAGTTACTATCACGGGACCAGGAAGCCTTTGATATTAAGCTGGGGGTACTATCAGGGGACCAGGAACCCTGATATATAAGGCTGGAGTATATCAGGGGACCAGGAAGCCTGATATATAAGCTGGAGTACTATCAGGGGACCAGGAAGCCTGATTTTATAAGCTGGAGTACTATCAGGGGACCGGGGAAGCCTGATATATAAGCTGGAGTACTATCACGGGACCAGGAAGCCTGATATATAAGCTGGAGTACTATCAGGGGACCAGGAAGCCTGATATATAAGCTGGAGTACTATACGGGACCAGGAAGCCTGATTTATAAGCTGGGAGTACTATCAGGGGACAGGAAGCCTGATATAAAAGTGGAGTCTATCAGGGGCCCGGGAAAGCCTGATATATAAGCTGGAGTACTATCACGGGACCAGGAGCCTGATATATAAGCGGAGTACTATCAGGGGACCAGGAAGCCTGATAATAAGCTGGAGTACTATCGGGGGACCAGGAAGCCTGATATTTTAAGCTGGAGTACTATCAGGGGACCAGGAAGCCTGATATATAGGGGAAAAGTACTATCAGGGGACCTGGAAGCCTGATATATAAGCTTGAGTACTATCTGGGGACCAGGAAGCCTGATATATAAGCTGGAGTACTATCAGGGGACCAGGAAGCCTGATATATAAGCTGGAGTACTATTGGGGACCGGGGAAGCCTGATAATAAGCTGGAGTACTATCAGGGGACCAGGAAGCCTGATATATAAGCTGGAGTACTATCAGGGGGCCAGGAAGCCTGATATATAATCTGGAGTACTATCAGGGGACCAGGAAGCCTGATATATAAGCTGGAGTACTATCTGGGGATCAGGAAGCCTGATATATAAGCTGGAGTACTATCAGGGGACCAGGAAGCCTGATATATAAGCTGGAGTACTATATGGGGATCAGGAAGCCTGATATATAAGCTGGAGTACTATCAGGGGACCAGGAAGCCTGATATATAAGCTGGAGTACTATCAGGGGACCAGGAAGCCTGATATATAAGCTGGAGTACTATCAGGGGACCAGGAAGCCTGATATATAAGCTGGAGAAACTATCTGGGGACCAGGAAGCCTGAATATAAGCTGGAGTACTATCAGGGACCAGGAAGCCTGATATATAAGCTGGAGTACTATCGGGGGCCAGGAAGCCTGATATATAAGCTGGAGTACTATCAGGGGACCAGGAAGCCTGATATATAAGCTGGAGTACTATCAGGGGACCAGGAAGCCTGATATATAAGCTGGAGTACTATCAGGGGACCAGGAAGCCTGATATTTTAAGCTGGAGTACTTTTCAGGGGACCAGGAAGGCCTGATATATAAGCTGGAGTACTATCAGGGGCCAGGAAGCCTGATATTAAGCTGGAGTACTATCAGGGGACCAGGAAGCCTGATATATAAGCTGGAGTACTATCAGGGGACCTGGAAGCCTGATATATAAGCTGGAGTACTATCTGGGGACCAGGAAGCCTGATATATAAGCTGGAGTACTATCAGGGGACCAGGAAGCCTGATATATAAGCTGGAGTACTATCAGGGGACCAGGAACCCTGATTATAAGCTGGAGTACTATCAGGGGACCGGGAAGCCTGATATATAAGCTGGAGTATATCAGGGGACCAGGAACCCTGTATATAAGCTGGAGTACTATCAGGGGACCAGGAAGCCTGATATATAAGCAGGAGTACTATCAGGGGACCAGGAAGCCTGATATATAAGCTGGAGTACTATCAGGGGACCTGGAAGCCTGATATATAAGCTTGAGTACTATCTGGGGACCAGGAAGCCTGATATATAAGCTGGAGTACTATCAGGGGACCAGGAAGCCTGATATATAAGCTGGAGTACTATCTGGGGACCAGGAAGCCTGATATATAAGCTGGAGTACTATCAGGGGACCAGGAAGCCTGATATATAAGCTGGAGTACTATCGGGGGCAGGAAGCCTGATTTAATCTGGGTACTATCAGGGGATCGGAAGCCTGTATATAAGCTGGAGTATATCTGGGGATCAGGAAGCCTGATATATAAGTGGAAGTACTATCAGGGGACCAGGAAGCCTGATATATAAGCTGGGTACTATATGGGGATCGGGAAAAGCCTGATATAAAAAGCTGGAGTACTATCAGGGGACCAGAAGCCTGATATATAAGCTGGGGGTACTATCAGGGGACCAGGAAGCCTGATATATAAGCTGGAGTACTATCTGGGGCCCAGGAAGCCTGATATATAAGCTGGAGTACTTTTCAGGGGACCAGGAAGCCTGATATATAAGCGGGAGTACTATCAGGGGACCAGGAAGCCTGATATATAAGCTGGAGTACTATCTGGGGCCCAGGAAGCCTGATTATAAGCTGGAGTACTATCAGGGGACCAGGAACCCGTATATAAGCTGGAGTACTATCAGGGGGCCGGGAAGCCTGATATATAATCTTGGAGTACTATCAGGGGATCAGGAAGCCTGATATAAAAAGCTGGAGTACTATCTGGGGATCAGGAAGCCTGATATATAAGTGGAGTACTATCAGGGCACCAGGAAGCCTGATATATAAGCTGGAGTACTATCTGGGGACCGGAAGCCTGTTATATAAGTGGAGTACTATCAGGGGGCCCAGGAAGCCTGATATATAAGCTGGAGTACTATCAGGGGACCAGGAAGCCTGATATATAAGCGGGGAGTACTATCAGGGGACCAGGAAGCTGATATAAAAGCTGGGAGTACTATCAGGGGACCGGGGAAGCCTGATATAAAAGCTGGAGTCTATTCTTGGGACCAGGAAGCCTGATATATAAGCTGGAGTCGATTCGGGGGACCAGGAAACCCTGATATATAAGCTGGAGTACTATCTGGGGCCCAGGAAGAATTATATAAAAGCTGGAGTACTATCACGGGACCAGGAAGCCTGATATATAAGCGGGGAGTACTATCAGGGGCCAGGAACCCTGATATAAAATGCTGGAGTACTATCTTGGGACCAGGAAGCCTGTATATAAGCTGGAGTACTATCTGGGGACCAGGAAGCCTGATATATAAGCTGGAGTACTATCTGGGGACCAGGAAGCCTGATATATAAGCTGGAGTACTATCTGGGGATCAGGAAGCCTGATATATAAGCTGGAGTACTATCAGGGGACCAGGAAGCCTGATATATAAGCTGGAGTACTATCACGGGACCAGGAAGCCTGATATATAAGCTGGAGTACTATCTTGGGACCAGGAAGCCTGATATATAAGCTGGAGTACTATTTTGGGGACCAGAACCCTGATATAAGTGGAGTACTATCACGGGACCGGGAAAGGGGCCTGATTTTATAAGCTGGAGTACTATCTTGGGACCAGGAAGCCTGATATATAAGTGGAGTACTATCGGGGGGACCAGGAAGCCTGTTTATATAAGCTGGAGTACTATCAGGGGATCGGGGAAGCTGATATATAAGCTGGAGTACTATCTGGGGATCAGGAAGCCTGATATATAAGCTGGAGTACTATCAGGGGACCAGGAAGCCTGATATATAAGCTGGAGTACTATTACGGGACCAGGAAGCTGATATATAAGTGGGAGTACTATCTTGGGACCAGGAAGCCTGAATTAAGTGGAGTACTATCAGGGGACCAGGAACCCTGATATTAAGTGGAGTACTATCACGGGCCCGGAAGCCTGATATATAAGCTGGAGTACTATCTTGGACCAGGAAGCCTGAAATAAGCTGGAGTACTATCTGGGGACCGGGAAAACCCTGATATATAAGCTGGAGTACTATCAGGGGATCAGGAAGCCTGATATATAAGCTGGAGTACTATCTGGGGATCAGGAAGCCTGATATATAAGCTGGAGTACTATCAGGGGACCAGGAAGCCTGATATATAAGCTGGAGTACTATATGGGGATCAGGAACCCTGATATATAAAGCTGGAGTACTATCAGGGGACCGGAAAACCCTGATATATAAGTGGGTACTATCAGGGGACCGGAAGCCTGATATATAAGCTGGAGTACTATCAGGGCCCCAGGAAGCCTGATATATAAGCGGGGAGTACTATTGGGGACCAGGAAGCCTGATATATAAGCTGGAGTACTATCAGTGGACCAGGAAGCCTGATATATAAGCTGGAGTACTATCAGGGGACCAGGAAGCCTGATTTTATAAGCTGGAGTACTATCAGGGGACCAGGAAGCCTGATATATAAGCTGGAGTACTATCAGGGGACCAGGAAGCCTGATATATAAGCTGGAGTACTATCTTGGGACCAGGAAGCCTGATATATAAGCTGGAGTACGATCTGGGGACCAGGAAGCCTTGATTATAAGCTGGAGTACTATCTGGGGACCGGGAAAGCCTGATATATAGCGGGGAGTACTATCACGGGACCAGGAAGCCTGATATATAAGCTGGAGTACTATCAGGGGACCAGGAAGCCTGATATATAAGCTGGAGTACTATCTTGGGACCAGGAAGCCTGATATATAAGCTGGAGTACTATCTGGGGACCAGGAAGCCTGATATATAAGCTGGAGTACTATCTGGGGACCAGGAAGCCTGATATATAAGCTGGAGTACTATAAACGGGACCGGGAAAAGCCTGTTTATATAAGCTGGAGTACTATCAGGGGACCAGGAAGCCTGATATATAAGCTGGAGTACATATGGGGACCAGGAAGCCTGAAATATAAGCTGGAGTTACTATCAGGGGCCCAGGAAGCCTTGATATATAAGCTGGAGTACTATCAGGGGACCAGGAAGCCTGATATATAAGCTGGAGTACTATTGGGGACCGGAACCCTGATATATAAGCTGGGTTACTATCACGGGACCAGGAAGCCTGATATATAAGCTGGAGTACTATCACGGGACCAGGAAGCCTGATATATAAGCTGGAGTACTATCGGGGACGGAACCCTGATATATAAGCTGGAGTACTATCTGGGGACCAGGAAGCTGTATATAAGCGGGAGTACTATCACGGGACGGGAAGCCTGATATATAAGCTGGAGTACTATCACGGACCAGGAAGCCTGATATAAAAGGCTGGAGTACTATCAGGGGACAGGAAGCCTTTATATAAGCTGGAGTACTATCAGGGGACCAGGAAGCCTGATATTAAGTGGAGTACTATCAGGGGCCCAGGAAGCCTGATATATAAGCTGGAGTACTATCAGGGGCCCAGGAAGCCTGATATATAAGCTGGGTACTATCAGGGGCCCAGGAAGCCTGATATTTAAGTGGAGTACTATCACGGGACCAGGAACCCTGATATATAAGCTGGAGTACTATCAGGGGACCAGGAAGCCGGGTATATAAGCTGGAGTACTATCACGGGACCAGGAAGCCTGATATATAAGCTGGAGTATTTCAGGGGACCAGGAGCCTGATATATAAGCTGGAGTACTATCACGGGACCAGGAAGCCTGATATATAAGCTGGAGTACTATCAGGGGACCAGGAACCCTGATATATAAGCTGGAGTACATCAGTGGACCAGGAGCTGATATATAAGTGGAGTACTTTTCACGGGACCAGGAAGCCTGATATATAAGCTGGAGTACTATCAGGGGACCAGGAACCCTGATATTAAAGCTGGAGTACTATCAGGGGACCAGGAAGCCTGATATATAAGTGGAGTATATCAGGGGACAGGAAGCTGATATATAAGCTGGGTACTATCAGGGGCCCAGGAACCCTGATATATAAGCTGGAGTACTATCAGGGGACCAGGAAGCTGATATATAAGTGGAGTACTATCACGGGACCAGGAAGCCTGATATATAAGCGGGAAAGTACTATCAGGGGACCAGGAAGCCTGATATATAAGCTGGAGTTACTATCACGGGACCAGGAACCCTGATATATAAGCTGGAGTACTATCAGGGGACCAGGAAGCTGATTATAAGGGGAAAGGTACTATCGGGGGGACCAGGAAGCCTGATATTAAGTGGAGTACTACACGGGACCAGGAAGCCTGATTATAAGCTGGAGTACTATCAGGGGACCAGGAAGCCTGATATATAAGCTGGAGTACTATCACGGGACCAGGAAGCCTGTTTATAAGCTGGAGTACTATCAGGGGAAACTAGGAAGCCTGATATTTTAAGCTGGAGTACTATCACGGGACCAGGAAGCCTGATATATAAGCTGGAGTACTATCAGGGGACAGGAAGCCTGATATATAAGTGGAGTACTATCAGGGGACCAGGAAGCCTGATATATAAGCTGGAGTACTATCACGGGACCAGGAAGCCTGATATATAAGCTGGAGTACTATCAGGGGACCAGGAAGCCTGATATATAAGCTGGAGTACTATCAGGGGACCAGGAAGCCTGATATATAAGCTGGGGGTACTATCAGGGGACCAGGAAGCCTGATATATAAGCTGGAGTACTATCAGGGGACCAGGAAGCCTGATATATAAGCTGGAGTACTATCAGGGGACCAGGAAGCCTGATGCATCAACTTCAAGAACAGAATGAAGGTTTAGAATATCCCACAAGTTACTTTTGCAACACGTGAGTATCTTTATTCTGAGAAAGTTTCGCCAAACAGTGGCTTCTTCAGTCTCTAATACAGAGAAAGGTGAAAGATGAAGAGGAGGAGGAGGAGAAGGAGGAGTTTGAGGTAATCAGTTACTCAGCCTGAAGTCCATGTTTTCAGTCCATCAATCTTGATGAACTGAACACATCGACTCCAGGTTGAGGGACTATTTACGTCAAACTCCTCATTTTCCGCCTTGATAGATTGAACACATCAACTTTAATCTGGGAGACTAATTACCTGAAACTGCTCATCTTCCACATTTCTCTGCATTAGACTGCTACCACTGGTTGGCGAAACGTTCCATAACAAAGTTTTCCAAATGTTGCAAAAGAAAATGTGGCTTGCATGGTGGTTTTTTTTTTTTAAACTATCTACTCCTAATTAGTGTAATTACAGGTTATGTTAGATACGTTTTGTCAGAAAACAGGACAAGTATTTCCCGACGCGGGTCTTTGTCATATGATGACCCGCAGATGGAGCTTTTAGTCATCTGACCGAGGCCTTCTGCTGGCTTATTGATCCACCTCTTTAAAAAAATTATGGTTATGATATCCATATTTGTTCTAATTACACACGTTAAGTACTTCAAGGTAATCGAACAGAAGCAACAATATATAAAAATAGAATTATAAATTCTAAACTTAATAAAGACATTGGATGATAAATTAGAAACGTGTAACGTGTGGGCATCATTACTTGTAGATGTTTCGCTCTCCAGTGGTTTTTATCAGTACATTACATGGACATAATCTGAAGACTGAAGAAATATATAGAGCAGAGAGTGGAACAGGAGGTAATCAGTCCCTCAGCCGCCTAGGAGCAGGTGATGAGTACCATAGTCTTATTGGCAAGGTTTGGCTCTTGTGACCTTGGCCACGTCGCGCATTTGAAGTCACCAAAGTGCAAAGGCTGAAACGTTTCCATTAGACGTGTCCTAGTGTTTCCATTAGACATGTCCTAGTGTTTCCATTAGACGTGTCCTAGTGTTTCCATTAGATGTGTCCTAGTGTTTCCATTAGACGTGTCCTAGTGTTTCCATTAGACATGTCCTAGTGTTTCCATTAGACGTGTCCTAGTGTTTCCATTAGACATGTCCTAGTGTTTCCATTAGACGTGTCCTAGTGTTTCCATTACACGTGTCCTAGTATTTCCATTAGACGTGTCCTAGCGTTTCCATTAGACGTGTCCTAGTGTTTCCATTAGACGTGTCCTAGTGTTTCCATTAGATGTGTCCTAGTATTTCCATTAGACGTGTCCTAGCGTTTACATTAGACGTGTCCTAGTGTTTTCATTAGACGTGTCCTAGTGTTTCCATTAGACGTGTCCTAGCGTTTCCATTAGACGTGTCCTAGTGTTTCCATTAGACGTGTCCTAGTATTTCCATTAGACGTGTCCTAGCGTTTCTAATAGACGTGTCCTAGTGTTTTCATTAGACGTGTCCTAGCGTTTCCATTAGACGTGAAATAGCGTTTCCATTAGACGTGTCCTAGTGTTTCCATTAGACGTATCCTAGTGTTTCCATTAGACGTGTCCTAGTGTTTCCATTAGACGTGTCCTAGCGTTGCCATTAGACGTGTCCTTGCGTTTCCATTAGACGTGTCCTAGTGTTTCCATTAGACGTGTCCTAGTGTTTCCATTAGACGTGTCCTAGTATTTCCATTAGACGTGTCCTAGCGTTTCCATTAGACGTGTCCTAGCGTTTCCATTAGACGTGTCCTAGCGTTTCCATTAGACGTGTCCTAGCGTTTCCATTAGACGTGTCCTAGTGTTTCCATTAGACGTGTCCTAGTGTTTCCATTAGACGTGTCCTAGTGTTTCCATTAGACGTGTCCTAGTGTTTCCATTAGACGTGTCCTATTTACTTTATGCACCAATACATGCAGTGTTCTCTTTTTTTTCTTCCTCAGTGCATGTCCCATTCTCCTTTTTTTGTGCCTCGTTGTGCGTCTTATTTTTTCTACCTCAGTAAACGTTCTTCATGTCTCTGGCTCAATACACGCACTATTCACTCTGTCTCATTAAAGATCCTATTCTCTTTCGTCCTGTTCTCTCTGCCTCGGTACATGTCCCATTCTTTCTGCCTCGGTACATGTCCCATTCTCCCTGCCTCTGTACACGTCCCATTCTCTCTGCCTCGGTACATGTCCCATTCTTTCTGCCTCGGTACATGTCCCATTCTTTCTGCCTCGGTACATGTCCCATTCTCTCTGCCTCGGTACATGTCCCATTCTTTCTGTCTCGGTACATGTCCCATTCTCTCTGCCTCGGTACACGTCCCATTCACTCTGCCTCGGTACACGTCCCATTCACTCTGCCTCGGTACATGTCCCATTCTCTCTGCCTCGGTACATGTCCCATTCACTCTGCTTCGGTACATGTCCCATCCTCTCTGCCTCGGTACATGTCCCATTCACTCTGCCTCGGTACATGTCCCATTCACTCTGCCTCGGTACATGTCCCATTCTCTCTGCCACGGTACATGTCCCAATCTATCAGCCTCGGTATATGTCCCATCCTCTCTGCCTTGGTACATGTCCCATCCTCTCTGCCTTGGTACATGTCCCATCCTCTCTGCCTCGGTACATGTCCCATTCTCTCTGCCTCGGTACATGTCCCATTCTCTCTGCCTTGGTACATGTCCCATCCTCTCTGCCTTGGTACATGTCCCATCCTCTCTGCCTCGGTACATGTCCCATTCTCTCTGCCTCGGTATATGTCCCATCCTCTCTGCCTTGGTACATATCCCATCCTCTCTGCCTCGTACATGTCCCATTCTCTCTGCCTCGGTACATGTCCCATCCTCTCTGTCTCAATAAAAGTCTTTTAAGTTTTCTTTGGGAATAGAAAGAAGACAAAAAAGGAATAGAAGAGAAAAACGCAAAAGATGAAGAAGCGTGAAGAGAATTATTCTGACCAGGAAGCGCTGGACCGTAGGGGTCACTCATCTTTTGGGGATCATGAGGCAATCAGGACTGACCGAAGGCAAAAGAAGGCAGTTCCAGTTCCTTGGATCAAGAACCCTTCAACGTCAACAAGGAAGGGGAGGAGAAAGATGGAACACGAAGAGGAAGTTGGAAAATAAAAAGGAGGGAGAGAATAAACATGGGAGGAGAAGAAGGAAGAGATGAAGAAGAAGGGAAACAGAGGACACAGCCAGAGAACGCAGTCACATTCACTTGTCAGAGCAAAAATATTATACCAAGAAAATGAATATGCAAATCATCAATCTTTATGCAAATTGTGATATGAATCAAATTTTCGTCTCCCAAGTCCAGGTACGCGAGAGAGAGAGAAAGGGAGAGAGAGAGAGGGAGAGAGAGAGAGAGAGAACGAGAGAAAAGAAAGGCTGGCTCTCGTCAAAATTGAGTAGCTGTGACGGTCGTAGGTGTGGGAGAGGCAAGCACTCTCAACTGGCATTGTTTTGTTTAGTAAACACCAGCTGGCGGAGCATTCGAGTCTGCACGGAATCAGCGTTCGTGAATGCCTGTGATCACTGGCGTCTAATGGGGTGGGAACTCTGTGATTGGCTCGCTGGAAAACTGTTTTCGTATTGCGGTTATTACGTTTTTGTCTGGTTACTAATTTTGATTATGAGAGGAAGGGGAATAGTGGAAAAGAGAACGAAAGAGAAACTCACCTATTTGTAGTTGCAGAGACTGAGTCTCAGCTCCTGGCCCTGTCTCTTAACTGGATGTTACTGGATTGACTATCTTTGTGAGCCCTGTTATACCTGTTCTTATAGATATTTAAAGATCTTGCCTCTTCCACTCCTTGACTACTCTGAGGCTGAAGAAATACTTTCTAACAGCCTTTTTATTCATCTGTGCTTTTAACTTCGAGCTGTGCTCTTATGTACCTTTTTCCTAAACACGAACAGCCTATCAACCTTGTGTGTATATGACTCACGAAACCGTAATGACACGATTGCAAACAAACCATACCACGGGTGGGGGTTGAACCCGCGGTTTGAACCCCCAGTGGCTAACGCGACGGTCTGGAGTTTTGAGACTCTCTGACAGCGGGTTCAAACCCCACCCGTGGTATGGTTTGTGTGTATGTGTTTGTGTGGGAATGGAGAGGGAGTGATTTTTTTTCCCCGCTGAAGCGGCTAGTACATTGTGCAGCCCGACATCCATTCTATGAATAGCAACGTAAGAGCATGTGGATACAAAAACCTCAAGGAAGTTCGCCGCAAAAGATTTAACAGGAGTACATCTATATTTATATCTATATTTGTCTTATATATTGCTAACAAATTTAGGATATTTCATTAATATATATATGGTACCTGATTTTTATTAATAAAATACCTTTACATATCACTATGGTGTTATATTATTTCTATATTCCCCAGAAAGTGAACAGTGAAGCAGTCTTCAAGACAGTGCATCGACACCATGCCTAACCCTTCTAGGGTAGGGTAGGTGCCTGAGCCCGAGCTTTTAGCTCATAAGACTGTCATTCCCATTTGCCCCCTTTGGGCGGGGATGGCAGACCAGAGAGGCCTAGCTTGTGACTAGGCCTGGGGACAGTTGGTCCCAAAGATGAGGAGGTACTTGTGCCTCCTCCCATGGGAGACTTAGGTCTCAGACACTCCCTAAAGAGGGAGCCAAGGCCGGGCCACCACTTGGAAAAGGCCCGGGCCGGGAAAATACCGGCTAATCTTTAATAATAATAATAAATAACAAGACAGTGACTATAAGGCTGACCACATGCTATAAATTTACTGTAGTTTGATCATCTCTGCTTCTGCCAAACTGCCGTAAGTACTTGTAACCATCCTTAACTCTGGCTATTACAACATCAGTCCATTTGTTCACATTACAAGTTGCTCCTTAGACATGCCTATCTATGTTCATGTTAGCGCCATGAGTGATAGATATAATCAAACTTCTAGCTGTCTTCCTGTGACATTCACTTCTCTTCTAATATTATTCTCAATGCTAGATCCAGATATACCAAAGCTATATTCTGCATTTTTCCATCAGGGTACTTTTGTTTGGCTAATTTATCAACTTCATCATGAAGGAGTAATTCAGTGTGAGATGAAATCCATAAAAAATATACATTGATTTCTTTTCCTCTGATTTTGATGTATGTCTACCTGGCTTGTCTAATGAGCATATTGTTAAGAGTCATTATGTGAGTCACGAGCCTTCAGTGATGACAAAGAATCAGTATTAATCAGAGTCAAGCTCAGTGTCATAAGTTAACTTTAGTGCCATTAGGATGACAAACAATTCAGTTTACAATGTAGACGCTAAATTGTCAATTCTTATGCCTCGTTCCATATAGTTGTTAGCGTTCTTCACTAAGGAGGTGGCAACAAGAGCAGATGCAGCCCTGCTAAAGACTCCTGCTTTGATCCATCAATATATATAATGTGTGATATGTTTTTACTAGAGTTAAGAAAGAAATTTCTTCTTGAGCAGTTTCCTATGCAAGTGAGGTAAGTAAGGGATTACTAATGATTAGCTTCTTAGGAGGGGCTCTAAGATATGTGATATTAAAAAAAAGAAAAATACAATTTAAATGGAGGAGTGAAATGCTTTTGTGTATAACGATACATTTCATGCAGGTTTGAAACATAATATAATTACATGATTGGAGATTGAGACACTTATGCAACATATGGGAAATCTTTTTTAAAGGGAAAAAGGGGTTCACCACCCATTTCCCCTTAATTTCGGTCCAATAAAAAAGCGGGAAAAAAAAAAGGGGTTAAGGAGAGGAAAAAGTTTGGGGGTTTAATTAGTCCCCCCCGGGAGAATCGATGTTTAAGGCCATCACTTTTGTAAAAAAGTGCAGCATAGGGCCCGGAAAAAACGTTTCCCTTTTAAAAAGATTCCCCTATGTTGCAAAAGTGTTCAATCCCCAAAATTGTCGGTTTTAAAAAAACTTTTATAAAAAATATAATTAAAAATTTGTTTTCATAATCAATTTAAATTTTTTTATTTTTTTCTGGCCTTTGTTTTGCATGTAATGCCAGTGCCCCTGGATTCAGTTTTTAAATATTTTAATATATGTACAGTGTTATGTAAACCCAATTTTATCACTGAAATTGGAAACCAAGCTCCTTCTTGGTAATATAGAACAGCCATGAAAAATTTTTGAAGGCTTCGTTTTTTCCTTTAGCCCCAAAGGGGGCCGGAAAGAGAATTTTTTTTAGCTTGAAAAAAACATGGTCCCCGGCAAAATTTAAAGGGATCTAATTTAGGTATATATACTTTCGTTTTTTGCCCTTAGTTGTCGTAGCTAGAAAATCCCCTAAGCGCTTTCAAACCCTATTTAATCCCCTTATTTAGTTTTGGTATGAGGGGATTTTTTTAAGGAATCGCCCTCCCAAAAAAAAATCTGAAAGATTTAACGTAGCTGCTATTTTCACCCTGCAAACAGAAGGGTGGGGCCTGTTGTTTGCTTATCAATATTGTGTTTTTGATGAAGATATGACAAAGACCTAGTGATTACAAATTACATAAAATTTCCCGTTAAGAATTGTGTCCTTTTTTTAAACCCCCCCGGGGTTGTGGGATCATGTTTGTCTCAGCATAACTTATAACTATTGTTTAGGTGAGGAGGTAGAGCATTTGGGTTTAAAGCTTTAAACCCCGGACTTTAAATAGCATGGGTGAGAACTCCCCCTGCGGGCCCCGGGGATTTTTTCTTTAGACTCGCTTCTCACGGCCTGTTGAAACAGAGGAGGAGGTTCCCCAATAAAATTCTTTTTTTGGCAAAGTTCTTTTGTGGGAAATAACATTCTGTTTGCTTTTTTCCCAAAATACATATTTTAAAAAGGGGTAGGTAAGGATACTGAAGCGATTTGAAGTGATAATGTTTTTTGGGGGAGTTTAAGGGTGTTTTGGAGAGTGAAAAGGTTGTTGAGGGTGGGGGGTGGGGAAGAGTGAAATGTGGGGGAAAGGGGGCGTGGGGAGTGGGGGGGGTGTGGAGAGTGAGGGGGGGGGTGGAGAGTGAGAAGGTGTGTGAGGAAAGGGGGGCGTGGAGGGTGAAGGGGGGTTGGAGGATGAGGGGGATGTAGGAGTGAAAGGGGGGTGGAGGAAAAAGGGGGGGTGTGTTTTGGGGGGGCCGGGGGAAAATTAACCTGTGACCTTTTTGATTTTTAACGAAACACTTGACCCCAAGCTAATGGTGAACCCACTGCAGGCCCGAGTAGCAGTTTTTCAACAGTACCAAAAACCCGTTTTTGTAAATACTGTCATAAACCCCTTTTTAGCCAGGGGCCCCCTGGCCCCAAGGGCCCCCAGTCCCATCCCCTCGTTGTGCCTCCAAGTAAGCCGTGCCCGATGGCCCTTTTTTCTTTTTCGACCGTCCCAGGGGTCAAGCCCGCCCTGAGGCCCGACTCACCCCCGAAAATTCAAATATAAAAAACGTTCCCTAAATGCCCTTTTTCTAATCATTCCCACACTCCCAACCTCGACGGGGGGGGGAAGGGGCCCTGAAGGAGGAGGAAAGAAGGGTGAGAAAAAAATAAGAATTTATAGGGAAAAGGGGTTGGTGGGGGGAAAGAAGGAAAAGGAATTTGGAAGAGAAAAAAAGGGAAAGGGGAAAAGAAAATAAGGAAAAGGGGAAAAGGAAGGGAAATAAGGAAAAAAGGGTAAGGAGAATTATGGGATGAGGGAGGAAAGGGGGGTATTTTGAGGCATAGGAAGACGATTAAAAGGGGAGGAACAGGGGAAAA
>NC_069458.1:11451399-11463899 GCF_026875155.1 Cherax quadricarinatus | reverse complement strand
TCAATCACAAGGAGATTGACTGGGAAAACCTGGAGCCCATGGGGGTTCCGAAACATGGAGAGCCAAGATGATGGATGTAGTACTGGAAAACCTCATGCATCAACATGTTAGAGACACTACCAGAGAGAGAGGAGAAGATGAACCAGCAAGACTGGACCTTGTATTCACCTTGAGTAGTTCAGACATCGAGGATATCTTGTATGAAAGGCCCCTGGGAGCTAGTGATCATGTTTGGGTTTTGTGCTTCGACTACATAGTTGAGCTCCAAGTGGAGAGAGTAGCAGGAATAGGGTGGGAAAAAAAACCAAACTACAAAAGGGGAAACTACTCAGGCATGAGGAACTTCCTTCAAAACATTCAGTGGGAGAGGGACTGACAGGAAAACCAGTACAAGAATGATGGACTATGTGGCAACAAAATGCAAGGAGGCAGAGGAGAGGTTTGTTCCTAAGGGAAACAGAAATAATGGGAAGAACAGAACGAGTCCTTGGTTCACCCAAAGGTGTAGGGAGGCAAAAACTAGGTGTACTAGAGAATGGAAAAGGTACAGAAGACAGAGAACTCAGGAAAATAAAGAGATTAGCCGAAGAGCCAGAAATGAATATGCACAGATAAGAAGGGAGGCTCAGCGACAATATGAAAATGACATAGCATCGAAAGTCAAGACTGACCCGAAGCTGTTGTACAGCCACATCAGGAGGAAAACAACAGTCAAGGACCAGGTAATCAGACTGAGGAAGGGTGATGGGGAATTCACAAGAAACGACCGAGAGGTATGTCAGGAGCTCAACACGAGATTTAAAAGAAGTATTTACAGTGGAAACCAGTAGGACTCCAGGAAATCAGAACAGGGGGGGTACACCAGCAAGTGCTGGATGAGGTACATATAACCAAGGAGGAAGTGAAGAAGCTGCTATGCGAACTTGACACCTCAAAGGCGGTGGGACCAGACAACATCTCTCCGTGGGTCCTTAAAGAGGGAGCAGAGATATTGTGTGTGCCATTAACAAAGATCTTCAACACATCATTTGAAACTGGGCAACTCCCTGAGGTATGGAAGATGGCAAATGTAGTCCCAATTTTTAAAAAGGGAGACAGACATGAGGCACTAAAAATACAGACCTGTTATCACTAACGTGTATAGTATGCAAGGTCATGGAGAAGATAATCAGGAGGAGAGTGGTGGAGCACCTGGAAAGAAACAAGTGTATAATTGACAACCAGCATGGTTTCAGGGAAGGAAAATCCTGTGTCACAAACCTACTAGAGTTTTATGACAAGGTGACAGAAGTAAGACAAGAGAGAGAGGGATGGATCGACTGCATTTTTTTGGACTGCAAAAAGGCCTTCGACACAGTTCCTCACAAGAGGTTACTGAAAAAGCTAGAAGATCAGGCACACATAACAGGAAAGGTACTGCAATGGATCAGAGAATACCTGACAGGGAGGCAACAACGAGTCATGGTACGTGACGAGGTGTCAGAGTGGCGCTTGTGACAAGCGGGGTTCCACAGGGGTCAGTCCTAGGACCTGTGCTGTTCTTGGTATATGTGAACGACATAACGGAAGGGATAGACTCAGAAGTGTCCTTGTTTGCAGATGATGTGAAGTAATGAGAAGAATCAAATCGGATGAGGATCAGGCAGGACTACAAAGAGACCTGGACAGGCTACAAGCCTGGTCCAGAAACTGGCTCCTTGAGTTTAACCCTGCCAAATGCAAAGTCATGAAGGTTGGGGAAGGGCAAAGAAGACCCCAGACACAATATAATTTAGATGGCCAAAGACTGCAAACCTCACTCAAGGAAAAAGATCTGGGGGTGAGTATAACACCGAGCATATCTCCTGAGGCGCACATAAATCAGATAACTGCTGCAGCATACGGGCGCCTGGCAAACCTACGGATAGCGTTCCGATACTCAATAAGGAGTCGTTCAAGACACTGTATACCATTTACGTCAGGCCCATACTGGAGTATGCAGCACCAGTTTGGAATCCACACCTAGTCAAGCACGTCAAGAAATTAGAGAAAGTGCAAAGGTTTGCAACAAGACTGTCCCAGAGCTACGGGGATTGTCGTACGAAGAAAGGTTGAGGGAAATCGGCCTGACGACACTGGAGGCCAGGAGGGTCAGGGGAGACATGATAACGACATATAAAATACTGCGCGGAATAGACACGGTGGACAAAGACAGGATGTTCCAGAGATGGGACACATACACAAGAGGTCACAATTGGAAGTTGAAGACTCAGATGAATCAAAGGGATGTTAGGAAGTATTTCTTCAGTCATAGAGTAGTCAAGTCGTGGAATAGTCTAGAAAGTGAAGTAGTGGAGGCGGGAACCATACATAGTTTTAAGGCGAGGTATGATAAAGCTCATGGAGCAGGGAGAGAGAGGACCTAGTAGCAATCAGTGAAGAGGCGGGGCCAGGAGCTATGACTCGACCCCTGCAACCACAAATAGGTGAGTACAAATAGGTGAGTACAGGGCAACTGCCCGAGGTGTGGAAGACAGCAAATTTTTAAGAATATTTTTAAGAAAGGATTTTTAAGAAAGGTAACAGACATGTTGCACTAAATTACAGACCAGTGTCGTTGCCATGTATTGTATGTTATGTAGGAGATTATCAGGAGAAGAGCGGTGCAGCACCTAGAGAGGAATGAACTCATACCTGACAGGGAGGCAACAACGAGTCATGGCACGTAGTGAGGTGTCAATGGGCGCCTGTGACGAGCGGGGTTCCACAGGGGTCAGTCCTGGGACCAGTGCTGTTTTTGGTATATGTGAATGACATGACGGAACGGACAGACTCAGAAGTGTCCCTATTTGCAGATGATGTGAAGTTAATGAGAATTAAATCGGATGAGGATCAGGCAGGACTATGAAGAGACCTTGACAGGTTGCAAGTCTGGTCCAGCAACTGGCTCCTTGAATTTAACCCTGCCAAATGCAAAGTCATGGAGATCGAGGAAGGGCAAAGAAGACCGCAGAGTATAGGCTAGGTTGCCAAAGACTGCAAACCTCACTCAAGGAAAAGGATCTTGTGGTTAGTATAATACCGAGCACATCTGAGGCGCACATTAACCAGATAACTGCTGCAACATATGGGCGCCTGGCAAACCTGAGAATAGCGTTCCGATACCTCAGTAAGGAATCATTCAAGACTCTGTACACCGTGTACGTCAGGGCCAAACTGGAGCATGCAGCACCGGTTTGGAACCCACAACTGGTCAAACACGTCAAGAAATTAGAGAAAGTGCAAAGGTTTGCAACAAGACTAGTTCCAGAGCTAAGGGGAATGCCCTACGAAGAAAGGTTAAGAGAAATCGTCCTGACGACATTGGAGAACAGGAGGGTTAGGGGAGACATAATAACGACATACAAAATGCTGCGAGGAATTGACAGTGTGAACAGGGACAAGATGCTCCAGAGAGGGGACATAGAAACAAGTGGTCATAATTGGAAGTTGAAAGACTCAGTTGAGTCAAAGAGATGTAAGGAAGTATTTCTGTCATAGAGTTGTCAGGAAGTGGAAATAGTCTGGCAAATGACGTGGTGGAGGCAGGAACCATACAAAGCTTTAAGACGAGGTATGATACAGCTCATGGAACAGGGAGAGAGAAGACCCAGTAGCGATCAGTGAAGAGGCGGGGCCAAGAGCTGTGAAACTACCCCTGCAACCACAAATAGGTGAATACACACACACACACACACACACACACACACACACACACACACACACACACACACACACACACACACACACAAACACACACACACACACACACACAAACACACACACACACACACACACACACACACACACACACACACACACACACACACACACAAACACACACACACACACACACACACACACACACACACACACACAAACACACACACACACACACACACACACACACACACACACACACACAAACACCACACACACACACACACACACACACACACACACACACACACACAACACACACACACACACACACACACACACACACAAACACACACACACACACACACACACACACACACACACACACACACACACACACACACACACAACACACACACACACACACACACACACACACACACACACACACACAAACACACACACACACACACACACACACACACACACACACACAAACACACACACACACACACACACACACACACACACACACACACACACACACACACACACACACACACACACATGGGGAGATGAGGTGCACGGGTGGAGGTGGGGTGAATGTTTCTGACAGCAGGGGTCAGGGAACAAGCCAGGTGCCACTGACAATCGTGTTGACCCCACCATGACGCGATCCAGGTCAATATTACCCCCGCCCCTCTCCCTCCCTTCGTCTGGAAGAGGTGGGAGGGGGTGATAAAAGAAGAGGGGTACGGGAAGGAAGAGAGGTCGGAGGGCGACATTGCATAACAAGGCAAAGAAAAATCGACTTTTCTCGATGAGGTCGCGAAAAGTCGATTCCAGTACGAGGCTAATTATTGCATTCAACACGTGGGAAGCGATAAACCCGTAAGGATCATACACCACGAAGGGAAATAGGAAGCCATCAGGTTCGATCCGAGTCTTAGGTACCACTGTTTCCTCGAATCAGGAGCCTGTCATCAATATCAAGGTCCCTCTAAATCCACTGAAGCGTTAACAAGTCCAGATAAACAATGAAGTCAATTCAAAACGATGGAAAGTTCCTTGATGGTGGTGAAGGGCCGGTGGCCCGGTGGTCTGGTGGCTAAAGCTCCCGCTTCACACACGGAGGGCCCGGGTTCGATTCCCGGCGGGTGGAAATTCCGACACGTTTCCTTACACCTATTGTCCTGTTCACCTAGCAGCAAATAGGTACCTGGGTGTTAGTCGACTGGTGTGGGTCGCATCCTGGGGGACAAGATTAAGGACCCCAATGGAAATAAGTTAGACAGTCCTCGATGACGCACTGACTTTCTTGGGTTATCCTGGGTGGCTAACCCTCTGGGGTTAAAAATCAGAACGAAATCTTATCTCTTATCTCTTATCTACGGAATTAGATCTGTGCTCCACTTCCCTGAATTGAGCCCTAAATTAAGCCCTCCGCGCCTTCTGCCCCCCCCTCTCTTCCGCAGGCGCTGTATGCTCCCTACGGGTTTAGCGCTCCTCCTCCTCCTCATAATAATAATAATAATAATAATTGAGCTCTTCACAAGCACGAGTGCTATATTTAATGTTAGATGTGCTATACACAAATAACCCGCACGTAAAAGAGAGAAGCTTACGACGACGTTTCGGTCCGACCTGGACCATTTACAAAGTCGGACCGAAACGTCGTCGTAAGCTCCTCTCTTCTATGTGCGGGTTAATTATGTATCGTTCCAGTCACGGTATTGTGCCTTTTTTTGTTATTGTTAGATGTGCTATATTTAGCGGTAGATGTGCTATATTTAACGTTAGATGTGCTATATTTAGCTGTAGATGTGCTATATTTAACGTTAGATGTGCTATATTTAGCGGTAGATGTGCTATATTTAACGTTAGATGTGCTATATTTAGCGGTAGATGTGCTATATTTAACGTTAGATGTGCTATATTTAGCGGTAGATGTGCTATATTTAACGTTAGATGTGCTATATTTAGCGGTAGATGTGCTATATTTAACGTTAGATGTGCTATATTTAGCGGTAGATGTGCTATATTTCGCAGATGTGCTATATTTAGCAGTAGATGTGCTATATTTAGCAGCACCTGGAGTAACTATAGCAGCACATGGGCTATACCGGGAACATCACCCTTCGCTGCCCAGTTCTGTGCTAGGCATCCTGGGTGGTAGCCTGATCAACCAGGCTACTAGTGTTAGGAGCAACGCAGTATTCTTTATAACCATAGCCAGGCGGAACTTTTCAAGTATCTTCTTGAATAGGAGCGTGTTGACAATTTCTTTCATGCAATTCCTTTCAACAGTCTACTACTGGACGCGTGTGATTTATATACTCATTTAAATTTTACATCTAAATGTATATTCACCAATGGGTCGTATGTCATATACGAATATTCTGAGTATATCTTATTTTAAATCTGCCTCACAATTATCCCACTCCTCCCTCTCACAACTATCCCACATCTTCGTCTCACAACTACCGCACTCATACCTCTCACAACTACCCCACTCATCCCTCTCACAACTACCCCACTCATCCCTCTCACAACTATCCCACTCCTCCCTATCACAACTACCCCACTCATCCCTCTCACAACTACCCAACTCATCCCTCTCACAACTACCCCACTCATCCCTCTCACAAATACCCCACTCCTCTCTCTCACAACTACCCCACTACTCCCTCTCACAACTATCCCACTCCTCCCTCTCACAACTACCCCACTCCTCCCTTTCACAACTACCCTCACACTCTCCCTCACCTCTCCCTCACACTCACGTCACCTCTCCCTCACAATTACGTCACCTCTCCCTCACAATTACGGCACCTCTCCCTCACAATTACGTCACCTCTCCCTCACTATTACGTCACCTGTCCCTCACAATTACGTCACCTCTCCCTCACTATTACGTCACCTCTCCCTCACAATTTTTCCATCTCTATGCTATAAACAGCAGCTAGAATAACTATTCACTCACACAAAACTCACAATAAACTTGGCCTCCCTCACATTAAACCCAGAACACACTTGGTCTCCCTCGCATTAAACCTAAAACAAACGTAGTGTCCCTCACATTAAACCCAAAATAAACTTGGTTTCCACACATTAAACCCAAAACAAACTTGTTCTCTCTCACATTACACCACTAAAAAACTTGGTCCCCCCCCCCCACATTAAACTATAAAGAAAATTTGGCCTCCCTCACGTTAAACCCAAAACGAACTTTACTTCCTCACATTAAACCTACAACCCAGCCTCATCCCCATGAAACCACCAGTAAGCAGTTTAGAACACAGGAACACGGCCAGACAACCACAACCCGACGCTGAGTGCTCAAGAAGACCACAAGACCTACAAACTTTTGCTTTGAGACACAACACGGGTCTTGAGCCAATGGTGTAATGCGGATGTGGGTAGCCTTATGGCGCGTGTGTTGACAATAGCCGCAAGGGCTGTGGTCACCCGGCCTCCGCGGTCACCTGGTTCCTTAGGTCTCCAATCCAGTGAGAGGCCAAGTGAAATCAGCCTATGTATAGCTGAGGGGGTAAGTAAGTAAGTAAGTAAGTAAGTTTATTCAGGTATACACAAATACAGTTACATAGAATTATCATACATAGCAGTATATGTGTAGAGAACCTGGGATAACCCAAAAAAGTCAGACAGAGTGACTTATTTCCATTGGGGTTATAAAAATAATATTTGTACTGCCGTTTCGTAAATGCAACCGGAGTCAGTCAGTTAACTTGTACGCCGAAGATGTGAGTTTCTGTTATAATGGACTAACAGAGAGTATGTAGCCACCTGTGTGTAGATAAAGGAATCAGATCCTAGCTCCTGGAACCTACTGTCAACCTGTCGCTGGTCACATTAACCAGAAATTTTACTGATCCTCACATCAGCCCTTGTGGAACCCTTCTGATTATTCCCGCACATTCTGACACTTCTCGTACAAACACACTGCGTCTCTTGTCTCTACGGTATTCTTTGATCCACCACAACACATTCCTTGCTATTACTACCTGCTCATTAAGTTGTTGCCTTCAGTCTCCCCTCGCCCCACCTACATTAGTCACCTAAATAGGCCAATTTTGACTATTGGCACAATTTGTACTATCTTATATTTGTCTGCAAATTTCTTGTTGAGAAAACATAAAAGTATTCCGAAGTGAATTGCATAATTCTTCCGCATATTCTTGTACAATACATGGTACTATATCCTCCCTCTGGTCCTATTGTTTTTTTTTCTTTGGCAGCATCCAATAGTGAAAAAATTAGTTCCTTTTCAATTATTTCAATAACCTCCATTCCAGTTATATATTTGGGATTGAAATCTACTGTTTAATTTTTTTTCGTGTGATCGCACACAGAAGCCTAATATTTAATTCCTGATACATTTCATATTGGAGTGCTGTTGGAGTGTGAGCAAGGTAACATTTATGAAGAGATTCGGGGAGAGCGGCAGGTCGGACTTGAGTCCTGGAGATGGGAAATGCAGTGTCTGCACTCTGAAGGAGGGGTGTTAATGTTGCAGTTTTATAACTGTAGTGGAAGAGTGCCTCTGGCAAGAGAGTGATGGAGTGAATGCTGATCAAAGTTTTTCTTTTCCGGGCCACCCTGCCTTGGTGGGAAACGGCCGATGTGTTAATAATAATAAAAACCATTACCTATTCTACATCAGTGATTTTGCCGTTATTCTATTCTTTTTATTTTGTCTTTTACATCAAACTGACTTTTTTTTTTACAAACTTGAATAAAAGATTTGGTTCCTCCTTGTTCTTCTCTATTATTTCCTTTACAGTTTCATTATTCCTCTATCCTTACATTTGTATACTTATATCTGGCCTCCTCATGATCGTATTTCTGTGCACGTGCGCGCGTAAACACGCGTGGTACGTAAGTCTATATCTTTATATATTACTATGGTTGTGCTTGTACACTTTACAAAGTTCCTACCATTGATGTTTTCCTGTTATCACTACAGATTTTGAATAAACTTAAGGTGTTGCTACCATCAATGAAAACTTCATCTCTCAACAATTTGCAGTCACATTATAGACATCATTTCAATCTAAATCCATAACTCATTGCAAGTCTTAGATTATACGTCAGGCTGTTGAGGTCAGCCGAGGTGTCGATGGCATTTGCAGTGGTGGAGGTTAAGTTCCTGTGTCATAGTTGATATCATAGCTATAATCCGTTTTAAGTCGCGGAGAATTAGCTTAGGGAAATTTTGATGAAAGGGGAAATATCCCTGCTATGTAGGCCGAAAAAGTTCTACCTGATTATTTTTTTCGGTACATCGCTCTAACCATCGTCAGGGAAGGGAAAAGCTGGGCAAACTAGTGATGATCGTGTGCGTGTGTGTGTGTGTGTGTGTGTGTGTGTGTGTGTGTGTGTGTGTGTGTGTGATGAGGTAGTGAGGGTGAGACTAGAATAGGGAAGAGGAGGCGGAGGGAGAGATGACTGAGGGGTCTTGATGCGTATTGTGCGTGGTAAGAGATGAATGACTCCAGCTGACCGACACCACACACATGTAAACACACGCACACACACAAACACACACACACACACACACACACACACACACACACCACACACACACACACACACACACACACACACACACACGCACACACACACACAAACACACACACACACACACACACACACACACACACCACACACACACACACACACACACACATGCACACACACACATACACACACACACACACACACACACACACACACACACACACACACACACACACACACACACAAACAAACACACACACACACACACACACACACACACACAAACACACACACACACACACACACACACACACACACACACACACACACACACACACACACAGAAAGGGGGAAGAGGAACAATCTGGAGACTGAAGTAGTGGAGGCTAGATCCACACATCGCTTTAAGAAAAAGTTCGATATAGCTCTTGGAGCAGAGAGAGTGGACCTAGTAGCGACTACCGAAGAGGTGGGACCAGGAGCTGTTACTCGACTACAACCATAAATGGGTGAGTACAGATGAGTGCGCTCACGGAGCGGGAAGAGTGATCGGGTAGCGGCCAGGTGAAGAGGCGGGGCCAGGAGCTGTGAATTAACCCCCACAACCACAACTAGGTGAGTACACACATACACACAGTGAAAATTTCCAGGCAATGTGATAGAGAAAATAATAACAAGATTAGAACCACAAGCTGAGAGCGAGTGAGATTGATCTCACTCTTGGTCTCACGAATATAGGATATACACAGCAGCTCACGAAATTTGGACTGGATTTTCCTTATTTTCAAAAACGAACAATCTGACTCACACACTTGAAAATCAGACTAACATTACAGTATTAATAAAAAATTTGAAAAAGGAATGTGTAATAAACTGGAGAGAAAGAGAGAGACAGAGAGAGAGAGAGAGAGGGGGGGGAGGGAGGAAAGTCTGTTGGGACTACTGGGACTACTGACTACCATTCACAACTTCCTACACAGCCCAGAAAGTCACAGAAAAAAACAGACCTGTCGGGCTGTGGTGTATATGTTGGTCTACGTGCAGCTAGCACCAACAGCCTAGTGGATCAGTCCAGGACTGAAAAGGACTATTAGATAAAGAAAAAGTTACAGTATCGTGACTGGAATACATAGGAGAATGAAACTTATCTCGACAATTCGCTTCTCTTGGATCATAACTAGACACGACTACTGGATAGATCGATGGGTGGATGGATGGATGAATGTAAAGGAAAGGAGAAAATGGTGTAAAAGGTGCAAGGATAGAGGACAGTGTACGAGAGGAAGAAATCGAGATAGAGGCAGTAGAGGTCATCAGTGTGTAAGACAATGGTGGTCTAGCTGGAGGGTGCTCGGGGTCACAACAATGGAGGGTGAGTCGTACCACTTCTTCCCTCCCTCCCTCCCTCCATCACTCCATCAGTAGCCTTCACCACTCCATTGGTCCCTCCCTCCATCAGCTACCATCAACACTCCCTTTCTCATCATCCACAACCATCACCACTCCATCATCCACAACCCTCACCACTCCATCATCCACAACCTTCACCACTCCATCATCCACGACCCTCACCACTCCATCATCCACGACCATCACCACTCCATCATCCACAACCCTCACCGCTCCATCATCCACAACTATCATCACTGCATCATCCAGAACCATCACCACTCCATCATCCACAACCATCACCACTCCATCATCCACAACCATCACCACTCCATCATCCACAACCCTCACCACTCCATCATTCACAACCCTCACCGCTCCATCCACAACCTTCACCACTCCATCCAAAACTCTCACCACACTCCATCATCCACAACCTTCACCACTCCATTCACAACCTTCAACACTCCATCATCCACAACCCTCACCACTCCATCATCCACAACCCTCACCACTCCATCATCCACAACCCTCACCACTCCATCATCCACAACCCTCACCACTCCATCATCCACAACCTTCACACCACTCCATCATCCACAACCCTCACCACTCCATCATCCACAACCTTCACCACTCCATCATCCACAACCCTCTGCACTCCATCCACAACCCTCACCACTCCATCATCCACAACCCTCACCACTCCATCATCCACAACCCTCACCACTCTCCGTCATCCACAACCTTCACTCCATCATCCACAACCCTCACCACTCCATCATTCACAATGCTCACCACTCCATCATCCACAACCCTCACCACTCCATCATCCACAACCTTCACCACTCCATCATCCACAGCCCTCACCACTCCATCATCCACGACCATCAACCACTCCATCATCCACAACCCTCACCGCTCCATCATCCACAACATCACCACTCCATCATCCACAACCATCACCACTCCATCATCCACAACCATCACCACTCCATCATCCACAACCTCACCACTCCATCATCCACAACCCTCAGTGCTCCATCCACAACCTCACCACTCCATCCAAAACCCTCACCACTACCATCATCCACAACCTTCACCACTCCATTCACAACCTTCACCACTCCATCATCCACAACCATCACCACTCCATCATCCACAATCCTCACCACTCCATCATCCACAACCTTCAACACTCCATCATCCACAACCCTCACCACTCCCTCATCCACAACCTAACCACTCCATCATCCACAAACCCTCACCACTCCATCCACAACCATCACCAGTCCATCATCCACAACCCTCACCACTCCTTCATCCACAACCTTCGCCACTCCATCATCCACAACCCTCATCACTTCATCATCCACAACCTTCACTCCATCATCCACAACCATCACCACTCCATCCACAACACTCACCCCTCCCTCATCCACAACTCTCACCAATCCAACCACAACCCTCACCAATCCTCCACAACCCTCAAACCCCCCATCATCTACAACCCTCACCACTCCATCATCCACAACCTTCCCACCTCCATCATCCACAACCCTCACCACTCCATCATCCACAAACCTTTACCCCTCCATCATCCACAACCTTCACCAATCCATCATCCACAACCCTCACCAACCATCATCCACAACCCTCACCACTCCATCATCCAAACCCTCACCACTTCCATCACCACAACCCTCACCACTCCATCATCCACAACCCTCACCCACTCCATCATCCACAAACCATCACCACTCCATCATTCCATCCCCACCACACCATCATCCACAACAATCACCACTCCATCATTCACATCCTCACCACACCATCATCCCCAACAATCACCACACCATCACCAAACCCTCACCACTCCAAAAAACCCCCTC
>NC_069458.1:11417644-11450899 GCF_026875155.1 Cherax quadricarinatus | reverse complement strand
TGATACATGGGATCATCTTTGTCATCCTCCTTTCTACGTTTTTCAGAGCATTTATATCCATTCTGTAATACGGTGACCAGAACTGAGCAGCATAGTCTAAATAAGGCCTAACCAAGGATATATAGAGTTGAAGAACAACCTGAGGACTTCTATTATTTATACCTCTAGATATGAAGCCAAGAATTCTGATAGCTTTATTGTGAACACTAATGCACTGTTGTCTTGGTTTTAGGTTACTGCTAACCAGAACTCCTAAATCCTTTTTGCAATCAATAGTATTAAGATCTACATTATTTAGTTCATATGTGGCATGGTTATTTAACTGTCCAACATTTAGAACTTTGCATTTGTCAATATTAATGATAGCTTCTGATCAAAGAGGCTGACCAGGTCCCTACTTAACAGAACTCAGTGTGAATGCTTTGAGAAGATACCAGAGCAGCGAACGGACATCCCAGTGCATCGTTTCAGCATAAATAGTTGAAGTGTTGTGCAGTTTTAAGAGGGTTTGGTGTTGTAGAGTCAGGACCAGTCAGCGCCTCCCCCCTCTCCGCTGGGGGGGGAGGGCGTGTAGTAAACAGTGACCCTCTCATAACGCCTCACCCCTGCTCGTCTCCCCCGCCTCACCCACCCTCTCATAACGCCTCACCTCTGCTCGTCTCCCCCGCCTCACCCACCCAACTACCAGTGCCACCCCATCTGTAGAGGGTACTTCTCCCCTAACCCACGATGTTGGGATCCTCTCCAAGATACGATACTACGTGCCGCAAAATGCCCTTCTCACACTATACCACTCACTTATTTATCCATACCTCACCTATGCTATTTGTGCTTGGGGATCAACTGCAGCAACACACCTAAAGCCAATAATAACCCAACAAAAAGCTGCAGTAAGAATAATCACTAAATCCCATCCCTGGCAGCACACCCCCCCACTCTTCAAAGATCTAAACTTACTCCCAGTTCAGTACATCCACACTTACTACTGTGCAATCTATATCTACAGGGCCTTAAACTCTAATATCAACCTTGACCTAAAACACTTTCTTGATAGTTGTGACAGAACCCACAGGCATAACACCAGAAACAAACATCTCTACGACATTCCCCGTGTCTGACTAAACCTTTACAAAAATTCAATGTATGTCAAAGGCCCTAAAATCTGGAATACCCTACCTGAGAACTCTAGAACTGCAGACACATTCATCACCTTCAAAACTACCATTAGAAAACATCTTATTCCCTGATACACCCCGTCAACTAACTACACGAATACCACCTGGTGGTTCACACTTACACTCGCTCACTCATTTGACCATAAACAGAAATATTAATCTCAGTCTTAAAATAATGAATCCTGTGATACTCCAATACTGAAACTATATACTGTGCCAAAACAAAAGCATTCACATTGCTAAACTCACAAACTAGTATTTAGTCACTTAGCCATAATACCAACTTACCTCATAATTTGTAATATTTTACAATTAAGAATAAAACTAAGTATGCCCGAAATGCCTAGCCATGCTAAGCGTTCTAGTGGTACACTCTGTAATCACAATTTTACTACATGTAAACCAAACAATAACCAAATTTCTGTAAACTCAGCATTGTAATCCTTATAGAGAATAAACTTTGAATTTGAATTTGAATTTGATGTCAGCGATGGCACTGCAGCCGCAGGGAGTGCCGGGCTCACAGGAGCTTGCACTACAGGGACAGCATCGTGGAGTTCGACCGCAAGGCAGCTGCCAGGTGTGCCACAGGCAGTGTGTACTCAGTTCCTCAAGCTTCAACATCCGTGCACACGAGGGCCTGGGATCTTCAATCAACTTGGCGTCCACCAGGACGCTGACATGTCCCTAGGGCAGCTCTCCATCGGGCTGCTAATGGAATCACTGGCTTCTTGGGCCTCTTAGGGAGGGTCGATGGTGCTCGTGCAAGCAGCAGATCCCTGGGCAACTTGCTGCTGTTTGCAATGGCTGTCTGCCGAGGAGAGACAGGCACCTAGCAACATCTGTTGTTGGGGCAATGGACGAATTCCCTACTATGTTTGTTAACTGCTTATTACTCCGTAATTTGTCTATGATTGTAATCATGTCATAACGAGTTTATCATTCATTACCTTTGAAACTTGTCATGATTGTGACCACCTGGAGTTTACCTGGAGAGAGTTTCGGGGGTCAACGCCCCCGCGGCCCGGTCTGTGACCAGGCCTCCCGGTGGATCAGCGCCTGATCAACCAGGCTGTTGCTGCTGGCTGCACGCAAACCAACGTACGAGCCACAGCCCGGCTGATCAGGAACTGACTTTAGGTGCTTGTCCAGTGCCAGCTTGAAGACTGCCAGGGGTCTGTTGGTAATCCCCCTTATGTGTGCTGGGAGGCAGTTGAACAGTCTCGGGCCCCTGACACTTATTGTATGGTCTCTTAACGTGCTAGTGACACCCCTGCTTTTCATTGGGGGGATGGTGCATCGTCTGCCAAGTCTTTTGCTTTCGTAGTGAGTGATTTTCGTGTGCAAGTTCGGTACTAGTCCCTCTAGGATTTTCCAGGTGTATATAATCATGTATCTCTCCCTCCTGCGTTCCAGGGAATACAGGTTTAGAAACCTCAAGCGCTCCCAGTAATTGAGGTGTTTTATCTCCGTTATGCGCGCCGTGAAAGTTCTCTGTACATTTTCTAGGTCGGCAATTTCACCTGCCTTGAAAGGTGCTGTTAGAGTGCAGCAATATTCCAGCCTAGATAGAACAAGTGACCTGAAGAGTGTCATCATGGGCTTGGCCTCCCTAGTTTTGAAGGTTCTCATTATCCATCCTGTCATTTTTCTAGCAGATGCGATTGATACAATGTTATGGTCCTTGAAGGTGAGATCCTCCGACATAATCACTCCCAGGTCTTTGACGTTGGTGTTTCGCTCTATTTTGTGGCCAGAATTTGTTTTGTACTCTGATGAAGATTTAATTTCCTCATGTTTACCATATCTGAGTAATTGAAATTTCTCATCGTTGAACTTCATATTGTTTTCTGCAGCCCACTGAAAGATTTGGTTGATGTCCGCCTGGAGCCTTGCAGTGTCTGCAATGTAAGACACTGTCATGCAGATTCGGGTGTCATCTGCAAAGGAAGACACGGTGCTGTGGCTGACATCCTTGTCTATGTCGGATATGAGGATAAGGAACAAGATGGGAGCTAGTACTGTGCCTTGTGGAACAGAGCTTTTCACCGTAGCTGCCTCGGACTTTACTCTGTTGACGACTACTCTCTGTGTTCTGTTAGTGAGGAAATTATAGATCCATCGACCGACTTTTCCTGTTATTCCTTTAGCGCGGCATTTTGTGCGCTATTACGCCATGGTCACACTTGTCGAAGGCTTTTGCAAAGTCTGTATATATTACATCTGCATTCTTTTTGTCTTCTAGTGCATTTAGGACCTTGTCGTAGTGATCCAGAAGTTGAGACAGACAGGAGCGACCTGTTCTAAACCCATGTTGCCCTGGGTTGTGTAACTGATGGGTTTCTAGATGGGTGGTGATCTTGCTTCTTAGGACCCTTTCAAAGATTTTTATGATATGGGATGTTAGTGCTATTGGTCTGTAGTTCTTTGCTGTTGCTTTACTGCCCCCTTTGTGGAGTGGGGCTATGTCTGTTGTTTTTAGTAACTGAGGGACGACCCCCATGTCCATGCTCCCTCTCCATAGGATGGAAAAGGCTCGTGATAGGGGCTTCTTGCAGTTCTTGATGAACACAGAGTTCCATGAGTCTGGCCCTGGGGCAGAGTGCATGGGCATGTCATTTATCGCCTGTTCGAAGTCATTTGGGGTCAGGATAACATCGGATAGGATTGTGTTAATCAAATTTTGTGGCTCTCTCATAAAAAATTCATTTTGATCTTCGACTCTCAGTCTGGTTAGCGGCTTGCTAAAAACTGAGCCATATTGGGACTTGAGTAGCTCACTCATTTCCTTGCTGTCATCTGTGTAGGACCCATCTTGTTTAAGTAGGGGCCCAATACTGGGCGTTGTTCTCGATTTTGATTTGGCATAGGAGAAGAAATACTTTGGGTTTCTTTCGATTTCATTTATAGCTTTTAGTTCTTTCCCGCGATTCCTGACTCCTAAAGGATTCTTTTAGCTTAAGTTCGATGCTTGCTATTTCTCTGACCAGTGTCTCCCTGCGCATTTCAGATATATTGACCTCTTTTAGCCGCTCTGTTATTCTTTTCCGTCGCCTGTAAAGGGAGCGCCTGTCTTTTTCTATTTTACATCTACTCCTTTTTCTTAGAGGAATAAGCCTTGTGCATACATCGAGTGCCACCGAGTTAATCTGTTCTAGGCATAAGTTTGGGTCTGTGTTGCTTAGTATATCTTCCCAGCTTATATCGGTTAGGACTTGGTTTACTTGGTCCCACTTTATGTTTTTGTTATTGAAGTTGAATTTGGTGAATGCTCCCTCGTGACTAGTCTGATTTTGTCGGTCTGGGGCTCCTCGCATACGTGTCTGAGCCTCAATTATGTTGTGATCTGAGTATATTGTTTTTGATATGGTGACATTTCTTATCAGATCATCATTGTTAGTGAATATGAGGTCTAGTGTATTCTCCAGTCTAGTAGGCTCTATTATTTGCTGGTTTAAATTGAATTTTGTGCAGAGATTTAAAAGCTCGTGTGAGTGTGAGTTTTCATCAGAGCTGCCTCCTGGTGTTATTACTGCAACAATATTATTTGCTATATTCCTCAATTTTAGGTGCCTTAAGTTGAAATCCCCCAGGAGCAAGATGTTGGGTGCAGGAGCTGGAAGATTTTCCAGACAGTGGTCAATTTTTAACAGCTGTTCCTGGAATTGCTGGGATGTTGCATCCGGAGGCTTGTAGACTACCACAATGACTAGGTTTTGGTTCTCGACCTTTACTGCTAAAACTTCCACTACGTCATTTGAGGCATTAAGCAGTTCTGTGCAAACAAGTGACTCTGCAATTGTACAGGCCAACCCCCCCTTTTGCCTGTTCACTCTGTCACATCTGTATAGGTTGTAAACCTGGGATCCATATTTCATTGTCCAAGTGATCCTTTATGTGGGGGCTCAGTGAAAGCCGCGAACATTACCTTTGCCTCTGCAAGCAGTCCACGGATGAAAGGTATTTTGTTGTTTGTTGCTGGCTTTAGACCCTGTATATTTGCAAAGAAGAATGTTATCGGACTGGTGGTATTGTTGGTACTGGGGGGGGGATTTTTTTTACCGGCATTAGTATCTGTATCTGTTGGTTTGGAGTGGAGGTCATCGACTGTGGTTCCACTCCCGGAATGACTGGATTTGGTGTACGATTTCTGCCATTTCCTGCCAGTTTTTTTTCCTTCCTGGCACTAAAAAACCTCTCCCTCTTGAGTGGCTGTGGCTACCCAGGTTTCCCATGGCCTGGATGTTTTGTATCTTTTTGTCCCCTTTAGATGGTATGCTGGCAATTTAAGTTATAGCACAGTCTTTCCTGTACTGAAGAGGTACACATTTCAGGGTGAAAAAGCTTACAGGAAGGGAGTTTGCATTTTCCTGTTGTCATATGGGCATGGCATTTTCTAGGGTGGTCATAGTTGCACGTCCCATCTGTTTTTCCAGATTTCCCATGCCAGCAGATACCAAGTGCATAGTATGTGCACAGGCTTGGTTTCCGCTTGCCCTTTGGGTTTCTGTGACTGTATTCCCTGTTGGTGCAAGTTTCCCTGTCTTACTTCTATCCTCCTAGCACCAACAATGGAGCTCCCACCAGTTGTTTTTGGTAATTTATCCTCACTATTGCTATTGGAGTCCTCTTGTTTGCTATTTCCTGCGGTATTTCTAGTTTGCAATATTGGTTTTATCTTATCTTTGACTACACTTGTTTCCCTACTATGGCTCCTGTCCCCTATGAGGTCATTTATATGTATTCCTTCCTGCGTATAATTCCCGACTACCTGGACAAAATCTCCAGCTTCACCATTACTGTCTCCCAGGACAGTATCTCCAGCTTCACCATTTCTGTCTCCCAGGACAGCACCTCCAGCTTCAACCATTCTGTCTCCCAGGCACACTATCGCCCACATTACTGACACCGGCATCTCTCAGCCTTACAGTTTGTGACTACTGGCCAGTATAAAGGGCTTCCCATTCAACCCGACTTTTTATTTTCCCCATTGGTGAAAGCTTCCAGGTTTTTTATGAAAAGCTTTGATGTTGCCCTCTTTAATCCCCTTGTGATTTTAGTCCACAGATTTTCCTATTTGGGCATACCAGAAAACTTTTTTTTTTTATACTGTTTTGTAGTAGTTTTGGATATCGCAAAAGGGGCGTACCCAAAATTTCCAAAAAAATGACAATTTTCCATGTGGAAACCCCTTTTTGTTTGATGGCCCAAGACTACCACAGCTTCATAATGATTTGAAGGTTTTGATTTACTGCAATTCTATAGCAACTCTTGAATATTATATAATAACCTTAAATGAAGCTCTAGCTTTTTTGTATTTCTGTTTAAAACCTTTTTGTATTTGGACAGTTACCGTCCCCTTTCCCTGTTTTTTTAAATGTTTGTGTTTTAAGGGCGCCTACAACCCCATCCTTTACAGTTTGCTTTATTTCCAACGAAACTGTTTGAAAAAAGTCCCGGGGTTCGGCCGTCAAGGGTTCGGACCCCGCAAAGGGCCGGGGCCAGTCGATCTGCTCTGATCAGTGGGTCACTTATTTAAAACATACTGGTGTGATTTGAAACAATGAAGGATCTACTGGAAATTATCTACCGAGTAAAATGTGATTTGAGATACAAAAGTATAACTTGCGTTTTGAAGACCAGCTCTACCTGGACTCATTACCTTTGTAAATTTTCCCTGAAATTGTTATGATTCATTACCTTTGCAATTATTCATTTGGGGTTTACCAGCTCAACCTGGGGCTCCTTTTTCCTTTTTTAACTTTGGGCATGATTTTTGACCGATCTAGTTCATTACCCGGGAAAAGCTCAGTATCAAAAACTTCGGAAATCCTCCCTGGACAATTATGTCCTCTGTAATCTTTTGATACTGCCCACGGATGGGATGGGGTGCATAATAACTATTAAATAACAAATTAAACTGCATTGCCACTTCTTCACCACTGTGTCATTTTTTCAAATCATTTTGATCTTTAATTCTTCAGTAGAAAATTGGACGGCCCATTTTGTTGTCATCAGCAAATTTGCTTTTGTTTGCCATTTATTTCCTCATCGTCATTTATGTTTAAAAAGTGAAAAAACACGGGCCCAACACTGACCCCGAGGAAAAACCCCTTGGCGTGCCCCCATTCTGATTTCTCCCCATTTTGCAAACTCTCTGCTGTCTATTTGTCAGCCATGCCCTAATAGGGAAAAAATTTTTCCTTTATTCCGTAAACCCCAAGTTTCCTCAAAGCCTCTGGTTGGAACTCTATCGAAAGCCCCTTTCTGAAAGTCCTATACAGAATATCATATTCATTACATGATCTACATTTCAAACACCCTTTTGAAAAAAGTTTAAATTGTAAGACAGGAACGCCCCCTTTTTAAAAACCGTTTGGAATCATTTAATTCACTGTGCCTGTAAGATGGTATGAATTGCTTCGGGAATTTTGATTCCATAAATTTTCCCCCTTGGGGGTAAGGCATTTGGTATATGTTCGAAGCCAAGGACCTGTCACCTGCCTTGTAAATAGGTATTACATTTGCCATTTTCCACTTATCAGGCACTATGCCAGTTTGTAGTGATATGTTAAAAAGATTAGCCAAAGGTATCTAGTTCCTTTTTACATTCCTTTAACACCCTTGCAAACAGTTCATCAGGACCTGGGGATTTGTTGGGTTTTTAGTTTCTCTATTTGTCTTTAGGACCATGTCACTAGTTACCGCAATCGTACATAGTTTATTGTCATCCTGTTCTACAGGAATATCGCTTTGAATTTTCCTGGGTGAAAACTGAGAGGAAGTAGGCATTTAGAATTTCACAATATCCTTATCACTGTCAGTGATCTGACCAGAGTTACTCTTAAGTGGGCCAATCTTGTCCCTAATCTTACTTCTCTATACCTGAAAGAACCCTTTTGGGTTAGTCTTTGAATCCCTTTCGACCTAGCCTCATAATCCCTCTTTGCTTTTCTTATTCAATTTTTTTTATTTCTCTCTTTAATTGAATACACTGATTTCCTTTAACTGCCCATCCCCTCTTTTTAATACGCCTATATATGACTCTCTTTTGACCAGTGAGATGTTTTAATCTATTGTTCATCCATTTGGGATCTTTTTTGTTAGATCTAATTTCCCTACTCGGAACAAAAGTTGTCTGGGCAGCTAGAACTATGCTCTGAAAAACGTCATATTGGCAACCAAGATCACCTACCTGACCCATAGTCAGGATATCCCAATTTAGCCCACCAAAGTAATTTTTCAGTCCCATTAAGTCGGCCAAGCAAAAATCTGGGACAGAGATTTGATTGCAGTTATCTGGGTAATTCCATGATATATTAAAAACTGATTTGTGATCACTTTCCCCAAGCTCATCATTAACCTCAAGTTTTTTAATTAGTGAATCTGTGTTTGGCAAGAACCAAGTAAAGCAGATTTTTTCCCCTAGTTGGTTCTGTCACAACCTGTTCTAAAAAGCAATCCTGAACGGTTCAAGAAAGCCCACTAGACTCAAGATTTCCTGTCATATTGTTCCAATCAATTTGTCTAAAGTTAAAATCTTCATTATCACAACATTTTCATATCTAGATGCCTTATGAATTTCGTCCCATAACAGCTTACTGCACTCCCTATCAAGGTTTGGGGGCCTATAAATCACACCCAAAATTAATTTGTCGAATCCCTCGAGAAACTGTAGCCAAACAGATTTTTGTGTTCGATGTCTCTAATCTTATATCAGTCTAAGAAAAGCAATTTAAATTTTTTCTGACATACATCGCCACACCACCACCTTTCCTGTTGACCCTATTAGTGTGGAATAGTTTATATTATTATTATTATTATAATTTAAAAAAGGGAAACGCTAAGCCACAAGGGCTATACAGGCGCTAGGGTAGGGAAGGAAGCGAGGGTACTGGGTGGCAGAAGGGAGGAGGGACGATCAGTAGGTTACAGAAAACAGCGGGGCAGGGGATAGTACGGGGGGAGAGGGTAGCAAGAGATTGAGGGAGAAAGGGCTGAAGGTTTCAGAATTTGTGAAGTCAGTTGTTGTCAAAAAGTCAATGAGAGAGTCCGGATGAAAGGTGGGTCCATCAGCGAAAGAAAAAAGACCAGGACCCACACGTTACTGAATTCACAAACACAATGGGGTAACTGTATGTTGCTACCAACCAAATAACAAAACCTACAAGATTACAGAGAAAAGTGTTTCCCTATTTGCCCACATCTGGACCAAAAACCAAATTTCCCCTTTAAAATAAAGGCAAAATTTTCCGGGATAATACCACGGCCCAACTCCCCCCTACTTTCCTTTTTTATCAACTCTTGGAAAATTTCCCCAAAGACACTATAAAGTCACCTTAAGATTTTCAAAAATTTGAGGCCCCTTAATAACTTCACAACACCCGTAGCAAAATTGACTGGCACACTGAGTAAAAATTTCAATTGGGGTTTAATTTGACAAAATTTTTAAAATAATTTTCTAAAAAAGACTCAAAAACCTCTATAACAAGCACTCCCCCTAAAAAAATTAAGCAATGACACCCTAAGAGCCCCTTGAACCAGCCCTGGCTCACCCCAAAGAAATTCTCAAATCCATAAATAAAAAAACACCAATAAAAAAAACAGTCAAAAATGGGTCACATAACCGAGACCAAACAAAACGTTATTTCGTCAATCCAAACCAGCCTGATAAGAAGGGAAAAAAAAATTGTATTATGAAAAGATTATCCAATTTACGAGGTGATTTTAAAAAAGGGACCTGGAAAACCCTATCAAAAATTTCTGGGAACAAAAAAGATATCACAAAATAGCAAAATTAAAATTAGCAAAATCAAAGAACCCCAACCCCCCACCAACAGAAACAGAAAACAGACTCAATGTTTTTCTTCCCCACTATAAAAACAAAACCTTGCCAATAAAATCCCAAGCTCAATACCCCCCCAAAAAGACTCCCTCCCCCGGCCCAACTCCCCGGGAACACACTGTTTCCTAGCTCCGACAAACCCCCTACGGGGTCCCCCTTTATTACCCAACGCACAAAAAAACAAGGCGGGGTTTTAAAATTTCCCTTACCACCCTTTAAATAAAAAAAAGTGTCACAAGGTTTATACCAATCTTGCAACACATTTAACAAATCCATTAAAATCCTCCCCTTCCCTACAGTACTAAAAAAAGGGGGGGTTTCCACCCCGGATCCACAAAGGAGGAGCCCAAAACAAAATTAAAAACTATGGGGCCAATATCCAACTTACACCCTCTCTAAAAAAATCTCAAAAAATTTAATTAAATAAAAAAAATCTACCCCTCCCTTTAAATCCCCCAAAAAACCATACCAAAACCCCGGGCCTTTTTGGGGATTCGGGCCCTTAAAAAAAATACTAATGATGCTATTATACACATTTTAAAACATTTTATCACTGCAATAGAGAAAAAAGAAGTCCCACGGGGGTCTTCTTGACTTACAAAAGCTTTTATACAGTTGCCATGACTTGCTCCACGAAAAATTTGTCACACTAGGAAATAAGGGGGCCCACTCCCTTTAAAATCCCTCAAGTAAAACCCTCAGAAACAGAACCCAATATGTGTACGAAAATTTGGGGAAAACTCTTCTGCACAACCAATTCCAGTTGGTGTCCCACAGGGAAGGGGCCCTTGGCCCTCTTCTCTTTCCCCTTTAACATAAATGACCTCCCAAATGCTTCTCATTACTCAAACCCACACTATTTGTGTTTGACCCAAAAAAAAATCTTTTTTCCCCACCCAGCCCAGTCACCTAGCCAATATGTAAAAAAACCAAATTACAAAAAAATATCTACCTGGATGAGAAACTAAAAAAACTTACACAAAAACTTTGACAAAACCTACTTCTTGTTTGGTAACAGATTACAGATGTCCCTCAAAAACATAAAAAAAGGGATCACCTATCACAAAGGAAACAGGGGGAAAATTTTTGGGAAATCCCCCCTTGATAATAACTCAAATTTCATACACTTTATACAAACAAATTTTTTCAAAAAAAAAATTTTCCCAAGATGTAGGCTTACTATCGAAGATACGGAAACTACCCTCCCCAGCCCAGCCCCCCCGGGCCCCTATTTTCACTCCTTTTTTTTCCCCCTTTTCAACCCCTATGGAATTTGTGCATGGGGCTAAACAAAAAAGAAACCATCTCAGCCCACAAAATTACCCAAAAAAAAGGCTGCAGTTAGAAGATAAAAAATTTCCCTCACTAAGGCCCACATTTCCAAAAATTTTTCAATACACTCAACCAACCACCATACAAAACATCCAAAACAAATTACTCCCAACCTTTTTTAAAATACATAAAAACCCCAAAATTTCTGATATTAAACCCCCCCCTTAAAACATTCCTTCCCAAACCCTCAAAAACCCATGCCCCATAAAAACAAGGCACGCCATTTTTTTGATATTCCTCTTGCCCCATCTCACCCCATGCAAAAACTAAAATCACAAAAAAGGGGGGCCCTAAAATCTGGAATTCTTTAAACCTGAAAATTATAAAAGAAAAACTACCTGTTTATAAATTCAAGGGTCCCCTTCTAAAGACCCACTTCTCACCCCAAAAACCAAAAAAATACTGATAACAAAACCCTTTAATAAATTGTAAAACTTAAATGTTTTCCTCCCAAAAAACACAAAAATTTTAAAAAACCAAAAAACCCCCAAAAACAAACAAAAAAAATTTTTAAAAAAACACTCCCAAAGAAAACCCAAAAAAAACAAAAATTTAAAAAAAAACCCAAGCCCCCCAAAAAGCCCTTCTTTGAATATTTCATTTGGCAAATGAACTTTTACTTTAAGCACTTTTTTAAAACTTTTGCTTAGTTAACAAAAGAAAATTTTAAAAGGCCAGCCCGAAATGCAATCCCAAGGTTTTTAAAGGGCTTTCAGCTCTTTAACGAATTTTTTGAAACCCTGAAGTGGTCAAAATAAAAAAAAAAAAAAAAAAAAAAAAGGAAACCCCAACCGAAGCCCCCGACGACGGGGGTAAAATCTCTTTGCTCTTTTTAAAAAGGGGGCAGTCCAAAGAATGGGGCCCTGACGGGATAATGGAACCTGGAAATTTCTCCCCCGAAAAGGAGGGGGGGCCCGCCTCTCCATGAGAAATCCTTTGAGAAAGGAGGGAATATGGCCAATGAAAAGGGTTTGGGGAGAGGTCCCCCAAACCCTCGAAAACTGGTAATAAGAAGGGCCCAGAAACCCTATACTGGGTTTTAAATAGATTGAATTTTGTTGCCGAGCATAAAAAGACCAACTTGTTCCCAAAGGGGTTTGGGTTGGAAGGGGGGAAAGATTTTTGCATGAATAGCCCGTAAAGGGGAATACCTCTATATAAAAACTGGTAGGTTGTACTGCTGCCCCCGCGCACAGGTCTGCCCTTTTCTTTCCCCTGTAGGTCACTTTGGACCGGGGGACCCAACAAAAAAAAATATCTTTATGCTTGGAAAGAGGGTGGCGTACCAAAGTTTGGATACGGAGGATTTAAGGGGGTGGGGTGTTTAAATTTTTGAATACCCTTTGTAAAGCACAAAGGGGAGCCCTGAGAAAACCACAAAGGAGACACAGGCATAGATCCAATACAGATAATTGCTGCAAGGATGGCAAAAAACAAATTCACAGAAAAAAAAACTAGGGGAAGATAGTAAATGCCCCGTACGATGGGGCCCGGGAAACAAAATTGTGAATCCTCCACCATCGAAACTTAGAGCCATCGGTACAAAAGCAAGGGATGAGAATGAGGTGGAAGTGGCCCAAGGGAAAAAAGAGGGGAAGCGACCGAAGCATTTTGGGTATCGAGCAAGGGGAAAAAAAGAACAGGCTTTGAACAGCTGGTTTTTCTCAGGGGGGGTAGGGAAAAGTGAATGCTACATGATCTTAAAAAGGTGGTAATTAAAGGGAGAAACAGGAGTGAATAAAAGGCGAAGGAGAAGGGAGGAGTAAAAAAAGGGCCCGGCAAACAAAAAAAGAATGTCTACAAATATCGGTCCCAATTTATAAAGGAAAGGGAAATTGCGGAGAAAATGAGAAAAACCCATAGTATGAAGGCAATGGGTACCCAGGGAAAATTTGGATAAGGATGGGAACGTTCGCTTCGCATAGGGGGCTCTCAACAGGGGAAAGCGAAAAGCACCAAGGATAAACGTAACCCTTGGTGATGAATGGGGTTAAGGCTAGCGAGAGAAAACAGGAGATCCCCCTGAATAGATCTGGTACCATAACAATTTTTCGAAAAATGAGGGGGGAATGAAACCCAAGGAGGGTTCAAACATCAGCCCCCCATGAAAAGGGAAGAAAGGGGTTTTTAAAAAGGGTTCACCCGGGGGTGTGAAAGTTGCCTTCAGAGGGGTTTAATGTGGGGTTTTTCCAGGAAAACCCTATTTCAAAGAGGAGGCCCAGAAACTTGACTGTATCACGTTCAGGGATAGGGGGGGCCATAGAGGTACAAAGGAAAGATCGGAGGGTGACAGGCATCTATTTAAAGTAATTTGATGGGTTTTTTGTGCTGGAAAATTTTTAAAACCCTGTGTGGTGGCCCAATTGGAAACACGGGTTTGACCGAATGCTGGAGGAAACTGTAAAGAGGTGACAGTCAGGCCTTTCACAGGCAAAGCGAGGTCATCAAATAGAGTGATGGGCCAAATATTTGATGGAAGCTAGAAAGGGAAAAACATTTAAAAAAACAAGAAAAAAAAAGGGGTTGTGTTCAAAAAAAATCACTGGGGGGCACTTTTAGCTTGGTAAAGCCGGGGGAGAGCACATTTTTTTAACCCAAAAAGGAAATGCCTGTCAGTTAAAAAATTCTTAAGGAAGGATGGTAGATTCCTCGAAGGCCCCAAGGAGGGGGGTTTTGGGCTAAAATTTTTATACCCCCAAAATTGTTCATATGCCTTCTCAAGGTCAAAAAATATGGCAAAAACTGAAATGGGTTTTCGCAAAGGGATTACGAACATACGTATCCAATGTAGTAAGGGGGCTAGGGGAACGTTCCCCCTTCGAAGGCCATATTACGAGTGGAGAGACTGTTGTGTGTCTCCCAAATACCCACCTAAACGTCTTTTTTACCAGGAGTTCCCTCCCCTTTTTCAACTGCACTGGGGGAAAAATGGGGCGATAGTGGGAGGGGTTTTATGTCCTGTAGGCCTGGTTTGCGGAAAGGGGAAAAAAAAAAAATAGCAGATTTTCCCCAACTGTGGAAGAACCCCCTTGTGGGCCAAATAAAAATTGAAAAGGTGTAAGAGGGGCTGCAAGGGCTGAACCCGATGTAAAAGTTTTAAGCTACAAATATGAATGTCCCCTCGGGGGCCCCGTTTTCCCATGATTGGCAAGCTGAGAGTGTTGCCCCCAGTTCTTTTAAATGTAAAGGGCACATTTACTGGGTTTTCTTGAGAGAAGAAAAAAACCAAGGGGGGCTAACTCTTGGCAGATGAGGAAAGAAAACGAGGGGCCCTAGAGGAGTCCCTGAGAAAAACAGACCAGTTTATTGCCCAATTTTATTGGCAACAAACTAGTGGGTTTGCTTATTCAAATCCGGGGAACCCGCAGAACAGGAGCCGGGTCAGGGGAAAAATTTTCCCCTCAGTTTTTCCACTTTTTTTTAAGACTGCATCATAGAGGAAAACAGAGGTGAAGGTGGGACATAATCTCGCAAAAACAAGTGCGTTTTTGCTTTTACGGGTGGGCACGGCGAGCGTCCACGCTTTTTTGCCCTTAAAAACAAGAATTTTCTCAGTGGTTTCAATTTTTTCCCTTTCCTGCCCCTTTTCCGGGGGCGTTTTTAAAAAGACTGCACCAAACACAAGCAGGGGGACCACCAAGTCACGCATTTCGAGAATGCCTGCCCCCAAGTTTTGGGGGTAAAGAATTTGAAGTGCGGTTTTTAAAAAGGGGAAAAACCCAAGAGGTGTAAAAGCCCCTCAATGGAGGTGAAAAAGGAACCTCTCCCCAAAAACAGTTAGGTGTGAGTAAAAAGGGTTCCCAAATTTTCCTATCAAATTGCCAGCGGGGGGCGCGAATTGTGGAGAATATGAAGTGGAGGAAAGAAGGGTTGGGAAATTTATCATGTCATGTTAGTCCGGGGGGGAAAAAGACCAGGGGAAGTCAATGCGGGGGAGGAAAAGCAGACTGAGAGATCGATGCAAGAGAGATGTGGGGTCAGAGGATCCCAAAAAGGGGGTGTGAGTACCTGTAATTTAAAAAAAATGGAGGGGGTGGGTGGCAAGAGAAGCCTCTAAAAGGGAAAGCCACGGGAATTAAAAGTGAAAACCACCCCAGAGGAAAAAGGAAAGGGCCCTTAAAATCGCAAAGAACAGAATCGGGGGGCTGTAATGAAACCCAAAAAAGGAAAAAGGCCCAAAATTTTTTTTTCCCCGGAAAAAAAAAAGATAATGCCCCCGGAAAAGGAGAAAAGATATAAAGAACAAGCGATACCACATATCAAGTGGATTCGGGGTGCTGTTTTAATGCAGGGGAAGTACAAACAAATTGCTGATGGATGGAAAATCAGTGCGTAGAAAAGGGCACTTTCTTAAAGGGCCCCTCAGGAAAAGGATCTGAAGAATACAATAAATTTTAGGGCCCGAGATTTGGGGGAGATAACAGCAGAGTGTAATTGTAGTTCCTGTAAGCAAACACCACCCGGGAAAAACTTTGGGGATTAAAATTTGAAGCTCACCCATTACCCCTGAGGGGCCCCTTTTATTCCCCTGTAAAAAGGCCCTGATTGGCAATGATTAAATTTCTTTAAAAACCAAATTTAAAAAGGGGTTTCCCACGGACTAGAAGGGGTTTGAAAAGTCCACATACAGAGGGAGCGGAAACGTTTTAAGCAGCGAAGGGGAAAAAGGTGCGCTGTGAAAAAAGGAGTCGCGCGAAAGGAGGAGAGAGAGAAGGGGTTTTGCAATAAAATTTACAGATTGCTTTAAATGTTTTTGGAATTCAGAAAACGTCCCTTTTGGGAGACGATATTGGAATGGAGGGGGGGGAGGGGTAAAGATTGGAAAATGTAAATGGACTTTTTTTTTTTTCCAAAGGTAGGGGGGGGGCGAAAGGGTGGGGGGAACTGGAGAAGAAGCGTGGAAGAGGACAGGGGGGGGAAGGGACAGTACAGGAGGAGGGGTGAACCTTTTACACTTGAACAGAGCCAGTGAAGGGGGCCGGTAAAAAAAAGAGACAAAGGGGAAAGTAAAACGAGAAGGTGGAAGAAAGGGAAAGGGGTGGTTTAAAAGGAAATTTTTTTTTTACTTTTTAGAAGTAGGGGGGACATTGGGGGGAGGTTGGGCCCAAAGAGAAACCTCGATATGAGGGTTTTTGAGGGAGAACACGAAAAAGGAGAACAACTGAGGCATTGAAAGTAGGGACCCTCTGAGCCTAGGAAAAGCAAAGAATTAGATACAGGAATTTACTATGGAGAGGTAACCACCGAGGTGGTTGCAGGGAAAATGGACCCCCAGAAGTTTGGGGGGCGTTTTGAAACACATGAATAAGAAAAACGAGGTAGTCTCCCCTTTGGGGGCGGAGATGAGAAACTGCCATTTCATACCTTGGGGTTTACCTGGGAGTTCCGGGGGGGCAAGCCCCCACTGCCCGGGCTGTGACCAGGCCCCCCTGGGGGATCAGAGCCTGATCAACCGGCTGTTACTTGGGCTGCACGCAAAAAACCCAAAATTTTGAGCCACAGCCCGGCGGGGCAGGAAACCGGGCTTTAGGTGCTTGTCCAGTTTCCCGCTTGAAGAATTTCCAGGGGGCCTGGGTAAAACCCCCCTTTAAAGTATGCTGGGAGGCAGTTGAACAGTCTCGGGCCCCTGACACTTATTGTATGGTCTCTTAATGTGCTAGTGACACCCTGCTTTTCATTGGGGGATGTTGCATCATCTGCCAAGTCTTTTGCTTTCGTAGTGAGTGATTTTCGTGTGCAAGTTCGGTACTAGTCCCTCTAGGATTTTCCAGGTGTATATAATCATGTATCTCTCCCGCCTGCATTCTAGGGAATACAGGTTTAGGAATCTCAAGCGCTCCCAGTAATTGAGATGTTTTATCTCCATTATGCGTGCCGTGAAGGTTCTCTGTACATTTTCTAGGTCAGCAATTTCACCTGCCTTGAAAGGTGCTGTTAGTGTGCAGCAATATTCCAGCCTAGATAGAACAAGTGACCTGAAGAGTGTCATCATGGGCTTGGCCTCCCTAGTTTTGAAGGTTCTCATTATCCATCCTGTCATTTTTCTAGCAGATGCGATTGATACAATGTTATGGTCCTTGAAGATGAGATCCTCCGACATGATCACTCCCAGGTCTTTGACGTTGGTGTTAGGGAGACCTTCTGCCTCTTTGAAGTAATGGATTTCCCGCTCATTTAAGTAGACTTGACAACGGCGAGAGTACGAAGGGTGAGCCTCATGACAATTAAAGCAAGAGGGAGGTCGATTGCAAGACATATTAGAATGGTCATCGGCACCACAGACTGGGTATTCGGCGATAGATCTGCAATATTTTGCTAGATGGCCAAATCGCTAGCAATTTCTACACTGGATGCGGTGTAGGGATCACCTTTCGAACTTGTAACTGATGTCCTGCTACATAAACTGAGAATGGGAGTTCACGGCTGTCAAAAGTTAAAATGAGCCACATTGCTAGGGTATTGTCTCTGCCCGCAGGCAGGAAGAACATAAGTGTCTACCTTGAGGATTGGGAGATCTTGGAGTTCCAGTTGTTCAAGAATGTCAGTTCCACATGTCTGGAAATTTTGTTGAACTATGGTATGGGGCAGAATGACGGCACCACTACAAGAATTGAGGGAATGAGCTTTTCAATAGTGACGGGAAAACAGTATCAATATGGCTAAGAAGAGAAAGATCATGAGCATGGGTGCATTCTGTACGGGGGATGGAGGGCGCGTACCACTTTTAAAGAGCATGAAAAGAAATTTTTTTCCCAACATGGCGTAGGAGTGCCTTGCCAAACTTGTGGTCGGAAAAGATAGGCAGTAGAGGAAGTCGGTAATAAAGTAAAGAATTTAGTCCTTTGGGTGCATTCTGAAACTGAGCGTGGAAACGTAGTGCAGGACATGTCGATCTTTTCTGAGAAGAACGAGAAGGGGGAGAAGTATCATCAGCAGGTAATTGTCGTTGGTGTTTAGCGTGGGACCAGAGTTGGTCCGTGTGGAATGGGCCGGCGATTCGAAAATTGCCGCACCGTGGAGGGAGAGGCGGAAGCATAGTCAAAGGAGAGCAGAGGTCAGATAAATCAAAGGAGTCAGTCGAGACCTCAGTACCTGAAGCAGGTGAGGAACAGCACCGGCAAGAGGTACAGAGGCATGAGGAGGGTCCAAAGAGTGGTTTCCCAAAAATGAGGCGGGGTCGAACGGGGTGCGGTATCAAGAAGGGGCCCGGGGGTAGCAGGTTCATGGACAAGGGCTGCCATTGTTAGGTTACTTCTTTCTTTTTTTTTTTTAAGAAAAAAAAAGAAAGAAAAAAAAATAAATAAAAAAAGAACAAAAAAAGGGGGGACCAGGGAGGGATAGTTCCCAGGGAAGAATGAAAGGGCCAGAAAAACTCAGTCCACGCCCAAGAGGACCTCAGCACCCCAAGAGTGCAGATGCAGCATGGAACCTGTGCCATACCCTACCCATCATGCCCGTAAACGGCAATCCAGGATAAACAACATCACATTTGCCAAGCTACCTCGGTGGACAAAGAAAAGGGGGGGCCGGATATCTGCCAAAAGCATACCTCCTTTGGCCACCACCCCCCGGGAATCGAAAGGTGGCTTTCAGAGATACACCAGTCGCCCGAGAGACACCCAAAGCACCCTCCGGGATACCCGAGAGGGATCGGGACATCCCCCGGCAATCCAGATTCCATGGCAAAAATACGTCACTGCCAAGAACCTCAACGAAATGGGATGGACCCGGTAACCTTTCCCACTAGGAACTAGCGTGCCCGTGGAAAAAAATCTCAAAGGCCAAAAAGGAAGGGCAAAAGGAGGGGTGGGGAGGAGGAGGAGGAAAGGAAAAAGGGGAGGATGGGGAGGATGGGGAGGATGGGGTAGGGGAAGGGGAGATTGGGGGTAATTAGGTTTCAGTCTGAGGAAGGAGACTGAAAAGGTCTAATTCCTCAGACCAAGAGCCTCTTCACCATGCCAAGGAGCCCCCCTTGAAGAGGGGAATAGTTTATAACCCTGTATGTTGCATTCAGAAGGCATTTCTCTATCTTTCAGGTTGAACCAGGTCTCTGTTATACCAATAATATCTATATTACCTACACTTGCAAGTAATTTTAGTTCATCTATCTTATTTCTTAGACTCCTACTATTTGTATAGTAAACCTAAGGGAGCTAGTCACCTGTTGCCCTCTACTATCTCTCTGTTTGTTGATCAATTGATTTGCCATTACTAGCAACTTTATTTTGGATATTGTCTTTTAAACATATCCTTGAGGTATCCCGGTAATAACTGCTGTTTTTAACCCTAATGCTGCAGCCTGATTGTTTCCCCCAAACACCTATACCCCTATAATCTATCAGTTTAAATTCCTAGGCAAGTCATCAATTACCCTCTCAATTGAATTGGCTAATGCAAACCACTCCATCCCCAGAGAGATGAACCCCATCCCTTGCATACATATCATGTTTCCCAAAGAATAGGTCCCAGTTATCAATGAATGGGATTGCAGTTCTTGCAGTACCTGTCTAGCCAGCAATTTATCCCAATTCCCCTAGACACCCATTCAGGCCCTCCCTTTTAGGCAAGATGTACATATGACGGGATCCCTCCCTTACCAACTACTTCTAGGGCTGACCTGTAATCCACAGCTCCTCTCTCTGCCTTCACAATGCCATTCCCCCCCAGCCTATGACGAAAAAAGGGTTTTCCCCTTTACCTGCCATAATATTACCCAACCTGCTGACTATGTCGCCAACCCCAGCCCCGGGAAAACACACTCTTGTCGACCTTTAAAAAAATGCACGCCAAATTTTTACCTGAAATCCCACTATTAAAAATTCTTACCTTTTTTGAGGGGAATCAGGGGTACCTTCACCTCACTAACCATAAAGTACACTTATCTTGGAAAAGAGAGAATCGATTTCTTCCTTCACATCTTCTCTTTACTCTTCCATCTCCCTTCTTCCTAACGGGGAAACCCACTTCCATTAAAGCAGCTGCCACTATCATGCTGGTGACCTTTCCTCCCCTTACTAGCTAAATCCTTCTCACACCCCCCCCCCCCCCCCCAAACTATCTATGCGAACTTCAGCTTCCTTTTTTCCCTCCTGAAGAAGCAAAATTTTCCTTCTTCAACCTTGCCCCGGGGGATTCAAAGCACTAAACAAACATGGTGTTGGTAAAAACCCACGCTAACTCCCAAGAGCATAGGCAGGGATGACACACTGCACTGACCCAGCGTCTAGTCTGAGTTATAAAAAAAAGTAAATTAAAATTTAAACAATAAATATAACATAGGTACAAGTTCCCCACTTCTTCGTGTAAGTAGTATTGTGCGAAGGCCTATCAATTTATATTCTTAAATACCCTCGGGAATTAACATTTAATAAAAATATTACAAATAGTAAAGTAAGTTTGTGTGTATGTAAATGCCTAAGTAGTTCGCTATGTCTCAAACCAACTAGACTTAATTAGTGACAAATCCCCAATTAACTAACTTCTTGACAACCGGCAATCAGAAAAGCTTGCTTGAGAATAAAAAGACTAAGCCAAAAAAATATAAAAAAGCAACTGCGAACAGAAAAAGGATCTGGGGATAAAATAAAGACACTAAGCAGAACCCGGAGATTACCCGGGGGGGAGTTCCAGGGGTCAAGCCCCCCCCGGGCCCCGGTCTGTGACCCGGCCCCTGGGTGGTCAAACCTGTTCAACCATGTTGCTGCTGGCTGCACGCAAACCAACGTACGAGCCACAGCCCGTGATCAGGAACTGAATTAGGGGCTGTCAAATGCCCGCCCTTTAAGACTGCCAGGGGTCTGTTGGTAATCCCCCTTATGTGTGTTGGGGGGCAGTTTAACAGTCTCGGCCCCGACACTTATTGTATGGTCTCTTAACGTGCTAGTGACACCCCTGGGTTTTCATTGGGGGGTGGGGGGCATCGTTGCCAAAATCCTTTTTTTCCTTTTTGTTAAATTAGTGGAAATTTTTGTGTCAAGTTTTGGGACTAGTCCCCTCTAGGGTTTTTCCCGGTGTATATAAAACTGTAACTCTCCTTTCCTTTCGTTCCAGGGAAAAAAACAGGTTTTGGAACCTCAAGCGCTCCCCAAAAAATTTTAAAAGGGGTTTTAAACTCCTTTTATGGGGCGCCGGAAAGTTCTCTTACATTTTTTAGGTCGGCAATTTCCCCCCTGCCTTGAAAAGGGGCTGTTAATGTGGGGCAATATTTCCAGCCTAGATTAAAAAAGTGACCTGAAGGTGTCATCATGGGGTTTTGGCCCCCCCTAGGGTTTTAAGGTTTCATTAAAACCCCTCCGTCATTTTTCTTGCAAAAGGTCGATTGATACAATGTTATGGGGCCTTGAAGGTTTAAAATCCTCCCAATGATCCCATCCCCCGGGCTTTTTACGTTGGGGGTTTTGTTCATTTTGTGGCCCGAATTTGTTTTGTTTCTCTGATGAAGATTTAAATTTTCCCCATGTTTTTCCATATCTGAGTAATTGAAATTTTTCATCGTTGAACTTCATATTGTTTTCCCGCAGCCCCTGATAAAAAATTTGGTTTATGTCCGGGCCCGGAGCTTTTCAGTGGTCCCGCAATGGAAGGGCCGTCCAAAAGGGGATTCGGGTGTCATCTGCAAAGGAAGACACGGTGTTTTTGGGTACAAAACCTTTTCTATGTCGGGTATGAGGATGGGAAAAAGATGGGGGCGAAAATACTGTGCCTTGTGGAACAGAGCTTTTTTTACCGGAGCGCCCGGACTTTACCCTGTTTTACGACTACTTTTCTGTGTTCTGGTTAAATGAGGAAAATTAAAAGATCCATCGACCGATTTTTCCGTTATTCCTTTAGCAGCTTTTTTTTGGCGCTATTCGCCATTGTAAAACCTTTGTCAAAGGGCTTTTGCAAAGTCTGTAAAAATTAATCTGCATTTTTTTTGTCTTCAGTGCATTTAGGACCTTGTCGGGGACCCAATAGTTGAGACAGACAGAGCGACCTGTTCTAAACCATGTTGCCCGGGTTTGAAACTGATGGTTTTAGAGGGGGGTGATTTGCTTCTTTGGGACCCCTTTCAGCAGATCCTCCACAAAAGTCACAAAATCCCATACTACAAAAACTAATTCACATAAGAAAATCCCGCTGGACAGTACACAGTACCTACAAATTTGGTCAAAGAAAACAGCTTAAGATTTGAGTTGTCAGGTGTCTTTGAACAACCTCATCAACGTCGAAAACATAAGCCTAGAAAATTTTTGTGAACAGATTTCTACAAAGCAACAAGAAAGTGACTAGATGATTTTTCCAAAAAGGGGCCAACGGGGGAAGTTAGGCACGTCTTGTCAGAAACGCCCAACCTTAACTTTAATTTGTCCAACCTATACGATACACCCCTCTAGCCCCCGGGAACCCAATTTTGGGGGAAAAAACTTTATATACTGAGTCAAAAAAGGGGAATTAGTGTGCACTCCCAGCAAGTTTACTGCCAGGGGGGAATCATAGGCTGTGCCCGGTAAAAAAAATAATAAAAATTGAACTTTGTGTCAGAGGAAAGAAAGTCTCCCTAAAACATGAGTATACATAGGTATAGTGTATCACAGTGGCCCCCTTATATTGATATAAAGGATAAAGTTCTTTTGAAAACAGGTAAATTTTTGAAAAATAAGTGATAAGCCATAGAGGCAGGGCCAGAATTCCCCAGAAATTTTCCACGGGTCAGCTTTTTTTTAATAATTTCCTGGCTTGCTAGTGTACTCGCATATAACTAGTGATACTAGTGAATGCAGAATCAGTGGGATAAAACTAACCGTTTTAAAAATGGACTTAGTGGAGTGGAGTGACTTTTTTAGTTTCTTTTTTCTTGAAATACCAACGTTACGTGAATTTCATAAACCTGTAGTTCCCTGGTCCAATATACACACGAAAAGAAATTTATTACTACAAAAAAAAACGTCTTTCCTCCAAAATTTGCACCACAACTATAGTGATAAATAGCAATTTTTGCCGTGGAGACGGAAAAAAAAAATAGAGAAGTAGATAACGATTGATAAACAAGGGTGGAGGTCGCCGTTCGTCATTGTAGAGCTGCCAGCAGTCAGGGGCTCTTCAACACGCAATTTAAACTTTCAAACAATCAAAATCCATATTACTGGGAGAAAATTTTCCATAATCCTCATGTGTTAGCTCAAAACCGCCCATTAGGGTTTAAATAATGACCCACTATAAAACAGATGACTGGCCAAACCCTTTGACGGTTTCCAAACCCCTTGACTGGCCCGACCCTTGCTGGCCCGAACCCTTGACTGGTCCAAACCCCTTGGGATGGTCCAAAACCCTGGACTGGTTTAAAAACGGTTTCGTTGTGCACTACCAGCAGGTTATTAATAGAATATTCAAGAGGTGCTAGTAAATTGCAGTAAATCAACCATTAAATCATTATAAGTGGGTATCGTGGTCAGTCAAACAAAAAGGGGTTCCACATGCATAAATTTTCATTTTTGTGGAAATTGGGGTCACCCCCTTGTGCAGGTATCCAAGAAAATAGCTACAAGCAGTAAAAAACAGGAATGTTTTTGGGGATGCCCAAATGACATAAATCTGGGACTAAAAACCCCAAGGGATTAAAAGTGGTCAAAATCAAAGCTGCTTTCATGAAAAAACCCGGGAAACTTCTCAACAAAAGGGAAAATAAAAACTCTGGGCGAATGGGAGCCCTTGATTGGCCATGTAATCAAAACTGAAGGGGGGAGATGTCTGGTATCATAAAAGGGGGGGTGATAGTGCTGTCCGGGAAACATAATGGTGAAGCTGGAGGTGCTGTCCTGGGAGACAGTAAAAGGTGAAGCTGGAGGGCGTCCTGGGAGACATAATGGTGAACGGGGGAGCTGTCCTGGGGACAGTAATGGGGAACGGAGATGCTGTTTCCGGGGACAGTAATGGTGAAGCTGGGGATTTTGTCCAGGTAGTCGGGAATTATACCGGAAGGAAAACATATAAATGACCTCAAAAGGGGGGAGGACCATAGGGGAAACAAAATTAGTCAAAAAAAAGATAAAACCAATATGCAAACTAGAAATACCGTAGGAAATAGCAAACAAGGGACTCCACTAGCAAAGTGAGATTATTTAAACCAAAACAACTGGTGGGAGCTCCATTGTTTGGTGCTAGGGGGATAGAAGTAAAACAGGGAAAAAAGCACCCAAAAGGGAATACAGTCCCCAGAAACCCCAAAGGGAAACGGAAACCAACCTGGCCTACTAGCACTCGGGATCTGCTGGCATGGGGAAATCTGGAAAAACAGATGGGACGTGCAACTATGACCACCCAGAAAATGCCCTGCCCCTATGACAACAAAAATGAAATCCCTTCCGTAAGCTTTTTCACCCTGAAAATGGTACCTCTTCATACAGGGGAAAAAACTGTGCTATAACTTAAATTGCCAGGCATACCACTAAAGGGACAAAAAAGGGTACAAAACTCCAGGGCCCTGGGAAAACCTGGGGAGCCACAGCCACCCAGAGGGAGAGGGTTTTTTTTTGCCCGGAAGGAAAAAAAAAAATGGCAGGAAATGGCAAAAAACGACACCAAATCCATCATTCCTGGGGGTGGAACCACAGTCGATGGGCCCCCACTCCAAACCAAAAAGATCTAAAGCCCGGAAAAAAATCCCCCCCCAGTACCCCAAACCACCGTCCGATAACTTCTTCTTTGCAAATTACAGGGTCAAAAACCAGCAACAAAAACAAAAATACCTTTCATCCGTGGACGCTTGCAGAGGCAAAGGCAATGTTCGCGGTTTCACGAGACCCACATAAAGGATCACTTGGACAACGAAAAATGGGGCCCAGGTTTTCAACCTATACAAGTGCAGAGTGAAAGGAAAAGGGGGGGGGTTTGGGCCCGTACATTGCAGGGCACTTGTTTGCACAGAACTGCTAAATGCCCAAATGATGTAGTGGAAGTTTTAGCGTAAAGGTCAGAAACCCAAAAACCCAGTATTGTGATAGTCTACAAGCCTCCGGATGACCTCCCAGCAATTTTAGGAAAGCGTTAAAAATTGGGCCACGTGGGGAAAAACCCTTTCCCGCTCCGCACCCCAAAATCTTGCTCCTGGGGGATTTCAACTTAAGGCACCCAAAAAGGGGGAAATAGCAAATAAATTGTTGCAGAATGACACCAGGGCAGCTCGATGAAAACTCACACTCACCCCGAGTTTTAAATCTCTGCACAAAATTCAATTTAAACCAGCAATAATAGAGCCTACTAGACTGGAGAATACATAGACCTCATCTTCACTAACAATGATGATCTGATAAAAAGTCACCATATCAAAAACAATATACTCAGATCACAACTTAATTGGGGTTTTCAGTCATGTATGCGCGAGCCCCAGACCGACATAATGAGATAGCCCACGAGGAGCATTCACCAAATTCAACTTCAAAACAAAAACATAAGTGGGACCAAGTAAATCAAGTCCTAACCGTATAAGCTGGGAGATATACTAAGCAACACAGACCCCAATTATGCCTAGAACAGATTAACTCGGTGGCACTCGATGTAATGCACAAGGCTTATTCCTCTAAGAAAAAGGAGGAGTAGATGTAAAACAGAAAGAGACAGGCGCTCCCTTTACAGGCGACGGAAAAGAATAACAGAGCGGCTAAAAGAGGTCAATATATCTGAAATGCGTAGGGAGACACTGGTCAGAGAAATAGCAAGCATCGAACTTAAGCTAAAAGAATCCTTTAGGAGTCAGGAATCGCGGGAAGAACTAAAAGCCATAAACGAAATCGAAAGAAACCCAAAGTATTTCTTCTATGCCAAATCAAAATCGAGAACAACGTCCAGTATTGGGCCCCTACTTAAACAAGATTGGTCCTACACAGATGACAGCAAGGAAATGAGTGAGCTACTCAAGTCCCAATATGACTCAGTTTTTAGCAAGCCGCTAACCAGACTGAGAGTCGAAGATCAAAATTAATTTTTTATGAGAGAGCCACAAAATTTAATTAACACAAGCCTATCCGATGTTATCCTGACGCCAAATGACTACGAACAGGCGATAAATGACATGCCCATGCACTCTGCCCCAGGGCCAGACTCATGGAACTCTGTGTTCATCAAGAACTGCAAGAAGCCCCTATCACGAGCCTTTTCCATCCTATGGAGAGGGAGCATGGACACGGGGGTCGTCCCACAGTTACTAAAAACAACAGACATAGCCCCACTCCACAAAGGGGGCAGTAAAGCAACAGCAAAGAACTACAGACCAATAGCACTAACATCCCACATCATAAAAATCTTTGAAAGGGTCCTAAAAAGCAAGATCACCACCCATCTAGAAACCCATCAGTTACACAAACCCTGGGCAACATGGGTTTAGAACAGTCGCTCCTGTCTGTCTCAACTATTGGATCACTACGACAAGGTCCTAAATGCACTAGAAGACAAAAAGAATGCAGATGTATATATACAGACTTTGCAAAAGCCTTCGTACAAGTTGTGACCATGGCGTAATAGCGCACAAAATGTGTGCTAAAGGAATAACAGGAAAAGTCAGTCGATGGATCTATAATTTCCTCACTAACAGACACACAGAGAGTAGTCGTCAACAGAGTAAAGTCCGAGGCAGCTACGGTGAAAAGCTCTGTTCCACAAGGCACAGTACTCGCTCCCATCTTGTTCCTCATCCTCATATCCGACATAGACAAGGATGTCAGCCACAGCACCGTGTCTTCCTTTGCAGATGACACCCGAATCTGCATGACAGTGTCTTCCATTGCAGACACTGCAAAGCTCCAGGCGGACATCAACCAAATCTTTCAGTGGGCTGCAGAAAACAATATGAAGTTCAACGATGAGAAATTTCAATTACTCAGATATGGTAAACATGAGGAAATTAAATCTTCATCAGAGTACAAAACAAATTCTGGCCACAAAATAGAGCGAAACACCAACGTCAAAGACCTGGGAGTGATCATGTCGGAGGATCTCACCTTCAAGGACCATAACATTGTATCAAATCGCAATCTGCTAGAAAAATGACAGGATGGATAATGAGAACATTCAAAACTAGGGAGGCAAAGCCCATGGTGACACTCTTCAGGTCACTTGTTCTATCTAGGCTGGAATATTGCTGCACACTAACAGCACCTTTCAAGGCAGGTGAAATTGCCGACCTAGAAAATGTACAGAGAACTTTCACGGCGCGCATAATGGAGATAAAACACCTCAATTATTGGGAGCGCTTGAGGTTCCTAAACCTGTATTCCCTGGAACCCGCAAGGAGGGAGAGATACATGATTATATACACCTGGAAAATCCTAGAGGGACTAGTACCGAACTTGCACACGAAAATCAATCACTACGAAAGCAAAAGACTTGGCAGACGATGCACCATCCCCCCAATGAAAAGCAGGGGTGTCACTAGCACGTTAAGAGACCATACAATAAGTGTCAGGGGCCCGAGACTGTTCAACTGCCTCCCAGCACACATACCTGGAGTTTACCTGGAGAGAGTTTCAGGGGTCAACGCCCCCGCGGCCCGGTCTGTGACCAGGCCTCCTGGTGGATCAGCGCCTGATCAACCAGGCTGTTGCTGCTGGCTGCACGCAAACCAACGTACGAGCCACAGCCCGGCTGATCAGGATCTGACTTTAGGTGCTTGTCCAGTGCCAGCTTGAAGACTGCCAGGGGTCTGTTGGTAATCCCCCTTATGTGTGCTGGAGGCAGTTGAACAGTCTCGGGCCCCTGACACTTATTGTATGGTCTCTTAACGTGCTAGTGACACCCCTGCTTTTCATTGGGGGGATGGTGCATCGCCTGCCAAGTCTTTTGCTTTCGTAGTGAGTGATTTTCAGTGCAAGTTCGGTACTAGTCCCTCTAGGATTTTCCAGGTGTATATAATCATGTATCTCTCCCTCCTGCGTTTCAGGGAATACAGGTTTAGAAACCTCAAGCGCTCCCAGTAATTGAGGTGTTTTATCTCCGTTATGCGCGCCGTGTAAGTTCTCTGTACATTTTCTAGGTCGGCAATTTCACCTGCCTTGAAAGGTGCTGTTAGAGTGCAGCAATATTCCAGTCTAGATAGAACAAGTGACCTGAAGAGTGTCATCATGGGCTTGGCCTCCCTAGTTTTGAAGGTTCTCATTATCCATCCTGTCATTTTTCTAGCAGATGCGATTGATACAATGTTATGGTCCTTGAAGGTGAGATCCTCCGACATAATCACTCCCAGGTCTTTGACGTTGGTGTTTCGTTCTATTTTGTGGCCAGAATTTGTTTTGTACTCTGATGAAGATTTAATTTCCTCATGTTTACCATATCTGAGTAATTGAAATTTCTCATCGTTGAACTTCATATTGTTTTCTGCAGCCCACTGAAAGATTTGGTTGATGTCCGCCTGGAGCCTTGCAGTGTCTGCAATGGAAGACACTGTCATGCAGATTCGGGTGGCATCTGCAAAGGAAGACACGGTGCTGTGGCTGACATCCTTGTCTATGTCGGATATGAGGATGAGGAACAAGATGGGAGCTAGTACTGTGCCTTGTGGAACAGAGCTTTTCACCGTAGCTGCCTCGGACTTTACTCTGTTGACGACTACTCTCTGTGTTCTGTTAGTGAGGAAATTATAGATCCATCGACCGACTTTTCCTGTTATTCCTTTAGCGCTCATTTTGTGCGCTATTACGCCATGGTCACACTTGTCAAAGCTTTTGCAAAGTCTGTATATATTACATCTGCATTCTTTTTGTCTTCTAGTGCATTTAGGACCTTGTCGTAGTGATCCAGTAGTTGAGACAGACAGGAGCGACCTGTCTAAACCCATGTTGCCCTGGGTTGTGTAACTGATGGGTTTCTAGATGGGTGGTGATCTTGCTTCTTAGGACCCTTTCAAAGATTTTTATGATATGGGATGTTAGTGCTATTGGTCTGTAGTTCTTTGCTGTTGCTTTACTGCCCCCTTTGTGGAGTGGGGCTATGTCTGTTGTTTTTAGTAACTGAGGGACGACCCCCGTGTCCATGCTCCCTCTCCATAGGATGGAAAAGGCTCGTGATAGGGGCTTCTTGCAGTTCTTGATGAACACAGAGTTCCATGAGTCTGGCCCTGGGCAGAGTGCATGGGCATGTCATTTATCGCCTGTTCGAAGTCATTTGGCGTCAGGATAACATCGGATAGGCTTGTGTTAATCAAATTTTGTGGCTCTCTCATAAAAAATTCATTTTGATCTTCGACTCTCAGTCTGGTTAGCGGCTTGCTAAAAACTGAGTCATATTGGGACTTGAGTAGCTCACTCATTTCTTGCTGTCATCTGTGTAGGACCCATCTTGTTTAAGTAGGGGCCCAATACTGGATTACCAACAGACCCCTGGCAGTCTTCCAAGCTGCACTGGAATAAGCACCATAAAGTCAGTCCGGTTCAGCCGGGCTGTGGCTCGTACGTTGGTTTGCGTGCAGCCAGCAGCAACAGCCTGGTTGATCAGGCTCTGATCCACCAGGAGGCCTGGTCACAGACCGGGCCACGGGGACGTTGACCCCCGGAACTCTCTCCAGGTAAACTCCAGGTAAAACCACCAAGAGAATCCAGTCCAGACTGACTACTTCAGGCAAGGTGTGAACACCCCCCCTCGATCACGTGATTGCTCCGTGGACAGCTGTTGCCTGTATAGTAGTCGAGCAACACCGAGAAGCCAGCAGAGTAACGAGCAACAAGCGATTATTACAGTAGTTAGACAATCAAGACGAACTATGAGCACTGAATATATATAAATGTTACATCCTACCTAATAACATAACTATGTCAAATAATAATATAAAGCAATATATTTATGATTTAGCTATTATGGCAAATATAAGCAATATAAAATTATATGAAAAGGTAATATACATTGTATACATTGTGACCGGCTCAGGGGTCGCAATAATACCCAGGACGAGTCCTCCACCAGCAGAGCCAAGGGAGAAGTCACTAAGACAGCCAGTATGAGACAGTGCATATTTTATGAAGAACACGCTAGTTCAGGGTGCTCGAGCTTCACCACCTATTTACCTGGAGTTTACCTGGAGAGAGTTCCGGGGGTCAACGCCCCTGCAGCCTGGTCTGTGACCAGGCCTCCTGGTGGATCAGAGCCTGATCAACCAGGCTGATGCTGCTGGCTGCACGCAAACCAACGTACGAGCCACAGCCCGGCTGATCAGGAACTGAAGGGTTCAGCGACTAAGAGAGTTGAGACTCTGTTTCAAGTGTTGTGGGGAACATTTTGTCAGGGACTGTAACACCCAACTCAATGAGTGTCGAGGCTGCCAGAAAGGTAAGCACCACAGTGCACTGTGTCCTAATGACACCAGATCAGCACAAGCTAAGGAGAGCAAGGACAAGCCTGAAGTAGTGGTGAATGTGGTGAGTGTGGCACCGGGGGTTTGTTCTAGTGAGCAGTTTCAAGGTTTGGTGGCCTTGCCCACCATAATGGCAGTGGTTACGAATGGGAAGAAGTCTGAAACAACCTGTTTGTTCTTCGACACTGGGACACAAAGATCCATTATAACAGAGAGTCTAGCAACTAAGTTGAAGTTGAAGACAGGTGGTAAGGTTGACATGAAGGTGGAAGGGTTTGGTGGGCAGGTCCTATGTAGGTCTTATCCAGTTGTCAATGTAATGGTCATATTAGCCGGGCATCGACGGGAAATTTCAGCCTTGATAGTGAAGAGGCTGCCCAATATCATTACCACTAAGAGACTGGCTGCAGCAGTCAAACGTCTGAGGGAGTTGGGTGTGAAGCTGATGGAGCCAGACATCGCTACAGACAATGTCAGTAATGTAGGAATCTTGGTAGGTGGAGATTACATAGACAAATTAGTGTCAGCGAGAAGGGTTATCAAGGAGGATGTTGGCCTGTACAGGACTCCAGTGGGGTACATCGTAGGAGGCAGGATACCGGCTCACTTCCCTGCCACCCCTGGAAGAGAGGGCTCTGGTATTACAGTGACTGAGGCTGTACTGGTGATGTGGATTGGTCAGCACGAAGATCTACCGGAGTTGCAAGTCGACATAGCCAACAGTGATCCAGTCCATAAACTATGGGACCTGGATATAGTATGGATTAAGGGTGACCAGCCACCCCCCAAACATGAAAAGACGTATCAAGATTACTCGAACCATGTGCAGTTCAAGGACGGACAGTACTGGGTGCGACTCCCATGGAAACCAGTACACACAACGCTGCCGACTAATTTCAAGAAGGCACGGGGTCAGTTGAATTCATTGGTGAACAGCCTGACCAAGAAGGGTCTGGTGGAGAAATACGATGACATTAACGAACAGCTGGCCCTTGGGTTCATTGAGAAAGTACCCAATGCAAGCCCTGGGGAAAACGCCCATTATCTTCAACACATGGCAGTCACCAAGGAGTCAGTAACCACTCCCATCAGAGTGGTATTCAAATGCAGCTCACAGGCGAGTCCCCGAGAGCCATCGTTGAACGACTGTCTGCTCACAGGGCCCTCCCTGATGCAGAAATTAGCAGATGTGTTGTTGAAGAGTCAGGATGTAGCAGATATCAGCAAAGCCTTCCTACGGATTGGGTTGCAGCCACAAGATAGGGACTACAAGAGGTTCTTGTGGCTGGTTGTTGTGACCAAGGTCAAATTGAGATTAATTTACATGTATTATCCACTTAATATTATACTCAGGGTTTCTTTAATATTAGCTAAATTAAAGATTCCACTAGTTCATAATATTATCTGATTTAGGAATATACCTGGGTATGATGTACATAAATATATATATATATAATATATATATATATATATATATATATATATATATATATATATATATATATATATATATATATAAAGTAGGCCTTAGACAAGGATGTGTGATGTCACCGTGGTTGTTTAATATATTTATAGATGGGATTGTAAGAGAAGTAAATGCGAGGGTCTTGGAAAGAGGCGTGGAGTTAAAAGATAAAGAATCACACACAAAGTGGGAGTTGTCACAGCTGCTCTTTGCTGATGACACTGTGCTCTTGGGAGATTCTGAAGAGAAGTTGCAGAGATTGGTGGATGAATTTGGTAGGGTGTGCAAAAGAAGAAAATTAAAGGTGAATGCAGGAAAGAGTAAGGTTATGAGGATAACAAAAAGATTAGGGTGGCCCGGTGGCCTGGTGGCTAAAGCTCCCGCTTCACACACGGAGGGCCCGGGTTCGATTCCCGGCGGGTGGAAACATTTCGACACGTTTCCTTACACCTGTTGTCCTGTTCACCTAGCAGCATATAGGTACCTGGGTGTTAGTCGACTGGTGTGGGTCGCATCCTGGGGGACAAGATTAAGGACCCCAATGGAAATAAGTTAGACAGTCCTCGATGACGCACTGACTTTCTTGGGTTATCCTGGGTGGCTAACCCTCCGGGGTTAAAAATCCGAACGAAATCTTATCTTATCTTATCTTATCTTAGGTGATGAAAGATTGAATATCAGATTGGAGGGAGAGAGTATGGAGGAGGTGAACGTATTCAGATATTTGGGAGTGGACGTGTCAGTGGATGGGTCTATGAAAGATGAGGTGAATCATAGAATTGATGAGGGAAAAAGAGTGAGTGGTGCACTTAGGAGTCTGTGGAGACAAAGAACTTTGTCCTTGGAGGCAAAGAGGGGAATGTATGAGAGTATAGGTTTACCAACGCTCTTATATGGGTGTGAAGCGTGGGTGATGAATGTTGCAGCGAGGAGAAGGCTGGAGGCAGTGGAATGTCATGTCTGAGGCAATGTGAGGTGTGAATATAATGCAGAGAATTCGTAGTTCGAAGTTAGGAGGAGGTGCGGGATTACCAAAACTGTTGTCCACAGGGCTGAGGAAGGGTTTTGAGGTGTTCGGACATGTTAGAGAGAAAGGGGCGAAACAGAATGACTTTAAGAGTGG
>NC_069458.1:11391818-11417144 GCF_026875155.1 Cherax quadricarinatus | reverse complement strand
ATTTTATTCCACACTACGGCAATTAGCATAATAAACCCTTCGCTAAATTTCTTTTTTTTCCACAAAAATATTACTGCCTTATCCCCCAAAAGTCCCGGGCTTTTCAATATCTACCTCGTTCTGCTTATTACTAGTTCCCTAGAACTCGTAATATTACTACACTGGAACTTCACTGTTTCCTCCCAAAAACCCCATACCACTAACTATTCACTGTTTAAAGTCCAATTTGCTCCCTTTTCCACTGCAGTTGCCAGTGCTACCACCCCAACCTAGATAAGTGAACCCCATCCCTGGCATACATGTCATCTCTGCCATAGAAGGGTCCCATTGTCAATGAATGTTACCACATTTTTCCTTACAGTATTTGTCCAGCCAGCAATTGACACCAATTGCCCATGGACAACATTTCATTTCCAACTCCTCCCTTGGCAAAATACCACATATGACAGGGTTCCCACCCTTACTCCTAATTATTTCTATTGCTGACCTATACCTGCTAATCAGGTCTTCACTCCTACGTCTGCCAACATCGTTGCCTCCACACTGAACAGATAATAGGATTGCTCCCATTACCTCTCATGATGTCATCCATACAGCTAACAATATCCTCCATCCCAGCCCCAGAAAGCAAACTCTCTTTTCTCCTACTCCTGTCCTTCAAGCAGAACGCCCTACCATATACCTAACTTGGCTATCCCCAACAACAACAATATTCTTACCTTCCTTAATGTCTTTCGTCCTGACGTTTCCCAGTAGCCCGACTCACATTCTTTCGGTAGCACGGGAGAATGTATTAGATGTTTCCACAACAGTTTCCACGGCAGTCTCTTTCTTCTTCATCGTTCTACCTTTCCATTCGTCTTCTTGATCGTCAACTTCTTTCCCCTGCGCCCCACTGTCCAGTTTCCCTTCTTGACCTGAGGACTCAAAACAGGAGGACTACTACGAATCTTCTTGTTTTCCTCGGTCAGTCGCCGAATTTCCATCTTGCCATCTTCAATTCTTCCTTAAGCTGTTGGAAAGTTGCACGATGGAGGGCATCTTGCTTTAGTTCGTAGAGAGCGCGCAAACAGGTCTTCACAGAGCTAAGTACACGTCACCACTGCGCAAAAGCCAACTCAATCAGGAGCTACTGCGCAGCACGTCCGCACGCCCAATAGCGATGCGAACACTCATCTTTGCATCCTCCTCTGTACGTTTTCGGAGCATTTATATCCATTCTGTAATGCGGTGACCAGAACTGAGCAGCATAGTCTAAATGAGGCCTAACCAAGGATATATAGAGTTGAAGAACAACTAGAGGACTTCTATTTTTTATCCCTTCTAAATGAAGCCAAGAATTCTGTAGTTTTAAATTACGAGCACAAATTTGCACTGTTGCCCTTGGTTTTAAATTCTGCTAAACAAACTCCTAATCTTTTTCGCAATCATAGTATTAAGACTACATTTTTTAGTTTATTTTGTGGCATGGTTATTTACCCTTAATTTTTCCTCAATAGCCTCTGGGGGGGAAAACCTCTATCGAAAGCCTTACTAAAGTCCATATACAAATAAAATTTTCTTTAAACCCATGATCAAACCCCCAAAAAACCACCTTAGTGAAAAAAGTTAAAAATTTCCCGTAAGCCCAGGAACGCTCCTTTGAAAAACATGTTGAGTTTCATTAATAAAATTCTGGGGCCTGCCGATGGTTTACAATTGTTTTGGGCAATTATTGATTCCAAAAATTTTTCCCCCCATTTGGGGGGGAAAAAAGGGCCCTTATTGGTCTATAGTTCGAACCCAAGGGCCCCTGTCACCTCCCTTTGTAAAAAAGGGTTTTAGATTTGCCTTTTTTCCATTTATCAGGCACTACCATTTGTAGTGATATTTTTAAAAAAGATTCCCAAAAGGGTAGGCAAATTTCCCTCTTAACTTTCCCTAACACCCTTGAAAACTTTTTCATCGGATCGGGGAAATTTTTTGGGTTTTTGGGTTTTCTCTTTTTGTCTGAGGCCTTTTTTTATTTACCGCAACCCGTACATAGTTTATTATCACCCTTTCTACATAATCTTTAAATTTTCAGGAATATCGCTAGTTTTTCCCCTGGGTGAAAACGAGATAAAAGTGGTTTTTAAAAATTTTCCCCACTTATCCTTACACTGTCGTAAATCTGCCCAGAGTTACTCTTAAGGGGGCCAATTTTGTCCCTAATCTTACTTCTGTATACCGAAAAAATTTCCTTTTTAGGGTTAATTTTTTGAACCCCTTTCGATCTTAGCCTCATAACTTTTTTTGTTTTTCCCTTATTCCTTTCTTTATTTCCCCTCTTTAATTGAATATGTTGTTTTCTTAACGGGCCCATCCCCTCTTTTTGATACCCTAAAATATCCTCCCTTTTGACCAGTGAATTTTTTTTAATCTATTGTTCTTTCCTTTTGGGGATCATTTTTGTTGATCTAATTTCCCTACTCGGAACAAAAGTTCTGGGGCAGTTTTAAACTTTTGCTCGATCACCTACCGCCCCATAGTCAGGACATCCCCAATTTTAAGCCCCCAAGAAAATTTTTCAGTCCCAGAAGTGGGCCCAAGGGGAAAATCGGGGACAAGATTTGTTTGAAAGTTATCGGGGGTTTAATTCCATGATATAAAAAAAATAAGTGTTTTTGAATTTTCCCATTTCCCCCCAACCCTCATCATTAACCTCAAGATTTTTAAAATTTATTGAATCATTGTTGGCAAAAACCCAAGTCAAGCAGTTGTTTCCCCTTAGTTGGTTCGGGTCACAACCTGTTCTAAAAAGCAATCCTGAACCATATCAAGAAAGTCACTAGACTCAAGATTTCCGGGTCAAATTTTTCCCCAATCAATTTGTCAAAAATTTTAAAATCTCCTATTATAAAAACCTTTTTTCCATATCGGGAACCTTTAAAATTTCGTCCCAAAACCCAGCTTACTCCCCCCTATAAATTTTTTGGGGGGCCTATAAATCAAAACCTAAATTAAATTTTTTCACGACCCTCTAGAAACTGTAACCAAAAAATTTTTTGTGTTCGATGTTTCTAATCTTAATTATTCCAAGACAAAAAATTTTAAAATTTTTCTCTGACATCATCCCACACCCCCCACTTTTCCCTGTTGACCCTGTCATGGGGAATAGTTTAATAACCCGTATGTTGCATTCAGAAAGGGCATTTTCTAAAATCTTTCAGGTTAAACCCAAAGGCCCTCTGTTAAAACCAATAAAAATTCTATATTACCTACACTTGCAAGAAATTTTTTAGCTCATAAAATCTTATTTCTAAACTCCTACTATTTGTTAAAGTAAATTTTAAGGGGCTAGTCACTTGCGCCCCTATTTACCTCCTTTTTTTGATAAATTTTTGCCATTACTAAAACTTTTTTTTAAAATTTTGGGTTTTTTAAACATACCCTGGGGTACCCCGGGAAAATTAACGTTTTTTTTTAAACCCAAAATCCCTGCAGTTTTAATTGTTTCCCACCAACACCCATATCTATAATTTTATCAGTTTAAATTTTTTAGACAATCAAAATTTACCCTCCTTTTGAATAGCAAAGCAACCCCCTTCCCATCCTCAGAGAATAAAACCCCATCCCTTGCTCATATCACGTTTGGCCCCAAAGAAAAAGGTCCCATTTATAAATGAAGGGGAATTGCAATTTCCCCTTGCAGCCCCTGCTAGCCAAAATTTTATACCAATTGCCTTAGACATCCATTCACTTGCCCACCCCTTTCTGGGCCCAAGAGCTACAAAATAAACGGATCCCCCCCTTAACCTAACTACTTCAAAAGGCTCCTCCAACAGCTCCTTTTCGCCTCCCCTTTCCCCAAAGGGCATTACCCCCCCCAGCCCCTTTAAACAGAAAATTTGGGCTTGATCCCATTTACCCCCAAATTTATTATCCAACCGGGGACCTTCATAAAGTTTAAAATTGTTTTAAAATTTGTTTTTTTCCATTAAAATCGTAATTTATATTTATTTCTCATTTTTTTTCGGGAAAAGTAAAACTATAGTTTTTCTTAAAAAAATTGTATTTTTTGTTAAAATTTGGCATCGGGAAAGGGAAAAATTGGATTTACTTTAATTTCTTGGGGGAAAAAAATATTATTCGGTTCTCGTCCATTTCGGAAATTTCAAAAACCGACCTTCTGGAACGCATAAGAGCAAAAAACCGGAGTTCCCCCTTACTACATTACTACTACTACTACTACTACTACTACTACTATTCCCTAGTGTTTACGAAACACACGGGGGGCCCCGGGGGTTCGATTCCCGGCGGGTGAAACATTTCACCCGAGCACAAATAGGTACCGGGGGTTTGTTAAGGTTTTAATTTTTTGGTGGGGTCGATCCTGGGGAGCAAGTTTTGGAGGAAACCCAATGGAAAAGGAAAGTTAAAACAGTCCTCGATAAACCACTGACTTTTTTTGGGGTTTATCCTGGGTGGCTAACCCTGGGGGGTTTTAAAAACCCAAAACGAAATCTTATTTTACTACTGCAACTACAACTCCCTTACTATGCAAATTTACACAAATATTACTATTTTCTACGGGGTTACAAAACCAAACCACTACTCCCTACTACAACTAAAACTAAAACTACTTTTACTACTACTACTTTTTAATATTACAACGCTTTTTTTTCCTACCGGCTACAACTACTACTGCTGCTACTACTACTTTTGGGCTACTACAAATTTTCAAACTTTTCTACAACAAATTTACGCTACTTTTTATTACCACTTTTTACAACTGCAAACCATTTTTACTTTTAAAAAAATTACTACTACTACCCTACAAATTTTTTTTAACACTACTATTACTATTTTTAAACAAAAAATTACAAACCACTGCTATTACTGCTATTTACTTTTTTACTACTACTGCTAATTTTTCAAATACTGTTTGTTTGGTTACTACTAATATTACTACTGCTAACAACTATTACTACAAACTATTTTCTACTAATACAAACCACTACTGTTACTATCATTTATTTACCACTATTGCTACTACTACTTTTTACTAACTAGTACTACGTTTACTATTACTACACCACTACTATTACTATATTCCTATTACTACCACTACTATTACACTACTAACAACTACTACTACTACAACTCCTACACGTTACTGCTACACTACTACTACTACCCCAAATATTACTAAAACTACTTTTAAACTACTTTTTTCTACACTACTGCACCATTATTAAAACAAATATGACTAGTCCCTGCTTTTATTTTACAAATTTTTACTACTAATTTTAACAATACGCTACTACTACTATTAAACTACTACTACACTAACCACCATTACTACTACGCTATTACTATTAATTAAAACTATTTACCATTACTACTACTAATTATTACTACAAACTCTGCTACTACAACTTTTGCACTATTTAAACGCGGCGGGCCTATTATTACACCCCTATTTTACACTATTCAAACTACTACTACGTTACATATTCCAAATTACAACTACTAATTTTTATTTTCTACTATTACGCAATTATTTCTACAATACAATTTTCTACTACTTTTAACTACTTTTGCTACTACTACAAACTTTTACGGGCTCCCACTATTACTACACTACTAATTACTATTATTCCTACACTACCCCTATCACTACTCCCTACCCCTAGTACTATCACTATTATACTACTTTTTTCCCCTGCTACTAAAACCCAAATGCTACTACTATTACTACTACTCCTACGGTTACTACTACTACATTACTTTTAAACCCCCTACTATTAACCCATTTCCCCTACAATTACTTTTCCAAACTATTCCCTTTTAAACTTTTAAACAATATTACTAGTATTACTATTACAAATTATTATTTTCCTACTCTATTACGCAACTACTACTACAAACAACAACAACACAAACTTTTTTTTGCTACACTTACAATTTCTGTTAATACTCCCATTACAATTACTGCTAATATTAACGCTACAACTACTTTTACTACTTCTATTTTTTTTTTTTTTATATTTTTATTTAAAAGGCCCACAGTAAAAGATATAAATAAATAAAAAACAAAATTTAAATTAACCTTTTGAAAATACAATAAACCCTACCTTTAAACCCCCATAGCATACCACAATTGTTACATTCAATTGTTTTAAAGAATATCCCAAACACCGAAAATGAAACAAAACAGGATAAAACCTGCTCAAAAAAACATCAACAAATTCTAAACCTAAAAAATCATGCCTATTATACATACAGAAAAACCTCCTTAAACAAAGAAACACAATGAATAAGATGCCATACTTTAAACAATAATTAAACAAAGGCAAACCCCCCAACCCTACAATAAAATTACAAAGACATACCCCCAAAATACTTCCCCCCAAATAGCAAAAACTCTTAACATAATAAAGAGCGAGAGAGCCCCAGCACCGAACAAAAAAAAAAAGAAAAAACCCAAAAACCCCAAAAAATTTAAAGGGGTTCTGTGCCCCACATAAACCCCCCCAAAAATCGTAAAATTTAAACCCCCTTTCACAAAGTGCACAATAAATATTTTTTAACATAAAAAAATTAAAATTATAAAAAACATTAATTTTAAAAAAATTAAAGGCCAAACCCAAAAAAGGCCGGGCCCAATAAACAAAAACATGGTCCATATCACAATGAAACTCCCCACAAAAAACACGGGGCAGGAAAAAAACCCTAAAGTAAAAGCCCATAACTTTTATAAACGCAAGTATAAACCCATACAACTAACAAAATCCTAACATAAGGTATCAAAACTGTCTAGTTACAGGACATAAAAACCTTATCTCCCTTTTTTGAAAAATATTTAAAAATCATTGCTGATTTTTTTTTTTTTAAAAACATCTAAAAGATAAATAAAAACAAATAATTAGCATAAAATTATAATTCCATTCCCTAAAGACTGGGCCGGGCACTTACTTCGTGCCGCACATACTCCCCCAAAACCCCCCCCCCCCCACCCCCCCTTTTCCCAATTAAAATTTTTAATTAACTGGGCGTTATCATGGGAATAAAAATTCCTCATGCACATACAGTAGTCATAATTAAAAATTTGACATAAAAATTTCGTACATTTCCATCCTTGTTTTTTCCCCAATAACACCATTGGGGAAAAAACCAATTTTCAATCCAAAAGAAACCCCCTTAAAGGGATCGCACAATAAAAATTTTCCACTCCTACCTAAAAACCTCACCCAAAAATTTTTATAATTCAAAATATCATTACATAACATGATTAGGGACATAGAAAAAGGTTCATTATATGGGGATTATAAAATTGACTAAGCCAAAGATCATATTTCATATATAAACAAACAGAAAAATTTTTTCCCACAAAACAAAATGTGCAGGGTCACAGCACTTCGCAAAACATAATTTTAACAAAGATCAAATTAACTTGTTTTGCTTACTTAAAATCATTCTGCCAAAAACCCCAAAATCCCAAGGTTTTTGTCTCATGGTTTTTTTAAAGGGTTTTCCTTTTTGCAGTTAACATAACCATAGATTCCAAAACCTCATTCATCTCCCTTCCACCCCTATTCATAACCCCCCACCATCCACACTACAAAGAACCTAAAAACCCAAACCCCCCCCCCCATGGGTCCCCCGGTAGGAGACCAAACCCCCTTTCCCCCCCCCTGGGGTTTTGAGGAAAAAAGGCCCCCCCCCAGTGAGATTTTTCCCGGGAACCCTCCGAAAAGCAAAATAAACCCCCCTCCCCCCATAGACTTGCCTTTTTCCTACACATAGTTCTATAAAAAACTCGCTGCTAACGCCCTTTTAAAACCCCAACTCTCCCCTAACCTCCCTCTCCCCCAAGATACATTAAATAAACCGTCATAAAAATTCTTTAAAGGGTCCCACCCCCCATCACCCGGCACCCCAGTTACATCCAACATTAAGGCCCGAGGAATGGGCCCTTGCCCCCCCCCCAAAAGTTTTGAAACCTTTAAATCCATTAAACCCCACCCCCCCAAAAAGGGACAAAAATATACCCATTTAAAAAGCCGTTTCGATGTCCCCACAAAAGCAAGCATTAGTCCTCTCTCACAAGACCCATTTTATATAACACATTTCCCCAGGGGGCCAATATTTTTCCCCTCCCGAAAACGTATACTAACTCTCTACCCTCGCTGTTTTTTTTTTCTAAGCAAGCCAAACTTCCCCCATAGCCCTTTTTCCAGTCATATTTGGAAAATACAGCAATTTTCCCCTGTAAGACAAAACCCCTTTCCTACCAACAGCACCCACCATTCGTTTTTACCTTTTTAAAGTGGGGCCCCCCTGTTTTAAAATGTAAAAAAAAACCCCCCAACCCTACCTCACAAAAACCCAAAAACCCTTCCCCACCCCCATCTTTGTGCATCCTCCATTTCCCTACCACCCTGACTCCCTGTTCCCCCCCCGTCCGGGTATATCTTTTTTAATAATTTAAAGGGCCCTTACTCTATGCCCAATTAAAATCATTCAAAACCCCCACCTCTCCCCCCCGTCCCTCACCACTCCCTTTCTCAACCAAAGCCCCTCCCAAACCCCCAAAACAATTTCCTTTGAAAACCCTTTCCCCGGATTTTTTTGCAAAAATCCTCCCGCTCTTAAAGGGAACACCTCAGCCACTCCCACACCTTTCTGTAAACCAGAGAGTTTTTACCACTAAAAACCTCTGCTGTAAAATTTTCGTCCCTTTGCCCTTTAAACCACCTAGCCTACCCAAAACCCCTGCTCGTAACCCAAATTCCCCAATTTACTTTCCCACTCTCCTGCACTTCCCCCCCATTACCAAAATTCCCCCAAACCTTAAATTTTTCCACAAATGCCATCCCAAACCCCCCCAAGGTTTCCCCCCCCAAACCCAAAACCCCCCACCTCTAATAGTCTCGACTTCAATTTAAAAACTCTCAACCCGGGGGCGTCCCCCAAAAAACTAAAGATTCCACCAACTTTTCCTTAGATCTTCCTCATGCCTTACCACCCAGTATTATCAACTACGTACCCCACAATCCCCCCCCCCCCCCCCACCCCCCTAATCCCCCTGTTCATTTCATCACCTCATCCCCAGCCCATAAAATGGGTTTGTACGCAGGCAAAAAAATAACGAAGAGAGTGGACAGCCCTGCCTCAAACCTCTCTCCATCATAATGGGGCCCCCCCAAATTTAAACCCTTAAAACCCGTACCCTAATTTAAATTGGGTTTCCCCCCATACAAGGGTTTGCACCCATCTCAAACCCCCTTCTCCCCCCAAAAACCCCAAATGTTCCAAACAAACTTTTAAGGAAAAACCCTATTCACACAATATACCATTAGCCCAATCTAATCCAAGTAAATTTCCCCCCCCCGGTGGGAGTCCAGCAAAAAATCCCCCTTAAACCCACTATGCCCTTTCCCCCATACTTCTTCCCCCGGGAAAGCCAAACTTCCCCCCCCTGTACCACTGTTCCCAAAAACCCTTTTTCAGTTCCCATTTCCCTAATTTTAAACATAAATTTTATAATCTGCACACATTTAAAGGAAAATTGCTCCATAATCATTCAAAACTTTCCCCCTCCTTCTTCTCCCGGGACCAACACAAAAGTTTCCCCGTTTTTCTGGGGCTTTCCCCCTCCCCCCACTGCCCATATGAAACAAACTTTTCCCCTAACCCATTTCCTTTAAAGCTTTTCCCAAAAAAACTCTATAAAAATTTATTCGGGATTTCCCTCAAAAGCCCCGGGGCTTACCCTGACTCCCCCCTAAAAACCCCCCTCCCCCACCTCCTCCTCACTAATACTACCCTCCCAGCATTTTCCCCTTCCTCTTTCCCCAAAACAATAGTATTTTGCATTTAACCCCCAAAAACCCCCCTCACGGACAACTTTCCCTTTTTCCCCTCCATTTCTCCCTAAACCAATAATAGCAAAACCACTAATATCATCTGTATCAGTAAACCTTGACCCACCACATATCCCCCCCCCCATCAAACGACCCCTAATGCGCTATGGTAGTCACCATCTGCCTTTTTCCCCAAAATTTTCCCCAGGGCAAAAACCTTTATGGTCCCATTACCCTTTTTAAAACCTCCTCTAATCCGCCCTTAAATCTAATCCAAATTTAAAACCTTTTTATTTTTGCCCAAACCTTTAATCCTACTCCTTAAAACCCTCCACCTTTACCTCGCACATCTTCCCTTCCCCCCCCCCGTCGTAAAAAGCATTTACTGTCCCTCCCGTAGTTTTGCAAACCCCTATCTCCACCTTGCCTGTTTTTCCCTTTTCCCCGTTTTCCAAAAAAAATCTGCTATTTCGTCTTTGCCCGCATCTCCCCCCGTCAAGCAAATCCATCCCACCCTCCCCACCCTCCCACAATGTCTCCACCATTTCCCCAAAGGGGAAACCTTCATCCCCCCTCCTGCAGAAGCCTACAACATTCAAAATTTTCCCAAAACCCGCATATATGCTACTATTTCCATCCACCCGCAGATCAGCTATCACCCCCGTGAAACCGAAAAAAAAAACATCAAAAAAACCCCCACTCCCCCTTTCCCAAACCCCTGCATCACATAATAAACCTACTAAAACCCCCCCCATAATTCCCACGAAAGAACTTTGCCTTTCCCCCCCATACTTCCCCCCCCCACCCAACAAATCTACAACTTTCCCCCTCCCTTAACCCCATCCCTTAGCACACCCCTTTAAAAACATCCTCCCCCCTCGGCGTCACACACCATACCTAATCACAAAAGTTTTCCCGTCCCCCCCCAAGTACATTATAAAGGAAACCCCCGCAAATAAAACATCAAAAAATCAGGAAAAAAATCAACTTTGGGCTCTAAAATTGTTACATTTCTGGCATAAAATACACCAATGAACATAAATCTCCTCACCCCCCAAATGCCCCCTCTACCCTTACAACCCTCCCCCCTCCCCCCTCCCTCCCCAAACCCCGACCCCGCAATGGGGTGGGCTCCTTTACAGCCCACTGCTACCCCCCTCCTTTTAATTGCAAAACATTTTCTGCCAAAAAATTTTATAAAACCCTTCAAACTCAATTCAAATCCCCCAACCAAAGGGTTTTGCTCCTGCAAAAAAAAATACATCCACTTTAAACCTTTGTAAAAAAACCCCTCCAAAACCCAAAAACCCTTTTACCTAATTTAAGCCCCTTGACATTTATTGTACACAAAATTGAATTTGCCAAAAAGGGGGCTTACCCCCATGGGCCCCTGTATTTTAAATCACTTCACCTTTTTTCAGTTAAACCCGTACCATTTTTTTCCTTTTTTCCCAACCTGTTCCCCCCCACCCCTCCTTGCCCCCCCCCACTGCTTCCCCGTCCCAAAAACCCCCCCCCTGCTTGGGCCCCTTTTTTTTTCCCCCACAACTACCCCGACTCTTTTCGGTTTTCTGCCCAGGGTTAAAACCTCATCTAGGTCAAAAGACCCCATTTTCTTTTTCGTAGCTCTCCCCTCACACACAAAACTACGTCCTGCACGTTTCCCCCTGATTTAATTTTCCCCCACCAAAATTTTCCCTTCCCTCTGTCATTTCCCCGACCCTTTACCTGTCCCCGCTGCTCAACCATCACTTTCATCTCACTTTAAATTCTCAGGGCCAACCCCCCCCGCCACCCTTTTCTTTGAAAAACTCCTGCAAAAACCGCTTTTCCGCACTTCTCCTGGTAGACCTTTCCCCGTCCACCCGTCCCCACGATGGGGGCCCCCCCCCCCGGGCACCCCGGGGGGGTAACACAGGGACCGACCCCTTTGATACTTTCCCCTTCTTTCTTCTTCACTTTCCCCACCACTCGCATGCTTTCCCTTTCCCCTCCAAATCCCGGGATAACTCACATGGCTCTGCTCCACTTCCAACGTACCAGGGGCCCCGGTAGGCTTTCTTTTTAGGACACTTTTGCTGCCATAGTTTATTTTGAGCAAAAAATCGACCCGGTCCTTTTTTCGGGCCGGGAAAAGTGACAAAACTTGCGTCCCCCGGACTCCACCAGGGAAGACAAAGGGCGGTATAGGCCTACCAAAGTCATTTTAGGGTTTTAAAAAAACCCTCAGGGCTTTCCTTTTAAAGGCCCCCCCTGTCCTTTCTCCCTTTGTTTTCCGAAATTTGGGGCTTTTCGTAGTTATGGGAAAACCCCCTGTATACTTTTTCGCCGTCGCCTCGAAAGGGACATTTTCCCCCTTTTTACCCACGGGAGAAACCCGGATACGTCAAGCAGAAAAAAACCTCCACTGCCGATTTTAATGTCACCCTTTCCCCTCCTGGGACTCGCAACAAGGGGCTGTCGTAGACGCCGGGATGATTCATTTCAGGGTACTCTGTTCATTTTCCCCTTTTTGGGAAACGCCATAAACTTCCTCGTTTTTGGGGCCCCCATTTGGCGGGGGCCCTGAGATAAGGGAGGGAAACAATGTATGCATCGTAGTTTTTCCCGTAATTGCCACGTATCAAACCCGTATACAAAAAGTTTTTTAAACCTCTGTCCCACTCCGGGACGGGCCCTTTTGGGCTACTAGTTGCTAAAGGTACCACCCGAGGCAGGTAGCTCTAGGTGGCGTCCCCCCTCCCCGAGGTCGAGAGACGAATATCAAATTTTATTACAACCATAATACTTTTAAATGCAAATTTCTCCACTATTACTACCACCCACTATTACTATTATACTACACTACAAATTTCTACTACTACTATTTAAATTACCCACTGGGTATTACTACAATATTTCTAATACATTTACTATGGGTACAAATTTTTACTACAACTACCTACTACTAAATACTATTTTTAGTACTAATGCTACTAAATTTTACTAAAAATAATATTAAGGTTTTCCCAAAATTAAAATTTTCCCTCTCTTCGTGATCCGAGAAAGGGTTTTCCAAATTTCAAAAAAATATCCCAAAACCTTTCCCCCATTTAAAAGGGGTTGAAGAGGTGCAGATTGATCATGAAGATCTAATGCAGCTAAAAATAAGAAAATGCATGCCTATGCCTGTGTATATCTTGGGCATATGTATGCATGTACATCAGTACGCTGTTCTATATGTTTGCGTGTTGTTATGTACATGTGTATGCATTTGAATGAAACTGTACACTACTGTTCAGTTGCTCTTGTATGGCAGTACATTTGTGCATATGTGTTTATATTCATAAGTGAAAGTATGAAAGTATGTGGCACCCTGGAACCTAAGTGGTGCCTTCAGAGCGGTGGCACCAGGCTGCTGATTAATAATTACAACAACAACAATAATAATAAAAATAATAATAATAATAATCTTATTTCTACAAGTACATGTACAAGGTATACAGACCATAGCTGACATCAATGACATACTACTATAAAGAAAGTCCCTTGTTATGCAGAGCATTTCAGGCAAATTACCTGGAGTTTAGGTCGATGTTTCGGTACAACTTGGACCATTTACAAAGTCAGTGTGACTTTATTCCAGACACGGTACTGTGCCTTTTTGTTGTTTACTGTAGCTCGTGTTTGCATGCGCAGCTTTCTACCTGGTTAAGACAGTACCAGTACCAGAAGGAACGAACCCAGACCGAAGTGTCTTTTGCCACTGGCTTTCATCTGCTGAATAAAGACACAAGTGCAACACCCAAACGTCGGTGGGGAATTATGACGTGTTTGTAATACTCAGTGACGTCTGGTTGATAGACGTATATGTAACATATGACTCGAATTGCTTGCTATTCTTTATTTAGCATTTTGTTGCTATTGATATGGCTTTTGCTTGAATAAATTTTTATTTGCAGATAAATCTTAAGGATAAATCTACGGTGGAAGGCAGAACTGCAAGAATAAACCAGTTGCGGGAGCTATGCAACAGCAGCAGTACAAATATGAAGAATGATCAGTGGACAATCAACCCTGGAATAAACACCATTATCTGAAAGTTCACGTAATGTAGTCAATATCCTGACGGAGAGGCGCAAGTTGCTTCAGACGCAGTGCGAAGAGAAACTGACTCCCGAGGAGAAAGCACAACCCGCTAACAGCAATGAATTTCTCATAAGTGATAAATATAAGCTGGTGTGGTTGTAACGTTTTCAAAGCTGCCTCCACTACCTGGATGTTCAATTTCTTTATAATGGCCGGCAAGACCGAAAAGGAGTTTCGGCTGTCCCTCAAGACCTCAGCCGTTGAAGAGACGAGAAAAGTTGTACCCACGTCCCTCCATAGAGGAGCTGAATGACTCCCTCACTTGCCTGAACTACTCTTCATTCATAATCGTCAGGGAGCCCTTTGAACGACTCCTGTCTTCGTACCGGGAACAAAATAGAGTCCACTGCTCAGTATTACTTCAGGTAAGACTCGATGCCATTTTGTTTTTCTCTTTTGCTTTACCACCTTCAAGTGAGGTTCCGAGATGTCAGTGAGGGCCCTTACGTAATCTTTACGTAGAGAATCCAGCTACCCGCCCCTTCTTGATCAAACTAATTGCCTATTCATTCTCCAAGTGCTCTGGTGAATCTTACCAGTTTAGAGCATCTCTTGTGATAGATAATATTAGTAATAATTAATAATAATAATAATATATAATAATAATAATAATAATAATAACAATAATAATAATAATAATAATAATAATAATAATAATAATATTTTAGTAATAATAATAATAATAATAATAATAATTAATAATAATAATAATAATAATAATAATAATAATAAATAATAATAATAAATAATAATAATAATAATAATTAATACCTCGTCTATGGAGGCAAAAACAGGAATGTTCCAAAGGATACATATATATGGGTGTGAAGTATGGTTTTTAAATGTTGCAGCAACAAGAGGTTGGAGTAAGAGGAGACATCACGTTTAATTGTTTAAAAGACAGAGTGGATTACCAGAGTATGATTCCGAGTGTTGATGAGATGGTTTGGACAATTAGATGGTTTGGACAATTAGATGGTTTGGACAATTAGAAAGAATGACGTATAAAATGGATGACAAAGTGAGTCTATAAATTCTGGTGGAAGGATGGAAGGGGTAGGGAACGTATCCACGACAAAATAGTGCGACTTTTAAGCACTGAAATTGTGCCTTTCCAAACATCTGACACCCATCTTTCAGATAACTTTACCATAAAATCACCTCAAAAATACAAGTTAAGCTAGTTAATCTGTTAATTAAAAAATTATGGCACTAAATAAAAATTACAAGTGCACCTTCCTTGCTTTCACTGACGCCAGGTTCTGAGTCGCAAGGAATTTTATGCAGTGAATTATCTTCAAGATATCACACCACTTCTGCTTTTCCTTCTCTGTTACTGAAATGAGCGCAATAACGCCTCTGTTTCCAGCTAAATTTCGTTCCATTTCTTTCCATTGTGTGAAACACTCCCAATGATTCATAGCAGTTTCATGAGCACTTACCACTGGTTGAATCTACTTTCCTGCTCCATTGAGGATTGATGGTCTGACTAGATAGACAGAAGTCAACAGATACAAAATGCAGACATTTTAGAAGGGGAATAAGACAGCCATGAGTGATTCACTCCTCACCACCACCGTTTCTCAGTTTCCTTCTGAACATAGTTCTGTTCATAGAGCGGTTATCTTTTGGTAGGAAAGTCCACTCACTGTCCTGGAAATACTTTGAATCCAGCTTTATTATTTCTGTTCTCAGCGCGTCAGGCAGAATTGCTTTTCCTGTGCTCCTTCCCTCAGTACCCATGATGTGATGATGACCTCGGTCCCGCCGGATTTGATGTATGTAGTTCTATTAGCAGCTTCTTCACTATTTCTCAGTTGTGTGTAGTGTGTCCAGCACTTGTTGGTGTACTCTAACATCCAGGTTTGTTGGAATCATTTCTGTGTCCACTGAAAATACTTCCTTAAATCTTCTATAGAGCTCTTCACGTACTTCTTTGTCGTTTCTTGTGATTTTTCCTCTTTCCTTCCTCAGCCTGATTACCTAGTCATTGACGGTTTTTTCCGCTGATGTGGCTGTACATCACCTTTGGATCAGATTTATCTTTCGATGCTATGTCATTCTCGTAATGCTGCTGGGCCTCCCTCCTTACCCATGCGTATTCATTTCTGGCTCTTCAACTAATTCCTTATTTTCCTGGGTTCTTTGTCTTTATACTTTTTCCATTCTCTAGAACATTTAGGTTTGTCCTCCCTACACCTTTGGGTGAACTCTTGTTTTTGTTGCCCTTGGGTACAAACCTTTCCACTGTCTCCTTTCACTTTTTGGTTACATATTTCATAATTTTTATTTACTGTTTTTCCCATCAGATCTCTCTCCCACTGCACCTCGTGCAGGAAATTCCTCATGCCTGTATAATCCCCTCTTTTGTAGTTTGGCTTCTCTCATTCTATTTATGCTTTTTCATTCTCCACTTTTAACATAATGTATTCGAAGATCAGAACCATGTGAACACTTGCTCCAAGAGGCCTGTCATATGTGTTTGAACTACTCAAGGTGAATATGAGGTCCAGCATTGCTGGTTCGCCTCTCTTCTTTCTTTCTCTGGTAGTGTCCCTAACATGTTGATGCATTAGGTTTCCTGAACCACCTCCATCAGTCTTCTTGTCATTGAAGTCACGCACATCTAGTAACTCTGCCCTGCCCATGCTGGCCCCTTTTTGCTACCTCAGCTAGAGTGTCACCATTGATCTGTTGCTCTCGTAATCTTGCCTTGGCTTCCTGCTATTCTGTGGTGGTTATTATATCACTTCAATCAGCAACTTGAGACCCTCAGTCTGAAGTGTTACCACTATGTAGTCGATTGCTTCCCTTCTGTCCACTTCTTCTAACTCCTCAAACTCCACTGGTTTTTTATGAGTAGTACTCTGATATCCAGTTGGAAAGATCGTGACTGTTATCATTCCTGTGAGCTTGGTTTCCCTGAGTGCTATTATGTTTGCTTGTTATTCCAACTGCGTTGGTGAACCATCCCTTCAGCCTCTCCAAAACTATATTTTTTGGAAGGTTCGTGGGGGCTGGGGGAGTTGGAGACCTTCCACGATACTATGGGAGGCCACTATGTAGGTGGATTTGTGCTGGAAGTGGCTCTGGTAGTATATGTGTTTATGGATCCTTAACTACCTACCTACATTATCATACAAAGTCAGGTGATGTTGAGGTGTCCTGATCTGCCTTCCTTTTATTTTTATAGTTCCTTAATAATGTGAGAAATCACAACAACGCTTGGAATTTTGCTAATTTTTCACATTGGTTATTCTGCATATTGTGATATCACTTGTTTGCTGTGATCTTAAAGCAAAAGATTCGGCAGGAGATGCAATATTTTCCCAATGAAAATCCAGGGAGTCACGAATACACTGAGAGACAACACGATAAATATCAGGGCCCCAAGACTGTTCAATTGCCTTCCAGCATACATAAGTGGGGTTACCAATAGACCCCTGGCTGTCTTCAAGAAGGCTCTGGACAGGCACCTAAAGTCAGTACCTGACCAACTGGCCAGCGGTACCAGCCTGGTTGATCAGACCCTGATCCACCATGAGGCTTGGTCTCAGACCGAACCGCGGGGGCGTTGACCCCCGAAGCCCTCTTCAGATAAACTCCAGGTAAATAGTGACCCTCACATTATTTAGGATCATTTATTACAGTGACCCTCACATTATTTAGGATCATTTATTACAGTGACCCTCACATTATTTAGGATTATCTATTACAGTGACCCTCACATTATTTAGGATTATCTATTACAGTGACCCTCACATTATTTAGGATCATCTATTACAGTGACCCTCACATTATTTAGGATCATTTACTACAGTGACCCTCACATTATTTAGGATCATCTATTACAGTGACCCTCACATTATTTAGGATCATTTATACAGTGACCCTCACATTATTTAGGATTATCTATTACAGTGACCCTCACATTATTTAGGATCATTTACTACAGTGACCCTCACATTATTTAGGATTATCTATTACAGTGACCCTCACATTATTTAGGATCATTTACTACAGTGACCCTCACATTATTTAGGATTATCTATTACAGTGACCTCACATTATTTAGGATCATTTACTACAGTGACCCTCACATTATTTAGGATCATCTATTACAGTGACCCTCACATTATTTAGGATCATTTACTACAGTGACCCTCACATTATTTAGGATCATCTATTACAGTGACCCTCACATTATTTAGGATCATCTATTACAGTGACCCTCACATTATTTAGGATCATGTACTACAGTGATCCTCACAATATTTATATCCTACTTGTACTGTGATCCTCACAGTTCTACTGCAGTAACCTTAACACCATACAGGATCTACCACAGACACCGCTCATTCTATTAAGGTTTTTCTACATCAGTGAAATTCATGCCCTTCAGGTGAGTCAGTGTTATTAAGTTTGCTTCTCCTTACAAGCAACTGAAGACGTTTAGGAGGGTTATTTATATTATTAAGTGGTACATACTCTTCAGTTATACTAACAACCTGACTGCTAACAACCTGACTGGTAACAACATGACTGGTAACAACATGACTGATAACAACCTGACTGGTAACAACATGACTGCTAACAACCTGACTGGTAACAACATGACTGGTAACAACATGACTGATAACAACCTGACTGGTAACAACCTGACTGGTAACAACCTGACTGGTAACAACCTGACTGGTAAAACCTGACTGGTAACAACCTGACTGCTAACAACCTGACTGGTAACAACATGACTGGTAACAACCTGACTGGTAACAACCTGACTGCTAACAACCTGACTGCTAACAACCTGACTGGTAACAACTTGACTGGTAACAACCTGACTGGTAACAACATGACTGGTAACAACATGACTGGTAACAACATGACTGGTAACAACATGACTGGTAACAACATGACTGGTAACAACATGACTGGTAACAACATGACTAGAAACAACATGACTGGTAACAACATGACTGGTAACAACATGACTGGTAACAACATGACTGGTAACAACCTGACTGCTAACAACATGACTGGTAACAACATGACTGGCAACAACATGACTGGTAACAACCTGACTGTTAACAACATGACTGGTAACAACCTGACTGGTAACAACCTGACTGGTTACAACATGACTGGTAACAACCTGACTGGTAACAACATGACTGGTAACAACATGAATGGTAACAACCTGACTGTTAACAACATGACTGGTAACAACATGACTGGTAACAACATGACTGGTAACAACATGACTGGTAACAACCTGACTGGTAACAACCTGACTGGTAACAACATGACTGGTAACAACATGACTGGTAACAACATGACTGGTAACAACCTGACTGGTAACAACTGACTGGTAACAACCTGACTGGTAACAACATGACTGGTAACAACATGACTGGTAACAACCTGACTGGTAACAAACATGACTGGTAAACAACATGACTGGTAACAACATGACTGGTAACAACCTGACTGGTAACAACATGAATGGTAACAACATGACTGGTAACAAACTGACTGGTAACAACCTGACTGTTAACAACATGACTGGTAACAACATGACTGGTAACAACCTGACTGTTAACAACACGACTGGTAACAACATGACTGGTAACAACCTGACTGGTAACAACATGACTGGTAACAACATGACTGGTAACAACATGACTGGTAACAACATGACTGGTAACAACCTGACTGGTAACAACCTGACTGGTAACAACCTGACTGGTAACAACATGACTGGTAACAACATGACTGGTAACAACCTGACTGTAACACCTGACTGTAACAACATGACTGGTAACAACCTGACTGGTAACAACATGACTGGTAACAACATGACTGGTAACAACATGACTGGTAACAACCTGACTGGTAACAACATGAATGGTAACAACATGACTGGTAACAAACTGACTGGTAACAACCTGACTGTTAACAACATGACTGGTAACAACATGACTGGTAACAACCTGACTGTTAACAACACGACAGGTAACAACATGACTGGTAACAACCTGACTGGTAACACATGACTGGTAAACACACATGACTGGTAACAACATGGACTGGTAACAACATGACTGGTAACAACCTGACTGTTAACAACATTACTGGTAACAACATGACTGGTAACAACATGACTGGTAACAACCTGACTGGTAACAACATTGATTGGTAACACCTGACTGGTAAACAACATGACTGGTAACAACATGACTGGTAACAACATGACTGGTAACAACATGATGGTAACAACCTGACTGGTAACAACTGACTGGTAACAGCATGATGGTTACAACTGACTGGTAACAACCTGACTGGTAACAACATGACTGGTAACAACATGACTGGTAACAACCTGACTGGTAACAACATGAATGGTAACAACCTGACTGGTAACAACGTGACTGGTAACCAACATGACTGGTAATAACCTGACTGGTAACAACATGACTGGTAACAACCTGAATGGTAACAACATGACTGGTAACAACCTGACTGGTAACAACCTGAGTGGTAACAACATGACTGGTAACAACCTGACTGGTAACAACGTGACTGGTAACAACCTGGCTGGTAACAACGTGACTGGTAACAACGTGACTGGTAACAACCTGACTGGTAACAACCTGACTGGTAACAACCTGACTGGTAACAACGTGACTGGTAAACAACGTGACTGGTAATAACCTGGCTGGTAACAACGTGACTAGTTAACAACGTGACTGGTAACAACGTGACTGGTAACACGTGACTGGTAACAACCCTGACTGGTAACAAACCTGACTGGTAACAACCTGACTGGTAACAACCTGACTGGTAACAACATGACTGGTAACAACCTGACTGGTAACAACATGACAGGTAACAACGTAACTGGTAACAACATGACTGCGTAACAACCTGACTGGTAACAACATGACAGGTAACAAACGTGACTGGTAACAACATGACCTGGTAACAACCTGACTGGCAACAACATGACAGGTAACAACGTGACTGGTAACAACGTGACTGGTAACAACCTGACTGGTAACAACCTGACTGGTAACAACGTGACTGGTAACAACCTGACTGGTAACAACCTGACTGTTAACAACATGACTGGTAACAACGTGACTGGTAACAACATGACTGGTAACAACCTGACCGGTAACAACCTGACTGGCAACAACCTGACTGCTAACAACATGACTGGTAACAACCTGACTGGTAACAACCTGGCTGGTAACAACCTGACTGGTAACAACCTGACTGGTAACAACCTGACTGGTAACAACCTGACTGGTAACAACCTGACTGGTAACAACCTGACTGGTAACAACGTGACAGGTAGCAACGTGACTGGTAACAACCTGACTGGTAACAACGTGACTGGTAGCAACCTGACTGGTAACAACCTGACTGGTAACAACCTGACTGGTAACAACCTGACTGGTAGCAACCTGACTGGTAGCAACCTGACTGGTAGAAACCTGACTGGTAACAACCTGACTGGTAACAACCTGACTGGTAACAACCTGACTGGTAACAACCTGACTGGTAACAACGTGACAGGTAGCAACGTGATTGGTAACAACCTGACTGGTAACAACCTGACTGGTAGCAACCTGACTGGTAACAACCTGACTGGTAACACCTGAACTGGTAACAACCTGACTGGTAGCAACTGACTGGTAGCAACCTGACTGGTAAACTAACCTGACTGGTAACAACCTGACTGGTACAACCTGACTGGTAACAACCTGACTGGTAACAACCTGACTGGTAACAACCTGACTGGTAACAACAGTGATGGTAACACATGACTGGTAACAACCTGACTGGTAACAACCTGACTGGTAACAACCTGACTGGTAACAACCTGACTGGTAACAACCTGACTGGTAACAACCTGACTGGTAACACCTGTACTGGTAACAACATGACTGGTTAACAACTGACTGGTAACAACTGACTGGTAAAACCTGAATGGTAACAACGTGACTGGTAACAACCTGACTGGTAACAACCTGACTGGTAACAACCTGACTGGTAAGACTTTGAACTGAAATTATGGGCGAGAGATAGAACCTTCACCAATTCTTCTGCTAGACAACCCACTCGGGTTTAGTGCTGAACAGTTATAATAATAATCCAAATAATAATAATAACAATAATAATAATAATAAAAAAAATAATAATTATAATAATAATAATAATATTAATAATAATAATAATAATAGTAATAATAATGATATACTGGATGTAAGTTGATAGACAACAGCCACCCAGGGAGGTACTACCCTCCTGTGGTAGTAGGTTGGTAGACAACAGCCACTCAGGGAGGTACTACCCTCCTGTGGTAGTAGGTTGGTAGACAACAGCCACCCCAGGGAGGTACTACCCTCCTGTGGTAGTAGGTTGGTAGAAACAGCCACCCAGGGAGGTACTACCCTCTGTGATAGTAGGTTGGTAAACAACAGCCACCCAGGGAGGTACTACCCTCCTGTGATAGTAGGTTGGTAAACAACAGCCACCCAGGGAGGTACGTACCTCCTGTGATAGTAGGTTGGTAAACAACAGCCACCCAGGGAGGTACTACCTCCTGTGGTAGTAGGTTGGTAAACAACAGCCACACCAGGGAGGTACTACCCTCTGTGATAGTAGGTTGGTAAACAAACAGCCACACAGGGAGGTGTACTACCCTCCTCTGATAGTAGGTTGGTAAACAACAGCCACCCAGGGAGGTACTACCTCCTGTGATTGTAGGTTGGTAAAACAACAGCCACCCAGGGAGGTACTACCCTCCTGTGATAGTAGGTTGGTAAACAACAGCCACCCAGGGAGGTACTACCCTCCTGTGATAGTAGGTTGGTAAACAACAGCCACCCAGGGAGGTACTACCCTCCTGTGATAGTAGGTTGGTAAACAACAGCCACCCAGGGAGGTACTACCCTCCTGTGATAGTAGGTTGGTAAACAACAGCCACCCAGGGAGGTACTACCCTCCTGTGGTAGTAGGTTGGTAGACAACAGCCACAGGGAGGTACTACCCTCCTGTGATAGTAGGTTGGTAAACAACAGCCACCAGGGAGGTATACCCTCCTGTGATAGTAGGTTGGTAAACAACAGCCACCCAGGGAGGTACTACCTCCTGTGATAGTAAGTTGGTAAACAACAGCACCCAGGGAGGTACTACCCTCCTGTGATAGTAGGTTGGTAAACAACAGCACCCAGGGAGGTACTACCCTCCTGTGATAGTAGGTTGGTAAACAACAGCCACCCAGGGAGGTACTACCCTCCTGTGATAGTAGGTTGGTAAACAACAGCCACCCAGGGAGGTACTACCCTCCTGTGGTAGTAGGTTGGTAGACAACAGCCACTCAGGGAGGTACTACCCTCCTGTGGTAGTAGGTTGGTAGACATCAGCCACCCAGGGAGGTACTACCCTCCTGTGGTAGTAGGTTGGTAGACAACAGCCACCCAGGGAGGTACTACCTCCTGTGGTAGTAGGTTGGTAGACAACAGCCACCAGGGAGGTACTACCCTCCTGTGATAGTAGGTTGGTAACAACAGCCACCCAGGGAGGTACTACCCTCCTGTGATAGTAGGTTGGTAAACAACAGCCACCAGGGAGGTACTACCCTCCTGTGATAGTAGGTTGGTAAACAACAGCCACCCAGGGAGGTACTACCCTCCTGTGATAGTAGGTTGGTAAACAACAGCCACCCAGGGAGGTACTACCTCCTGTGATAGTAGGTTGGTAAACAACAGCCACCCAGGGAGGTACTACCCTCCTGTGATAGTAGGTTGGTAAACAACAGCCACCAGGGGGTACTACCCTCCTGTGGTAGTGGTTGGTAGACAACAGCCACTCAGGGAGGTACTACCCTCCTGTGGTAGTAGGTTGGTAGACAACAGCCACCCAGGGAGGTACTACCCTCCTGTGGTAGTAGGTTGGTAGACAACAACCACTAGGGAGGTACTACCCTCCTGTGATAGTAGGTTGGTAGACAACAGCCACCCAGGAGGTACTACCCTTCCTGTGGTAGTAGGTTGGTAGGACAAACAACCACCTAGGGAGGTACTACCCTCCTGTGATAGTAGGTTGGTAGAAACAGCCACCCAGGGAGGTACTACCCTCCTGTGGTAGTAGGTTGGTAGACAACAACCACCTAGGGAGGTACTACCCTCCTGTGATAGTAGGTTGGTAGACAACAGCCACCCAGGGAGGTACTACCCTCCTGTGGTAGTAGGTTGGTAGACAACAACCACCTAGGGAGGTACTACCCTCCTGTGATAGTAGGTTGGTAGACAACAGCCACTCAGGGAGGTACTACCCTCCTGTGGTAGTAGGTTTGTAGACAACAGCCACCAGGGAGGTACTACCCTCTGAGGTAGTAGGTTGGTAGACAACAGCCACCCAGGGAGGTACTACCCTCCTGTGGTAGTAGGTTGGTAGACAACAGCCACTCAGGGAGGTACTACCCTCCTGTGGTAGTAGGTTGGTAGACAACAGCCACCCAGGGAGGTACTACCCTCCTGTGGTAGTAGGTTGGTAGACAACAGCCACTCAGGGAGGTACTACCCTCCTGTGGTAGTAGGTTGGTAGACAACAGCCACCCAAGGAGGGTACTACCTCCTGTGGTAGTAGGTTGGTAGACAACAGCCACCCAGGGAGGTACTACCTCCTGTGGAAGTAGGTTGGTAGACAACAGCCACCCAGGGAGGTACTACCCTCCTGTGGTAGTAGGTTGGTAGACAACAACCACCTAGGGAGGTACTACCCTCCTGTGATAGTAGGTTGGTAGACAACAGCCACTCAGGGAGGTACTACCCTCCTGTGGTAGTAGGTTGGTAGACAACAGCCACCCAGGGAGGTACTACCCTCCTGTGGTAGTAGGTTGGTAGACAACAGCCACCAGGGAGGTACAACCCTCCTGTGGTAGTAGGTTGGTAGACAACAGCCACCCAGGGAGGTACTACCCTCCTGTGGTAGTAGGTTGGTAGAAAACAGCCACCCAGGGAGGTACTACCCTCCTGTGGTAGTAGGTTGGTAGACAACAACCACCCAGGGAGGTACTACCGTCCTGTGGTAGCAGGTTGGTAGACAACAGCCACCCAGGGAGGTACTACCCTCCTGTGGTAGTAGGTTGGTAGACAACAACCACCCAGGGAGGTACTACCCTCCTGTGGTAGTAGGTTGGTAGACAACAGCCACCAGGAGGGACTACCCTCCCGTGGGAGTAGGTTGGGGAAACACCCCGGGGGGGGTACTCCCTCCTGTGGTAGGGTTGGTAGAATAACCACCCCGGGGACTACCGTCCTTGGTAGAGGTTGGTAGACAACACCCCCAGGGAGGTACT
>NC_069458.1:11340578-11391318 GCF_026875155.1 Cherax quadricarinatus | reverse complement strand
CGAGTCCTGTCTTGGCTGGAAATTTTCAGCACGCAATTTACATCCCTTTTATTTATTCCTGTTTTCCATTTATACACCTCGATCATAAATCCCTCTAATTCTACGCCTTTCGAGAGAGTGCAGATTCAGGGCCCTCAGTCTATCCTCATAGGGAAGATTTCTGATACATGGGATCATAAGAACATAAGAAGATAAGAAAGGAGGAACACTGCAGGAGGCCTGTTGGCCCATACTAGGCAGGTCCATTACAATTCATCCCACTAACAAAACATTTGCCCAACCCAATTTTCAATGCCACCCAAGAAATAAGCTCTGATGTGAAAGTCCCACTCAAATCCAACCCCTCCCACTCATGTACTTATCCAACCTAAATTTGAAACTACCCAAAGTCCCAGCCTCAATAACCCAACTAGGTAGACTGTTCCACTCATCAACTACCCTATTTCCAAACCAATACTTTCCTATGTCCTTTCTAAATCTAAACTTATCTAATTTAAATCCATTACTGCGTGTTCTCTCTTGGAGAGACATCCTCAAGACCTTATTAATATCTCCTTTATTAATACCTATCTTCCACTTATACACTTCGATCAGGTCTCCCCTCATTCTTCGTCTAACAAGTGAATGTAACTTAAGAGTCTTCAATCTTTCTTCATAAGGAAGATTTCTAATGCTATGTATTAATTTAGTCATCCTACGCTGAATGTTTTCTAACGAATTTATGTCCATTCTGTAATATGGAGACCAGAACTGAGCTTCATAATCTAGGTGAGGCCTTACTAATGATGTATAAAGCTGCAGTATGACCTCTGGACTTCTGTTGCTTACACTTCTTGATATAAATCCCAGTAATCTATTTGCCTTATTACGTACGCTTAGGCATTGCTGTCTTGGTTTAAGGTTGCTGCTTACAATAACCCCTAAGTCCTTTTCGCAATCTGTATGGCTAAGTTCTACATCATTTAACTTATAAGTACTAGGGTTATGGGCACTCCCAAGCTTCAGAACCTTGCATTTATCTACATTGAACTGCATCTGCCACTTTTCTGACCAAGAATAGAGTTTGTTTAAATCCTCCTGAAGTTCCATAACATCTACGTTTGAATCAATTATCCTACCTATCTTTGTGTCATCCGCGAATTTGCTCATATCACTAGTAATTCTCTCATCAAGATCATTGATATATATTATAAACAACAACGGGCCCAAGACTGATCCCTGTGGAACGCCACTTGTTACAGATCCCCACTCGGATTTAACCCCATTGATGGACACTCTCTGCTTCCTGTCATTGAGCCATGACTCGATCCACGAGAGCACTTTTCCCCCAATGCCATGAGCTGCCACTTTCTTTAACAGTCTATGGTGCGGAACTCTATCAAAAGCCTTACTAAAATCTAAGTTGTGATGAATGGTTTGAAAAACCGTCAAGTTGAAGATTGAGACACTTATGCAACATATGGGAATCTTTATTCAGGAAACGTTTCGCCACACAGTGACTTCATCAGTCCGATACAAAGTAGAAAGGCGTAAGGAGAGGAGGAGTTTGAGGTAATCAGTCCCTCAGCCTGGAGTCACATCGACTCCAGGCTGAGGGACTGATTACCTCAAACTCCTCCTCTCCTTACGCCTTTCTACTTTGTATCGGACTGATGAAGCCACTGTGTGGCGAAACGTTTCCTGAATAAAGATTCCCATATGTTGCATAAGTGTCTCAATCTTCAAAATCTAAGTAAATAATATCAAATTCTTTATTGTGTTCAACAGCCTCAAAAGCTTTACTGAAGAAAGTTAATAAATTAGTTAGACAAGACCGGCCTCTTGTGAATCCATGCTGAGTATCATTAATCAAGCTATGCTTATCGAGATGGCTTCTTATAATTTGAGCTATAATTGACTCTAGTAATTTGCCTACTATTGAGGTCAGGCTTATTGGGCGGTAATTTGACGGTAACGACTTGTCCCCTGTTTTAAAAATAGGAATTACATTAGCCATCTTCCACATATCAGACACTACACCTGTTTGAAGAGATAAATTAAAATATTAGTTAATGGTTCACAGACTTCCATTTTGCATTCCTTAAGAACCCTTGAAAAACCTCATCAGGACCCGGCGACTTATTTTGCTTCAGTCGGTCTATCTGCTTCACAACCATTTCACTAGTGACTGTGATGTTACATAATTTATCTTCTTCTAGCCCACTATAAAAATTAATTACTGGAATATTGTTAGTGTCTTCCTGTGTAAAAACTGAGAGAAAATAATTATTTAAAATCGAGCACATTTCATTCTCTTTGTCAGTAAGGTGCCCATAGTTATTTTTAAGGGGACCTATCTTATCTCTAACTTTTGTTCTATAGACCTGGAAAAAACTTTTTGGGTTAGTTTTAGAATCCCTAGCAACTTTAATTTCATAGTCCCCTTTTAGCTTTTCTAATCCCCTTTTTAATGTCCCTCTTAATGTCAATATACTGATTCATAAGATGACCCTCACCTCTTTTGATACGCCTATAAATTCCTTTCTTATGCCCTAGTAGATATTTGAGCCTATTATTCATCCATTTTGGGTCATTTCTATTTGATCTAATTTCTTTATATGGGATAAACGTTCCTTGAGCAGCATGTATAGTGTTTCAGAAAACTGTCATATTGATAGCTCTCCTTCGTTACCCCAGTCAAACAGATGATAAGTGTTCTCTAAGCCCATCGTAATCTGCTAAGCGAAAATCTGGGACTGCTACTGAGTTATCGCTACTATCGTACTTCCATTCAATGCTAAATGTAATTGATTTTTGGTCGCTAGCACCCAGTTCCTCTGAAATTTCTAAATTATTAACAAGGGATTCATTGTTTGCCATAACTAAGTCAAGCAGGTTATTTCCCTTGTAGGTTCTGTCAAAAACTGCTTCAAAAAACAATCCTAACTATTTCTAAGAAGTCGATGATTCTAAATTCCCATCAAAAAATTCCAATCAATAGACTAAATTAAAAAGTCTCCTGAATTACTCATTAGGGCCTTTGGCCTTAACAATTTTCCCCATAGTATCCCCTTGCTCCTACTAAGTTTGGGGGGGGGGATATCACTCCAAAACATTTTTCATCCCCCTCGAAAATTCAATCCAAACGACCCTGAGGTTACTTCAGACTTAATACCCTTTTTTTATGCAACAGTTCAAGCGATCTCGGGCATAAAATTCCCCCCACCCCCCTCCCAAACTCAAACTACTGGAACAATTTAAAACCCTAAAAACTTTTCCCGCCATGTCCCGATTTTTTTAAATTAAACCCCCGTCTCAGTTAAGGCAAAACAACAATGTTACCTGCACTACAACAAAAATCAACCGCCATCTTTTTCCTCACTACGGCAATTTGCATAATAAACCTTCCGCTCATTTCCCGTTTTTCACTAAACCCATTACGTCCTTATCACCCAAATCCCTGGCTTTTTAAAAACTACCCTTTTTGCTTATTAATTCCCCAGAACTCGTAATATTTTACACTGGAACTTCACTGTTTTCCTGCCAAAAACCCTACCCTAACTATTCCTATTTAAAGTCCTAACTGCTCCTCCACTGCAGTTGCCAGTGCTACCACCCCAACCTAATAAGTAACCCCATCCCTGGCATACGTCACCCTGCCAAAAAGAGGTCCCAGTTGTCAATGAATGTTACCACATTTTCCTTTTCAGTATTTTTCCAGCCACATTTTACACCAAATTTCCCGACAACCATTCATTTCCAAATCCCCCCTTGGCAAAACACCACAAGACAGGTTCCCCCCCCCTTTCTCCAATTATTTCATTGCGACCATACCCAAAACAGGTCTTCACCCACGCTGCCAAAATCGTTTCCTCCAGCACTGAGCAATAATAGATTGCTCCATTACCTCTCATGAGTCATCCCAAAAAGGGTAACAATATCCTCCATCCAAACCCCAGGAAAGCAAACTCTCTTCTCCACTCCTTCCTTCAAGCAAACGCCCTATCCATATACCCAACTGGCTATCCCCAACACAACAATATTCTTACCTTCCTTAATGTTTTCGCCTGCGTTCCCCGTATCGACTCACATTCGTCGGGACCTGAAATTATTAGATTTTTTCCCCCAACTTTTTTACGGGAGTTTTTTCTTCTTCATCGTTTCTACCTTTCCATTCGTCTTCTTGATCGTCAACTTCGTTCCAGCCACTGTCCAGTTTCCCTTCTTGACCTGAGGACTCAAAACAGGAGGACTACTACGAATCTTCTTGTTTTCCTCGGTCAGTCGCCGAATTTCCATCTTCGCCATCTTCAATTCTTCCTTAAGCTGTTGGTAAAGTTGCTCGATGGAGGGCATCTTGCTTCAGTTCGTAGAGAGCGCGCAAACAGGTCTTCACAGAGCTAAGTACACGTCACCACTGCGCAAAAGCCAACTCAATCAGGAGCTACTGCGCAGCACGTCCGCACGGCCCAATAGCGATGCGAACACTCATCTTTGTCATCCTCCTGTGTACGTTTTCCGGAGCATTTATATCCATTCTGTAATGTGGTGACCAGAACTGAGCAGCATAGTCTAAATGAGGCCTAACCAAGGATATATAGAGTTGAAGAACAACTAGAGGACTTCTATTATTTATACTTCTAGATATGAAGCCAAGAGTTCTGTTAGCTTTATTACGAACACTAATGCACTGTTGTCTTGGTTTTAAATTACTGCTAACCAGAACTCCTAAATCTTTTTCGCAATCAGTAGTATTAAGATCTACATTATTTAGTTTATATGTGGCATGGTTATTTACCTCTTAAGTTTCCTCAATAGCCTCTGGTGTGGAAATCTATCGAAAGCCTTACTGAAGTCCATATACACAATATCATATTCATTACCATGATCTACCTCCTCAAACACCTTAGTGAAAAAAGTTAGTAAATTCGTAAGACAGGAACGCTCCTTTGTAAAACAGTGTTGAGATTCATTAATCAATCTGTGCCTGTCAAGATGGCTACGAATTGCTTCGGCAATTATTGATTCCATAAATTTTCCCACTGTGGAGGTAAAGGCTTATTGGTCTATAGTTCGAAGCCAAGGACCTGTCACCTGCCTTGTAAATAGGTATTACATTTGCCATTTTCCACTTATCAGGCACTATGCCAGTTTGTAGTGATATGTTAAAAAGATTAGCCAAAGGTATGCTAAGTTCCTCTTAACATTCCTCTAACACCCTTGCAAACAGTTCATCAGGACCTGGGGATTTGTTAGGTTTTAGTTTCTCTATTTGTCTGAGGACCATGTCACTAGTTACCGCAATCGTACATAGTTTATTATCATCCTGTTCTACATAATCTATTATTTCAGGAATATCGCTAGTATTTTCCTGGGTGAAAACTGAGATGAAGTAGGTATTTAGAATTTCTCACGTATCCTTATCACTGTCAGTGATCTGACCAGAGTTACTCTTAAGTGGGCCAATCTTGTCCCTAATCTTACTTCTGTATACCTGAAAGAATCCTTTAGGGTTAATCTTTGAATCCCTTGCGATCTTAGCCTCATAATCCCTTTTTGCTTTTCTTATTCCTTTCTTTATTTCTCTCTTTAATTGAATATGTTGATTTCTTAACTGCCCATCCCCTCTTTTGATACGCCTATATATGCCTCTCTTTTGACCAGTGAGATGTTTTAATCTATTGTTCATCCATTTGGGATCATTTTTGTTAGATCTAATTTCCCTACTCGGAACAAAAGTTGTCTGGGCAGCTAGAACTATGCTCTGAAAAACGTCATATTGGCAACCAAGATCACCTACCTGACCCATAGTCAGGACATCTCAATTTAGCCCACCCAGGTAATTTTTCAGTCCCATGAAGTCGGCCAAGCGAAAATCTGGGACAGAGATTTGATTGCAGTTATCTGGGTAATTCCATGATATATTAAAACTAAGTGATTTGTAATCACTTTCCCCAAGCTCATCATTAACCTCAAGATTATTAATTAGTGAATCTTTGTTGGCAAGAACCAAGTCAAGCAGATTGTTTCCTCTAGTTGGTTCTGTCACAACCTGTTCTAAAAAGCAATCCTGAACCATATCAAGAAAGTCACTAGACTCAAGATTTCCTGTCATATTGTTCCAATCAATTTGTCTAAAGTTAAAATCTCCTATTATAATAACATTTTCATATCTAGATGCCTTATGAATTTCGTCCCATAACAGCTTACTGCCCTCCCTATCAAGGTTTGGGGGCCTATAAATCACACCTAAAGTTAATTTGTCACGACCCTCTAGAAACTGTAGCCAAACAGATTTTGTGTTCGATGTTTCTAATCTTATATTATGTCCAAGACAACAATTTAAATTTTCTCTGACATACATCGCCACACCACCACTCTTCCTGTTGACCCTGTCAGTGTGGAATAGTTTATAACCCTGTATGTTGCATTCAGAAGGCATTTCTATATCTTTCAGGTTGAACCAGGTCTCTGTTATACCAATAATATCTATATTACCTACACTTGCAAGTAATTTTAGCTCATATATCTTATTTCTTAGACTCCTACTATTTGTATAGTAAACTTTAAGGGAGCTAGTCACTTGTTGCCGTCTACTACCTCTCTTTGTTGATCAATTGATTTGCCATTACTAGCAACTTTATTTTGAATATTGCTTTAAACATACCCTGAGGGATCCCCGGTAATAACGTTTTTTTTTAACCCAAAGCTGCAGTCTATTTTTTCCCCCAAACCCCCTAAATCATAATCTATCAGTTTAAATTCTTTTGACAATCATCAATTTCCCTCTCATTGAATAGGTAAGCAACCTCCCCCCCAAGATGAACCCCATCCCTTTCTACAATTTACGTTTGTCAAAGAATAGGTCCCAGTTATCAATGAATGGGATTGCAAGTTCCTTGCAATACCTGTCTAGCCAGCAATTTATACCAATTGCCCTAGACATCCATTCACTGCCCACTCCCTTTCTAGGCAAGATGCTACATATGACTGGGATCCCTCCCTTATACCTAACTACTTCTATGGCTGACCTGTACTTATCCAGCAGCTCCTCTCATCTGCCCTTCCCAATGTCATTACCCCCAGCACTAAGACAGATAATGGGCTTGATCCCATTACCTGCCATAATATTATCCAACCTGCTGACTCTTCAGTAAAGATAAAAGTGATTTAAATGTTTATCCATTAAAATCTGTAATTTATATTTATTTCTCATTGTTTTCTGTATGTAAAACTATAGTTATTCTTAATATAATGTATTTTTTGTTAATATTTGGCATCTGGAAAGGATTAATTGGATTTACATTATTTCTTAGGGGAAATATTACTTCGGTTCTCGTCCATTTCGGATTTCGACCGACCTTCTGGAACGCATAAGAGCGAAAACCGGAGTTCCACTGTACTACTATTACTACTACTACTACTACTACTACTACTACTATTACTAGTGCTAGCGAGAGACACACGGAGGGCCCGGGTTCGATTCCCGGCGGGTGGAAACATTTCATCTAGCAGCAAATAGGTACCTGGGTGTTAGTCGAATGGTGTGGGTCGCATCCTGGGGAACAAGATTGAGGACCCCAATGGAAATAAGTTAGACAGTCCTCGATGACGCACTGACTTTCTTGGGTTATCCTGGGTGGCTAACCCTCTGGGGTTAAAAACGAACGAAATCTTATCTTACTACTGCTACTACAACTACTACTACTGCTAATACTACTACTATTACTATTTCTACTGTTACTACCACCACTACTACTACTACTACTACTATTACTACTACTACTATTACTACTACTACTATTAATATTACTACTGCTACTTTTCCTACTGCTGCTACTACTACTACTGCTGCTACTACTACTATTGCTACTACTACTTCTACTATTACTACTACTATTACTGCTACTATTATTACCACTATTACTACTGCTACCATTTCTACTATTACTATTACTACTACTACTCCTACTAATATTTTAACACTACTATTACTATTATTACTAACATTACTACCACTGCTATTACTGCTACTACTGTTACTACTACTGCTAATATTACTACTACTGCTGCTGTTACTACTACTATTACTACTGCTATTACTACTATTACTACTACTACTTCTACTAATACTAACACTACTGTTACTATCATTACTACCACTATTGCTACTACTACTGTTACTACTAGTACTACTGCTACTATTACTACTACCACTACTATTACTACTATTACTATTACTACCACTACTACTACTACTACTACTACTACTACTACTACTACTACTACTACTACTACTACTACTACTGTTACTGCTACTACTACTACTACTACCCCTACTATTACTAACACTACTATTACTACTGTTTCTACTACTACTGCTACCATTATTACTACTAATATGACTAGTACTGCTACTACTACTATTAATACTACCAATATGACTAGTACTGCTACTACTACTATTAATACTACTACTACTACTACCACCATTACTACTACTGCTATTACTATTATTACTACTACTACCATTACTACTACTACTATTACTACTACTACTACTGCTACTACTACTATTGCTACTACTACTGCTGCTGCTATTACTACTACCCTATTATTACTACTATTCTACTACTACTACTGTTACTACTACTGTTACTACTACTATTACTACTACTAATGTTACTTCTACTATTACTGCTATTACTTCTACTAATACTACTTCTACTACTATTACTACTATTACTACTACTACTACTATTACTGCTACCGCTATTACTACTACTACTAGTATTACTATTATTCCTACTACTACTACTATCACTACTACTACTCCTAGTACTATCACTATTATTACTACTTCTGCTGCTACTACAACCACTGCTACTACTATTACTACTACTCCTACTGTTACTACTACTACTATTACTGTTACCGCTACTATTACTGCTACTACTACTATTACTATTACTACTATTACTCTTACTATTACTACCACTATTACTAGTATTACTATTACTATTATTACTTCTACTACTATTACTGCTACTACTACTACTAATACAACAACTACTACTACTACTATTGCTACTACTACTATTTCTGTTAATACTACCATTACTATTACTGCTAATATTACTGCTACTACTACTATTACTACTTCTATTATTATTACAACAATTATTACTACTGCTATTACTCCTACTATTACTACCACTACTATTACTATTAGTACTACTACTACTATTACTACTACTACTATTACTATTACTACTGCTATTAGTACTACTAGTACTAATACATTTACTACTGCTACTATTAGTACTACAACTACTACTACTACTACTACTGTTAGTACTACTGCTACTACTACTAATAATAATAATATTAAGTTCCAGAAGTATTTCCATCTCTTCGTGATCCGAGAAAGGTTCTCCAAATTGCAAAATAATAGTCAATTCTTCCTCAGTGAATGGGATTCGAAGAGGTGCAGATTGATCATGAAGATCTAATGTAGCTAAAAATAAGAAAATGCATGCCTATGCCTGTGTATATCTGGGCATATGTATGCATGTACATCAGTACGCTGTTCTATATGTTTGCGTGTTGTTATGTACATGTGTATGCATTTGAATGAAACTGTACACTACTGTTCAGTTGCTCTTGTATGGCAGTACATTTGTGCATATGTGTTTATATTCATAAGTGAAAGTATGAAAGTATGTGGCACCCTGGAACCTAAGTGGTGCCTTCAGAGCGGTGGCACCAGGCTGGTGATTAATAATTACAACAACAACAATAATAATAAAAATAATATAAAATAATCTTATTTCTACAAGTACATGTACAAGGTATACAGACCATAGCTGACATCAGTGATATACTACTATAAAGAAAGTCCCTTGTTATGCAGAGCATTTCAGGCAAATTACCTGGAGTTTAGGTCGATGTTTCGGTACAACTTGGACCATTTACAAAGTCAGTGTGACTTTATTCCAGACACGGTACTGTGCCTTTTTGTTGTTTACTGTAGCTCGTGTTTGCATGCGCAGCTTTCTACCTGGTTAAGACAGTACCAGTACCAGAAGGAACGAACCCAGACCGAAGTGTCTTTTGCCACTGGCTTTCATCTGCTGAATAAAGACACAAGTGCAACACCCAGAACGTCGGTGGGATTATGACGTGTTTGTAATACTCAGGACGTCTGGTTGATAGAGACGTATATGTAACATATGACTCGAATTGCTTGCTATTCTTTATTTAGCATTTTGTTGCTATTGATGTGGCTTTTGCTTGAATAAATTTTTATTTGCAGATAAATCTTAAGGATAAATCTACGGTGGAAGGCAGAACTGCAAGAATAAACCAGTTGCGGGAGCTATGCAACAGCAGCAGTACAAATATGAAGAATGATCAGTGGACAATCAACCCTGGAATAACACCATTATCTGAAAGTTCACGTAATGTAGTCAATATCCTGACGGAGAGGCGCAAGTTGCTTCAGACGCAGTGCGAAGAGAAACTGACTCCCGAGGAGAAAGCACAACCCGCTAACAGCAATGAATTTCTCATAAGTGATAAATATAAGCTGGTGTGGTGTAACGTTTTCAAAGCTGCCTCCACTACCTGGATGTTCAATTTCTTTATAATGGCCGGCAAGACCGAAAAGGAGTTTCGGCTGTCCCTCAAGACCTCAGCCGTTGAAGAGACGAGAAAGTTGTACCCACGTCCCTCCATAGAGGAGCTGAATGACTCCCTCACTTGCCTGAACTACTCTTCATTCATAATCGTCAGGGAGCCCTTTGAACGACTCCTGTCTTCGTACCGGGACAAAATAGAGTCCACTGCTCAGTATTACTTCAGGTAAGACTCGATGCCATTTTGTTTTTTCTCTTTTGCTTTACCACCTTCAAGTGAGGTTCCGAGATGTCAGTGAGGGGCCCTTTACGTAATCTTTACGTAGAGAATCCCAGCTACCCGCCCCTTCCTTGGATCAAACTAATTGCCTATCATTCTCCAAGTGCTCTGTGAATCTTACCAGTTTAGAGCATCTCTGTGAATAGATAATATTAGTAATAATAATAATAATAATAATAATAATAATAATAATAATAATAATAATAATAATAATATAATAATAATAATAATAATAATAATAATAATAATAATAATAATAATAATTAGTAATAATAATAATAATAATAATAATAATAATAATAATAATAATAATAATAATAATAATAATAATAATAATAATAAATAATAATAATAAATAATAATAATAATAATAATTAATACCTCGTCTATGGAGGCAAAAACAGGAATGTTCCAAAGGATACAATATATGGGTGTGAAGTATGGTTTTTAAATGTTGCAGCAAACAAGAGGTTGGAGTAAGAGGAGACATCACGTTTAATAGTTTAAAAGACAGAGTGGATTACCAGAGTATGATTCCGAGTGTTGATGAGATGGTTTGGACAATTAGATGGTTTGGACAATTAGATGGTTTGGACAATTAGAAAGAATGACGTATAAATGGATGACAAAGTGAGTCTATAAATTTCTGGTGGAAGGATGGAAGGGGTAGGGAACGTATCCACGACAAATAGTGCGACTGTTAAGCACTGAAATTGTGCCTTTCCAAACATCTGACACCCATCTTTCAGATAACTTTACCATAAAATCACCTCAAAAATACAAGTTAAGCTAGTTAATCTATTAATTAAAAAATTATGGCACTAAATAAAAATTACAAGTGCACCTTCCTTGCTTTCACTGACGCCAGGTTCTGAGTCGCAAGGAATTTTATGCAGTGAATTATCTTCAAGATATCACACCACTTCTGCTTTTCCTTCTCTGTTACTGAAATGAAGCGCCAATAACGCCTCTGTTTCCAGCTAAATTTCGTTCCATTTCTTTCCACTTGTGTGAAACACTCCCAATGATTCATAGCAGTTTCATGAGCACTTACCACTGGTTGAATCTACTTTCCTGCTCCATTGAAGAGTGATGGTCTGACTAGATAGACAGAAGTCAACAGATACAAAATGCAGACATTTTAGAAGGGGAATAGACCAGCCATGAGTGATTCACTTCCTCACCACCACCGTTTCTCAGTTTCCTTCTGAACATAGTTCTGTTCATAGAGCGGTTATCTTTTGGTAGGAAAGTTCACTCACTGTCCTGGAAATACTTTGAATCCAGCTTTAGTATTTCTGTTCTCAGCGCGTCAGGCAGAATTGCTTTTCCTGTGCTCCTTCCCTCAGTACCCATGGAGTGATGATGACCGGTCCCGCCGGATTTGATGTATGTAGTTCTATTAGCAGCTTCTTCACCTATTTCTCAGTTGTGTGTAGTGTGTCCAGCACTTGTTGGTGTACTCTAACATCCAGGTTTGTTGGAATCATTTCTGTGTCCACTGAAAATACTTCCTTAAATCTTCTATAGAGCTCTTCACGTACTTCTTTGTCGTTTCTTGTGATTTTTCCTCTTTCCTTCCTCAGCCTGATTACCTAGTCATTGACGGTTTTTTCCGCTGATGTGGCTGTACATCACCTTTGGATCAGATTTATCTTTCGATGCTATGTCATTCTCGTAATGCTGCTGGGCCTCCCTCCTTACCCATGCGTATTCATTTCTGGCTCTTCAACTAATTCCTTATTTTCCTGGGTTCTTTGTCTTTATACTTTTTCCATTCTCTAGAACATTTAGGTTTGTCCTCCCTACACCTTTGGGTGAACTCTTGTTTTTGTTGCCCTTGGGTACAAACCTTTCCACTGTCTCCTTTCACTTTTTGGTTACATATTTCATAATTTTATTTACTGTTTTTCCCATCAGATCTCTCTCCCACTGCACCTCGTGCAGGAAATTCCTCATGCCTGTATAATCCCCTCTTTTGTAGTTTGGCTTCTCTCATTCTATTTATGCTTTTTCATTCTCCACTTTTAACATAATGTATTCGAAGATCAGAACCATGTGAACACTTGCTCCAAGAGGCCTGTCATATGTGTTTGAACTACTCAAGGTGAATATGAGGTCCAGCATTGCTGGTTCGCCCTCTCTTCTTTCTTTCTCTGGTAGTGTCCCTAACATGTTGATGCATTAGGTTTTCCTGAACCACCTCCATCAGTCTTCTTGTCATTGAAGTCACGCACATCTAGTAACTCTGCCCTGCCCATGCTGGCCCCTTTTTGCTACCTCAGCTAGAGTGTCAACCATTGATCTGTTGCTCTCGTAATCTTGCCTTGGCTTCCTGCTATTCTGTGGTGGGTTATATATCACTTCAATCAGCAACTTGAGACCCTCAGTCTGAAGTGTTACCACTATGTAGTCGATTGCTTCCCTTCTGTCCACTTCTTCTAACTCCTCAAAACTCCACTGGTTTTTTATGAGTAGTGCTCTGATATCCAGTTGGAAAGATCGTGACTGTTATCATTCCTGTGAGCTTGGTTTCCCTGAGTGCTATTATGTTTGCTTGTTATTCCAACTGCGTTGGTGAACCATCCCTTCAGCCTCTCCAAAACTATATTTTTGGAAGGTTCGTGGGGGCTGGGGGAGTTGGAGACCTTCCACGATACTATGGGAGGCCACTATGTAGGTGGGATTTGTGCTGGAAAGTGGCTCTGGGTAGTATATGTGTTTATGGATCCTTAACTACCTACCTACATTATCATATAAAGTCAGGTGATGTTGAGGTGTCCTGATCTGCCTTCCTTTTATTTTTATAGTTCCTTAATAATGTGAGAAATCACAACAACGCTTGGAATTTTGCTAATTTTTCACATTGGTTATTCTGCATATTGTGATATCACTTGTTTGCTGTGATCTTAAAGCAAAAGATTCGGCAGGAGATGCAATATTTTCCCAATGAAAATCCAGGGAGTCACGAATACACTGAGAGACAACACGATAAATATCAGGGCCCCAAGACTGTTCAATTGCCTTCCAGCATACATAAGTGGGGTTACCAATAGACCCCTGGCTGTCTTCAAGAAGGCTCTGGACAGGCACCTAAAGTCAGTACCTGACCAACTGGCCAGTGGTACCAGCCTGGTTGATCAGACCCTGATCCACCATGAGGCTTGGTCTCAGACCGAACCGCGGGGGCGTTGACCCCCGAAGCCCTCTTCAGATAAACTCCAGGTAAATAGTGACCCTCACATTATTTAGGATCATTTATTACAGTGACCCTCACATTATTTAGGATCATCTATTACAGTGACCCTCACATTATTTAGGATCATGTACTACAGTGATCCTCACAATATTTATATCCTACTTGTACTGTGATCCTCACAGTTCTACCGCAGTAACCTTAACACCATATAGGATCTACCACAGAGACCGCTCATTCTATTAAGGTTTTTCTACATCAGTGAAATTCATGCCCCTCAGGTGAGTCAGTGTTATTAAGTTTGCTTCTCCTTACAAGCAACTGAAGACATTTAGGAGGGTTATTTATATTATTAAGTGGTAGATACTCTTCAGTTATACTAACAACCTGACTGCTAACAACCTGACTGCTAACAACCTGACTGCTAACAACCTGACTGGTAACAACCTGACTGCTAACAACATGACTAGTAACAACATGACTGGTAACAACATGACTGGTAACAACATGACTGGTAACAACCTGACTGTTAACAACATGACTGGTAACAACATGACTGGTAACAACATGACTGGTAACAACCTGACTGCTAACACCCTGACTGCTAACAACCTGACTGCTACCAACATGACTGGTAACAACCTGACTGGTAACAACTTGACTGGTAACAACATGACTGGTAACAACATGACTGGTAACAACCTGACTGTTAACAACATGACTAGTAACAACATGACTGGTAAAACATGACTGGTAACAACCTGACTGTTAACAACATGACTGGTAACAACATGTCTGGTAACAACATGACTGGTAACAACCTGACTGGTAACAACTTGACTGTTAACAACATGACTGGTAACAACATCACTGGTAACAACATGACTGGTAAGAACCTGACTGGTAACAACATGAGTGGTAACAACATGACTGGTAACAACCTGACTGGTAACAACCTGACTGGTAACAGCATGACTGGTAACAACATGACTGGTAACAACCTGACTGGTAACAACATGACTGGTAACAACATGACTGGTAACAACCTGACTGGTAACAACATGACTGTTAACAACCTGACTGGTAACAACGTGACTGGTAACAACATGACTGGTAACAACCTGACTGGTAACAACATGACTGGTAACAACCTGAATGGAAACAACATGACTGGTAACAACCTGACTGGCAACAACCTGACTGGTAACAACATGACTGGTAACAACCTGACTGGTAACAACGTGACTGGTAACAACCTGGCTGGTAACAACATGACTGGTAACAACGTGACTGGTAACAACCTGGCTGGTAACAACGTGACTGGTAACAACCTGGCTGGTAACAACATGACTGGTAACAACGTGACTGGCAACAACCTGGCTGGTAACAACGTGACTGGTAACAACATGACTGGTAACAACCTGACTGGTAACAACGTGACTGGTAACAACCTGGCTGGTAACAACGTGACTGGTAACAACGTGACTGGTAACAACGTGACTGGTAACAACGTGACTGGTAACAACCTGACTGGTAACAACCTGACTGGTAACAACGTGACTGGTAAGAACGTGACTGGTAACAACCTGGCCGGTAACAACGTGACTGGTAACAACGTGACTGGTAGCAACGTGACTGGTAACAACCTGACTGGTAACAACCTGACTGGTAACAACCTGACTGGTAACAACCTGACTGGTAACAACATGACTGGTAACAACCTGACTGGTAACAACATGACAGGTAACAACGTAACTGGTAACAACATGACTGGTAACAACCTGACTGGTAACAACATGACAGGCAACAACGTGACTGGTAACAACATGACTGGTAACAACGTGACTGGCAACAACGTGACTGGTAACAACCTGACTGGTAACAACCTGACTGGTAACAACCTGACTGGTAACAACCTGACTGGTAACAACATGACTGGTAACAACGTGACTGGTAACAACATGACTGGTAACAACCTGACTGGTAACAACCTGACTGGTAACAACCTGACTGCTAACAACATGACTGGTAACAACCTGACTGGTAAAACCTGGCTGGTAACAACCTGACTGGTAACAACCTGACTGGTAACAACCTGACTGGTAACAACCTGACTGGTAACAACCTGACTGGTAACAACATGACTGGTAACAACATGACTGGTAACAACCTGACTGGTAACAACCTGACTGGTAACAACCTGACTGGTAACAACATGACTGGTAACAACCTGACTGGTAACAACCTGACTGGTAACAACCTGACTGGTAACAACCTGACTGGTAACAACCTGACTGGTAACAACCTGACTGGTAACAACCTGACTGGTAACAACCTGACTGGTAACAACCAGAATGTTAAGACTTTGAACTGAAATTATGGGCGAGAGACAGAACCTTCACCAATTCTTCTGCTAGACAACCCACTCGGGTTTAGTGCTGAACAGTTATAATAATAATCCAAATAATAATAATAATAACAATAATAATAATAATAATAATAATAATAATAATAATAATAATAATAGTAATAATAATGATATACAGGAAGTAAGTTGGTAGACAACAACCACCCAGGGAGCTACTACCGTCCTGTGGTAGTAGGTTGGTAGACAACAACCACCCAGGGAGCTACTACCCTCCTGTGGTAGTAGGTTGGTAGACAACAACCACCCAGGGAGGTACTACCGTCCTGTGGTAGTAGGTTGGTAGACAACAACCACTCGGGGAGGTATTTACGCCCCTTTGTGGTAGTAGGTTGGTAGACAACAGCCACCCAGGGAGGACTACCCTCCTGTGGTATAGGTTGGAAAGACAACAGCCACCCGGGGAGGTACTACCCTCCTGTGGTAGTAGGTTGGTAGACAACAGCCACCCAGGGAGGTACTACCCTCCTGTGGTAGTAGGTTGGTAGACAACAGCCACCCAGGGAGGTACTACCCTCCTGTGGTAGTAGGTTGGTAGACAACAGCCACCCAGGGAGGTACTACCCTCCTGTGGTAGTAGTTGGTAGACAACAACCACTCAGGGAGGTAACTACGCTCCTGGGGTAGTAGGTTTGGTAGACAACAGCCACCCAGGAGGTACTACCCCCCCGGGTGGTAGAAAGGTTGGTAGACAACAGCCACCCAGGGGGGTTTACTACCCTCCTGTGGTAGTAGGGTTGGTAGACAAAAGCCACCCAGGGAGGTACTACCCTCCTGTGGTGGGTAGGTTGGTAAGACAACAGCCACCCAGGGAGGTACTACCCCTCCTGTGGTAGTAGGTTGGTAGACAACAGCCACCCAGGAGGTACTACCCTCCTGTGGTAGAAAGGTTGGTAGACAACAGCACCCAGGGGAGGAAACTAAACTCCTGTGGTAGTAGGTTGGTAGACAACAGCCACTCGGGGAGGTACTACGCTCCGGGTGGTAGTAGGTTGGTAGACAACAGCCACCCAGGGAGGTACTACCCTCCTGTGGTAGTAGGTTGGTAGACAACAGCCACCCGGGAGGTACTACCCTCCTGTGGTAGTAGGTTGGTAGACAACAGCCACCCAGGAGGTACTACCCCCTGTGGTAGTAGGTTGGTAGACAACAGCCACCCAGGGAGGTACTACCCTCCTGTGGTAGTAGGTTGGTAGACAACAGCCACCCAGGGAGGTACAAACCCTCCTGGGGTTTAGTAGTTGGTAACAACAGCCACTCAGGGAGGTACTACGCCCCCTGTGGTAGTAGGTGGTAGACACCAGCCACCCGGGAGGTACTACCCTACTGTGGTAGTAGGTTGGTAGACAACAGCCACCCAGGCGGGTACTACCCTCCTGTGGTAGTAGGCTGGTAGACAACAACCACCTAGGGGTACTAACCCTCCTGTGATAGTAGGTTGGTAGACAACAAGCCACTCGGGGAGGAAACTACCCTCCTGTGGTAGTAGGTTGGTAGACAACAGCCACCCAGGGAGGTACTACCCTCCTGTGGTATAGTTGGTAGACAACAGCCACCCAGGGAGGTACTTCCCCCTCCTGTGGTAGTAGGTTGGTAACAACAGCCACCAGGGAGGTACAACCCTCCTGTGGTAGTAGGTTGGTAGACCACAGCCACCCAGGGAGGTACAAACCCTCCTGTGGTAGTAGGTTGGTAACAACAACCACCCAGGGAGGTACTACCGTCCTTGGTAGCAGGTTGGTAGACAACAGCCACCCAGGGAGGTATTTACCCTCCTGGGGTAGTAGGTTGGTAGACAACAACCACCCAGGGAGGTACTACCCTCCTGTGGTAGTAGGTTGGTAGACAACAGCCACCCAGGGAGGTACTACCCTCCTGTGGTAGTAGGTTGGTAGACAACAGCCACCGAGGGAGGTACTATCCTCCTGTGGTAGTAGGATGGTAGACAATAACCACCCAGGGAGGTACTACCGTCCTGTGGTAGCGGGTTTGGGTTTAGACAACAGCCACCCAGGGAGGTACTACCCTCCTGTGGTAGTAGGTTGGTAGACAACAACCAACCAGGGAGGTACTACCGTCCTGTGGTAGTAGGTTGGTAGACAACAACCACCCAGGGAGGTACTACAGTCCTGTGGTAGTAGGTTGGTAGACAACAACCACCCGGGGAAAGGTACTACCGTCCTGTGGTAGTAGGTTTGGTAGACAGCAACCACCCAGGGAGTACTACCGTACTGTGGTAGTAGGTTGGTAGACAACAACCACCCGGGGAGGTACTACCGCCTGTGTAGTGGGTTGGTAAGACAACCACCCAGGGAGGTACTACCGTCCTGTGGTAGTAGGTTGGTAGACAACAACCACCCAGGGAGATACTACCGTCCTGTGGTAGTAGGTTTTGGTAGACAACAACCACCCAGGGAACTACTACCATCCTGTGGTAGTAGGTTGGTAGACAACAACCACCCAGGGAGCTACTACCGTCCTGTGGTAGTAGGTTGGTAGACAACAACCACCCAGGGAGCTACTACCGTCCTGTGGTAGTAGGTTGGTAGACAACAACCACCCAGGGAGGTACTACCGTCCTGTGGTAGTAGGTTGATAGACAACCACCCAGGGAGCTATTTACCTTCCTTTAGTATTTTTTGGGTTTTAGACAACAACCACCCAGGAGCTACTACCGTCCTGTGGTAGTAGGTTGGTAGACAACAACCACCCAGGGAGCTACTACCGTCCTGTGGTAGTAGGTTGGTAGACAACAACCACCCAGGGAGCTACTACCGTCCTGTGGAAGTTGGATGGTAGACAACAACCACCCAGGGAGGTACTACCGTCCTGTGGTAGTAGGTTGGTAGACAACAACCACCCAGGGAGGTACTACCGTCCTGTGGTAGTAGGTTGGTAGACAGCAACCACCCAGGGAGCTACTACCGTCCTGTGGTAGTAGGTTGGTAGACAACCACCCAGGGAGCTACTACAGTCCTGTGGTAGTAGGTTGGTAGACAACAACCACCCAGGGAGGTAATACCGTCCTGTGGTAGATGGTTTGGGTAGACAAACACCCAGGGAGCTACTACCGTCCTGTGGTAGTAGGTTGGTAGACAACAACCACCCAGGGAGGTACTACCGTCCTGTGGTAGTAGATTGATAGACAACATCCACCCAGGGAGCCACTACCGTCCTGTGGTAGTAGGTTGGTAGACAACAACCACCCAGGGAGCTACTACCGTCCTGTGGTAGTAGGTTGGTAGACAACAACCACCCATGGAGCTACTACCGTCCTGTGGTAGTAGGTTGGTAGACAACAACCAACCAGGGAGGTACTTCCGTCCTGTGGTAGTAGGTTGGTAGAGAACAACCACTCAGGGAGGTACTACCGTCCTGTGGTAGCAGGTTGGTAGACAACAACCACCCAGTGAGCTACTACCGTCCTGGGGTAGTAGGTTGATAGACAACAACCACCCAGGGAGGTACTTCCGTCCTGTGGTAGTAGGTTGGTAGACAACAACCACCCAGGGAGCTAATACCGTCCTGTGGTAGTAGGTTGGTAGACAACAACCACCCAGGGAGGTACTACCGTCCTGTGGTAGTGGGTTTGGGTAGACACAACCACCCGGGGGAGCTAATACCGTCCTGTGGTAACAGGTTGGTAGACAACAGCCACCCAGGGAGGTACTACCCTCCTGTGGTAGTAGGTTGGTAGACAACAACCACCCAGGGAGGTACTACCCTCCTGTGGTAGTAGGTTGCTAGACAACAGCCACCCAGGGAGGTACTACCCTCCTGTGGTAGTAGGTTGGTAGACAACAGCCACCCAGGGAGGAAACTACTGTCCTGTGGTAGTAGGTTGGTAGAAAAACAACCACCCAGGGAGGTACTACCGTCCTGTGGTAGTAGGTTGGTAGACAACAACCACCCAGGGGTACTCCCGTCCAGTGGTAAGTAGGTTTGGTAAACAGCAACCCCCCAGTGAGGTACTACCGTCCGTGGTAGTAGGTTGGTAGACAAAAAACCACCCAGGGGTAATACCATCCTGTGGTAGTAGGTTGGTAGACAACGACCCAGGGAGGTGCAAACCGTCCTGTGGTAGTAGGTTGGTAGACAACAACCACCCAGGGAGGTACTACCGTCTTGTGGTAGTAGGTTGTAACAACAACCACCCAGGGAGGTACTACCGTCCTGGGGTAGAAAGGTTTGTAGACAGGCAACCACCCGGGAGGTACAAACCGTCCTTGGTAGTAGGTTGGTAGACACAACCACCTAGGGAGGTACTACCGTCCTGTGATAGTAGGTTGGTAGACAACAACCACCCAGGGAGGTACTACCGTCCTGTGGTAGTAGGTTGGTAGACAACAACCACCTAGGGAGCTACTACCGTCCTGTGGTAGTAGGTTGGTAGACAACAACCACCCAGGGAGCTACTACCGTCCTGTGGTAGTAGGTTGGTAGACAACAACCACCCAGGGAGCTACTACCGTCCTGTGGTAGTAGGTTGGTAGACAACAACCCACCCAGGGAGGTACTACCGTCCTGTGGTAGCAGGTTGGTAGACACTAAAAACCCAGGGAGCTACTACCGTCCTGTGGTAGTAGGTTGGTAGACAACAACCACCCAGGAAGCTACTACCGTCCTGTGGTAGTAGGTTGGTAGACAACAACCACCCAGGGAGCTACTACCGTCCTGTGGTAGTAGGTTGGTAGACAACAACCACCCAGGGAGCTACTACCTTTCCTGAGGTAGTAGGTTTGGTAGACAACAACCACCCAGGGGTATTTACCGTCCTGTTGGTAGTAGATTGGTAGACAACAACCACCCAGGGAGCTGCTACCGCCCCTGTGGTAGTAGTTGGTAGACAACAACCACCCAGGGAGGTACTACCGTCCTGTGGTAGTAGGTTGGTAGACAGCAACCACCCAGGGAGCTACTATCGTTCTGTGGTAGTAGGTTCGCAGACAACAACCACCCAGGGACCTACTACCGTCCTGTGGTAGTAGGTTGATAGACAACCACCCAGGGAGCTACTACCTTCCTTTGGTAGTAGGTTGGTAGACAACAACCACCCAGGGAGCTACTACCGTCCTGTGGTAGTAGGTTGGTAGAAAACAACCACCCAGGGAGCTACTACCGTCCTGTGGAAGTAGGTTGGTAGACAACAAACACCCAGGGAGGTACTACCGTCCTGTGGTAGAAGGTTGGTAGACAACAACCACCCAGGGAGGTACTACCGTCCTGTGGTAGTAGGGTAGACAACACAACCACCCAGGGAGCTACTACCGTCCTGTGGTAGTAAGGTTGGTAACGACAACCACCCAGGAGCTACTACCGTCCTGTTGGGTAGTAGGTTGAGAGACACCAACCACCCAGGGAGCTACTACCGTCCTGGTAGGTAGTAATTTGGTAGACAACAACCACCCTGGGAGCTACACCGCCTGTGGTAGTAGGTTGGTTAACAACAACCACAACCAGGGAGGTACTAGCGTCCTGTGGTAGTAGGTTGGGTAAGACAACAACCACACCAGGGAGCTAATACCGTCCATGTGGTATAGGTTGGATAGACAACAACCTCCCTCTCTATATACAACTAAAACCAACCTGTGGTAGATAGTTGGTAGACAACCAGCCAACCACCCAGGGAGCTACTACCGTCCCTGTGGTAGTAGGTTGAAACAACAACCACCCAAGGGAGTACTAACCGTCCTGTGGAAATAATTGAAAGAGACAACAACCACCCAGGGAGCTACTACAGTCCTGGTGTAGTAGGTTGGTAGACAACAACCACCCAGGAACTACTACCCTCTCTGTGGGTAGTAGGATGGTAGACAACCACCACCCAGTGGATAGCTACCACCGTCCTGTGGTATAGTTGGTAACAAAACCACCCAGGGAGCTACTAACCCGTCCTGTTGGTAGAGGTTGGTATACCAACAACCAACCAGAGGTACTTACCGACCTGTTGTAGTATTGCTTGGTATAGAACAAACACCCAAGAGGAGGTACTACCGTCCGGGAGCATGTTGGTAGACAACAACCACCCAATGATCTACTACCGACCTGTGGTAGTAGTTAGGTAACAACAACCACCCAGGGAGGTAACTTCCGACCTGTGGTAGTAGGTTTGGTTAGACAACAACCCAACCAGGGAGCTACCCCGTCCTGGGGAGTAGGTTTGGTAGACAACAACCACCAGGGAAGGTGCTAACCGTCCTGTGGTAGTAGGTTTAGACCACAACCAACCAGGGAGCTACACCGTCCTGTGGTATAGGTTGTGATAGACAACAACCACCCAGGGAGCTTCTACTACCGCCTGTGGTAGAAGGTTGGTAGACAACCAAACCACCCAGGGAGGCTACTACCCTCCTGTGGTAGTAGGTTGGTAGCCAACAACCATCCCAAGAGCTACTACCGACCTGTGTAGTAGTTGGTAACACAACCACCCAGGGAGCCAATCTTACCCGTCCTGTGGTATAGGGTATTTGTAGACACACAACCAACAAGCGGAGGTACTACCGTCCTGTGGTGCTAGGTTTTGGTAAGAACAACCACCCAGAGAGGGTACTACATCCTGTGGTAGCGGTTGGGTAGACAACAACTCATCCCAGTGAACTACTACAGGCCTGTGGTAAATCGGTTGGTAGACAACAACCACCCAGGAGGTACAAAACTTCCGTCTGTGGTAGTAGGTGGTAGACAACAACCACCCAGGGAGCTACTGCCGTCCCTGTGGTAGTAGGTTGGTAGACAGCAACCACCCAGGGAGCTACTATACCGTCCTGTGGAGTAGGTTGGTAGACAACCCCCAGGGGAGCTACTACAAGTCCTGTGGTAGTAGGTTGGTAAGACACCACCCAGGACTACTACAGTCCTGGGTAGTAGGTTGGTAGACAACACCCAACCCAAGGAGCTACTCCGTCCCTCTGTAGTAGTTGGTAGCAACAACCACCCAGGGAGTTACTTCCGTCCTGGGTAGTAAGTTGGTAGACCGCAACCACCCAGGGAGGTACTACCGTCCTGTGGTAGTAAGGTAATTGTACAGACAACAACCACCTTTGGGAGAGCTAACGTCCTGTGAGTAGAGTAGATTGGTAGACAACAACCACCCAGGGAGCACTACCGACCTGTGTAGTAGGTTTGGTAGACAGCACCACCCAAGGGAGCACTACCGTCCTGTTGTAGTAGGTTTTTAGCAACAACCACACAGGGGTAGTACCTACCGTCCTGATGGTAGTAGTTGGTAGACATCAACCACCCAGGGAGGTATTACCGTTCTGTGGTAGTAGGTTGTAGACAGCAAACCACCCAGGGACTACTCTTCCGTCCCTGTGGTAGTAGGTTGGTAGACAACAACCAACCCAGGGAGCTACTACCGTCTCTGTTGGTAGTAGGTTGGTAGACAACAACACCCAGGGAGCTACTACCGTCCCTGTGGTAGTAGGTGTGGTAGACAACAACCACCCAGGAGCTACTACGTCCTGGGTAGTAGTTGTTAGACATAACATCCATCCTGGTAGCTACTACCGTCCTGAATAGCAGGTTTGGAGACAACAACCACCCAGGGAGCTACTACCCTCCTGTGGTAGTAGGTTTGGTAGACAACAAACCACCCAGGGAGCTACTACCGTCCTAGGTGGTAGTAGGTTGGTAGAACAAAAACCACCCAGGGATCTTCCTACACCGTCCTGTGGTAGTAGGATGCGTAGACAACAACCACACCAGGGAGTACTCCCATCTGTGTAGTAAGACAGATAGACAACCACCACCCAGGGAGCCACTACCGTCCATGGTATGTAGGTTGGTAAAACCAACCACCCAGGGAGCTACTACGTCCTGTAGGAATAGGTTGGGTAGACAAACAACACCCAGGGAGGTTACTTTCCGTCCTGGTGGATTCAGTAGTTGGTAGACAACTACCACCCAGGAGCAACTACCGTCCTGGTGAGTAGTAGGTTGGGAGACAACAACCACCCAGGAGATAGCTACCATCCTGTGGTAGTAGTTTTGGTAGACAACAACCACCCAGGGAGCTACTACAGTCCTGTGGTAGTACGTTGGTAGCAACAACCACCCAGGGAGCATACTACCGCCTGTGGTAGTAGGTTGTAGACGACAACCACCCAGGGAGCTACAACCGTCCTGTGGTAGTAGTTGAGAACAACAACCACCCAGGGAGCTACTACCGTCCTGTGGTAGAAAGTGGTAGACAACAACCCCCCTGGGAGCTACGGAACGCCTGTGGTAGTAGGTTGGTAGACAACAACCACCCAGGGAGGTACTAGCGTCTTGGTAGTAGGTTGGTAGACATCACCACACCAGGGAGTTATTTTACTAACGACATGTGGTAGTAGGTTTGGTAGACACCAACCACCCAGGGAGCTACTACCGTCCTATGTGGTAGAAGATGGACAGACAACAACCACCCATGGACTATCTACCGTCCATTGGAAGTAGTTGGTAAGACAACAACCACCCAGTGAGGTACTACATCCTGTGGTAGTAGGTTGGTATAGACAACTACCAGCCATGGAGATACTAACCGTCCTGTGGTAGTAGGTTGGTTGACAGCAACCACCCAGGGAGCTACTACCATCCTGTGGTAGTAGGTTGGTAGAACAACACCCAGGGAGCTACAACAGTCCTGGGGTAGTAGGTGGTAGACAACCACCAACCAGGGAGTCCTACTACCGTCCTGTGCTAGTAGGTTGGTAGACAACAACCACACAGGGAACTAACTTCCCATCCTGTGGTAGTAGGTTGGTAGAACAACAAAACCCCCAGGGAGCAACTACGTCCTGTGTAGTAGGTTGGTAGCAACAACCACCCAGGAGGTACTACCGTCCGTGGAAGTAGCTTTGATAGACAACAAACCACCCAGGAGCAACTACAGGCACCCTGGTGGTCGTAGGTTTGGGAGACCAACAAACCACCCAGGGAGCTACTACCTCTTTCCTGTGGTAATATGTTGGTAGACAACAACCCCACCGCAGGGAGCAACTACCGTCCTGTGGTAGTAGGTTTTGTAAGACAAAACCACCCAGGAGCTAAGCACCGTCCGTGGTAGTAGTATTGGTAGACAACAACCAACCAGGAGGTACAACTCCCTGTTGTAGTAGGTGGTAATAGAACAATCACCCAAAGGATGTAACTACCGTCCTGTGGTAGCAGGATTGGTAGACAACAACCACCCAATGAGCTACTACCGTCTCTGTGGTAGTAGGGTTGGTAGACCAACAACCACCAGGAGGAACTTGTCCGTCCTGTGGTATTAGGTTGGTAGACAACAACCACCCAGGGAGCTACTACCGTCCTGTGGTAGTAGGTTGGTAGACAACAACCACCCAGGGAGCTACTACCGTCCTGTGGTAGTAGGTTGGTAGACAACAACCACCCAGGAGCCTACTACCGTCCTGTGGTAGTAGGTTGGTAACAACAACCACCCAGAGGAGCTACTACAACTACCGTCCTGTGGTAGTAGTTGAGTAACAACAACCACCCAGGGAGCACTACCCTCCGTTGTAGTATGTTGGGTAGACGACAACAACCACCCAGAGAGCTACTACCGTCCAGTGGTAGTAGGTTATGAGAGTAGACAACAACCACCCCCAGGGAGCTACTACCGTCCTGTGGTAGTAGGTTTGTAGACAACAACCAACTAGGGAGGTACTACCGTCCTGTGGTGCTAGGTTGGTAGAGAACAACCACCCAGAGAGGTACTACAGTCCTGTGGTAGCAGGTTGGTAGACAACAACCACCCAGTGAGCTACTACCGCCTGTGGTAATAGGTTGGTAGACAACAACCACCCAGGGAGGTACTTCCATCCTGAGGTAGTAAGGTTTGGTAGACAACAACCACCCAGGGAGCTACTACCGTCCTGTGGTAGTAGGTTGGTAGACAGCAACCACCCAGGGAGCTACTACCGTCCTGTGGTAGTAGGTTGGTAGACAACCACCCAGGGAGCTACTACAGTCCTGTGGTAGTAGGATGGTAGACAACCAACCAGGAGCTACTACAGGTCCTGGGTAAAGTAGGTTGTGTAGACAAACAACCAACCAGGGAGGTACTACCGTCCTGTGGTATAGGTTTGTAGGAGAACAATCACCCAGGGAGGGTACTGCACCCGTCCTGTTGGTAGCATGTTGGTAGACAACAACCAACCCAATGAGCTACTACCGTACCTGAGGTATAGGTTGGTAGACAACAACCACCCAGGGAGATACTTCCCATCCGGTGGTAGTAGTTTGTTAACAACAACCAACTACCAGGGAAGCTACTACCGTCCTGTTGAAGTAGTTGGTAGACAAGAACCAACCCTCTAGGAGGTACTAACTAACCGACCTGTGGTAGTAGGTTGAGAGACAAACAACAACCCCGAAAGCTACTACAATCCTGTGGTATAGGGTTGGTAGTCAACAACCACCCCAGGGGGAGCTACTTACGTCCTGTGGTAGTAGGTTGGTAGACAACAACCACTCAGGAGCTACTACCCTCCCTGAGTTAGTACCGTTGGTAGACAACAACCACACCAGGGAGCTAACAATACCGACCTGTGGAAGTAGGTTGGTAGACAAAAACCACCAGGGAGCTACAACCGTTCCTGTGGAGTAGTAGGTTGGTAGACAACAACCACCCCAGGGAGGCACTGCCTGTCCAGTGGTAGTAGGATGGAAGACAACAACCACCCAGGAGCTAACTACCTGTCCATAGTGTAGTAGTAGGTAGAAACAACCACCAAGGGAGCTACTAACCGTCCTGTAGGATAGTAGGTTGGTAGACGAAACCACCACCCAGGGAGCTATTACCGTCCTGTGGTAGCAGGTTGATAACCCAACAACCACCCATGGAGCTACTACCGTACTGTGGTAGTAGGTTGTAACAACCACCACCCCGGAGCTACTAACCGACCAGTGGTAGTAGTTTGGTAGACAACAACCACCCAGGGAGCTACTACCCTCCGTGTAGTAGGTTGGAGAACAACAACCACCCAGGGAGCTTCATAACCGTCCTGTGTAGGTAGGTTGATTGACAACAACCACCCCAGGGAGATACTACCGTCCTGAATGGTAGTAGGTTGGTAACAAGAACCACCCAGGGAGGGTACTGATTACCGACCCTGTGGTAGAAAGGAGGTTGGTAGACAAGAACCACCCATGGAGGTACTAAACCGTCCTGTGGTAGTAGGTTGGAAGACAGCAACCACCCAGGGAGCTACTCCGTCCAGTGGTATAGGATTGTAGACAACAACCACCCAGGAGCTACTACACGTCCTGTGGTAGTAGTTGGTAAACAACAACCACCCAGCGGAGCTACTAACTGTCCGGGTAGTAGGTTGGTAACAACAACCACGCAGGGAGCTACTACCGTCCCTGTGGAAAGTAGGTTGTAGACAACAACACCCAGGGAGGAACTAACCGTCCCTGTGGGAGTAGGTTGGTAGACAACAACCACCCAGGGAGTACTACCGCCTGTGGGTAGTAAGGTTGGTTGACAGCAACCACCCATGGAGCTAACTACCGTCACTGTGTATAGGTTGGAACTAGAACAACCACCCATGGAGCTACTACAGGTAGTCCTGTGGTAGGGGAGGTTGGTAAGACAACCCAACCAGGAGCTACTACGTCCGGCTGTGCTAGTAGGTTAGCAGACACAACACACAGGACCTACTACCATCCTGTGAAGTAGGCTGGTAGACAACAACCACCCAGGAAGCACTACCGTCCTGAGGTAGTAGGTTGGTAGACAACAACCACCCAGGGAGTACAAACCGTCCTGTGGTAGTATATTGATAGACAACAACCACCGCAGGGAGCTACTCTACCAGTCCTGGGTAGTAGGTTGTAACAACAACCAACGCAGGGAGCTACTAACGTCCTGTGGTAGTAAGGTAGGTAGAATCAACACCACCCAGGGAGCTACAACGTCCTGTGGTAGTAGGTTGTAGACAACAACCAACCAGGGAGGTAATCTAACTACCGTCCCGTGTGAAGTAGGTGGTATAGAACAATCACCCCAGGGAGTACTACCGTCTGTGGTTAGCACAGGTTGGTAGACAACAACCACCCAATGAGCTACTACCGTCCTGTGGTATAGTTGTAGACAACAACCACCCAGGGAGGTACTCCGTCCTGTGGTAGTAGGATTGGAGACAACAACCACCCAGAGGAGGTCTACGTCCTGTGGTAGTAGGTTGGTCGACAACAACTCACAAGGGAGCTACTACCGTCCTGTGGTAGTAGGTTGGTAGACAACAATCACCCAGGGAGGTACTACCGTCCTGTGGTAGTAGCTTGGTAAACAACAACCATCCAGGGAGGCACTACCGTCCTGTGGTAGTAGGTTGGTAGACAACAACCACCCAGGGAGGCACTACCATCCTGTGGTACTAGGTTGATAGACAACAACCTCCCAGGGAGGTACTAACGTCCTGTTGTAGTAGGTTGGTAGACAACAACCACCCAGGGAGGCACTAAGGTCCTGTGGAAGTAGGTTGGTAGACAGTAACCACCCAGGGAGGTACTACCGTCCTGTGGTAGTAGGTTAGTAGACATCAACCACCCAGGGAGGTACTACCGTCCTGTGGTAGTAGGTTGGTAGACAACAACCACCCAGGGAGGTACTACCGTCCTGTGGTAGTAGGTTGGAAGACAACAACCACCCAGGGAGGTACTACCGTCCTGTGGTAGTAGGATGGTAGACAACAACCACCCAGGGAGGTATTACCGTCCTGTGGTTTAGTAGTTGGTAGACAACAACCACCCAGGGAGGTACTACCGTCCTGTGGTAGTAGGTTGGTAGACAACAACCACCCAGGGAGGTACTACAGTCCTGTGGTAGTAGGTTGGTAGACAACAACCACCCAGGGAGGTTCTACCGCCCTGTGGTAGTATGTTTGTAGACAACAAGCACCCAGGAAGGTAGTACCGTCCTGTGGAAGTAGGTTGGTACACAACTACCACCCATGGAGGTACTACTGTCCTGTGGCAGTAGGTTGGTAGACAACAGCTACCCAGGGAGGTACTGCCGTCCTGTGGAAGTAGGTTGGTAGACAACAACCACCCAGGGAGGTAGTACCGTCCTGTGGTAGTAGGTTTCTAGGCAACAACCACCCAGGGAGGTACTACCGGCCTGTGGTAGTAGGTTGGTAGAAAACAACCTCCCAGGTAGGTACTACCATCCTGTGGTAGTAGGTTGGTAGACAGTAACCGCCCAGGGAGGTACTACCGTCCTGTAGTAGTAGGTTGGTAGACAGTAACCACACAGGGAGGTACTACCATCCTGTGGCAGTAGGTTGGAAGACAACAACCACCCAGGTAGGTACTACCGTACTGTAGTAGTAGATTGGTAGACAGTATCCACACAGGGAGGTACTACCATCCTGTGGCAGTAAGTTGGTAGACAACAAACACCCTGTGATGTAGTCCAGCTGTTCTTGTGAGGTCTCTGGGGAGACCTAATTTAACCAATTATATGGTCACACCTTGCCTTGGCAAACGTCTGTAGCCACGCCCACGTCTTAGATCTTTTGTTCTTGACGCCTCAGACCTAGGCGTCAGGTCGTACACGTGGTTGTGGAGGGTGCTTGGACCACCATAAAAGCCCAAGGAAGAGCATGATCAGGAGATTCGAGCGGAGCTGCTGCTGGGGTGCAGAGCTCCTGAGCAGAGATTCGAGCGGAGCTGCTGCTGGGGTGCAGAGCTCCTGAGCAGAGATTCGAGCGGAGCTGCTGCTGGGGTGCAGGGCTCGGGAGAAGGCTGCTGAAGTCTCTGGAGGAGACTGTTGGAGGCAGTGGGCAGAGTACTGGCTTGGCGCAGTACTCGTGCTGTGTAGGTCTTGGGACCTGTGGCTTAGTTCCTGTGATGAACTGCCCTCTGAACTATATTGTAAGTTACATTCATTTTGGTCAAGTTGATTGTGTTCCCTGCTTATGTGTACCATCCCATTTATCTAAACCACAATAATGTTCTGTTCCCAAATATATTATTGTACAAAGACTTAATAATAAACTGTGTTTGAGTAGAATTGTAATATTCACTGCCCACCGTTATTTATTCTTTTTTTTTCTTATATTTTATTATGTTTTTATATGAGTGAAGAGTGGACGAGGTATATGTTAGTGAGTAGTGTAGAGTTAATGAGAGTGTCGTGGTGGTCACCACTGACCTGTCATTACCTACCTACCTCCGCTAGTCATCTCACTCCTACCACCTTGCCTGCCTCTCCCCTGCCTACATGATCCCTTACTCCCATATTCCCCACTTATATCCTATTCTATCATTACCCCCCTACATATCATGATGTCTAAGCGGTGGTGGTTCTTATTATTTTTATAGTAGGAACCAGTCCCATGTGCCTTATTTTTGACTGCTCGGTTATACTTGTTATGCTACCATTTGCTACCACTTTTTTTTTCTTGTGTGTGTAAAATCTAAAGTGAATATCTGTATGATATTATAATCCTAGTGACCTTAACTGTCCTTTTTTGACGGTGGGTCTAAATAATTGTTTGGGTGTAATATTATATTTGGTGGAGTTGGTTGTTGGTTTGAGATAAATGGTGGAGAATATCAGTATTTGGGTGAGGCTTTTGGGGGAAGCAATTACTGGCCGAAATTGAATATTTACAGAGGAATGAGAAGTCACCTAGCCCGCCCTGGAAGACTTACCCACAACTGTCACCCATTGATGAGTTGCCTATGATTGCTGTCCACCTGATATGCCCAGTCACCCAGCTGATATGCCCAGTCACCCAGCTGATGTGCCCCAGTAGATGTATTGCTGCCCTGGTCTGTCATCCAGTGTAGTGGGTGTCTGTCTGCGTCACCCAGCCTCTGTGACCATCACCCACGGACCGCCAGTTACCCGCAGTTGCCAGGGATGGGTGACCGCACCTGCTGTTGATGACCTGAAGTGACCTCACCTCACCCCGAGCAACTGACCATTGCCTGCTACTGCTGATGTCGGCTGCTGTGATGCTGTCTGCTATGCTGTGGCCATGCTGTGATGCTGTCTGCTATGCAGTAGCCGTGCTGTGATGCTGGGACCGTGCTGCGATGCTGTGGCCGTGCTGTGTGCTGCTGTGATGCGGCCGTGCTGTGTTGAGATGCTGCGGCCGTGCGGTGATGTTGAGATGCTGCGGCCGTGCTGTGATGCTGGGACCGTGCTGCGATGCTGTGGCCATGCTGTGTGCTGCTGTGATGCGGCCATACTGTGATCGTTGAGATGCTGCTGTCGTGCGGTGATGTTGAGATGCTGCGGCCGTGCTGTGATGCTGGGACCGTGCTGCGATGCTGTGGCCGTGCTGTGTGCTGCTGTGATACGGCCGTGCTGTGATGCTGCGATGCTGCCTAGCTCAAGAGGAGGAGATGGCGGTGATGCTGCAGTGGTGTGTGAGGGATTCTGGTTGATGTGCCAGGACAGGAGAATCTACTATGAAGGAACTGCCATCCTCGGAGATGTGGAAGGACGTGAGCCGCGGAGATGGACTCCAGCTGCTGGGACCAGCCTGCTATCAAGGGCGGTATGGAGGTGTATCCTGCCTTGCTGGTCGACCTGTACGACGCACTGACTTTCTTGGGTTATCCTGGGTGGCTAACCCTCCGGGGTTAAAAATCCGAACGAAATCTTATCTTATCTTATCTTACGACAGGTATGCGGGGATGCCCTGCCAGCCAAGAGAGACAATTAAGAGTGTGAGATGTCCCCAGCCTACTTTGACTTGCCAGAAGTGTTAGTGTTACCTGTGTGAAATAAGGTGACCTTGAAAACGGTCCAGTGATTATGGCCGCCTTGTTTTATGAGGCCAGTGAATCCTAGTAGTGGCATAGGATAATGGAGGGTCTTAGCTGCGATGCCTGCCCTGTCTCGATTTTCAGATGTTGTAGTGTGCATGTGAAGTGTGCCGAAAATGCGACCATGGTGGTCGTGAAGTGGTCCAGTTGCAGTTACTTGAAAGAATGCAACCCGTTGGAGCAGTTTTCCACGCCAAAGAAGCCTAGAGAGGTTTGGCACAATGGATAACGTGCGAGGGTGACTAGCATTGGCTAGTGCATTTCTAGTAGAAGTAGGGAAGGCACTGGAGCCCGATATTTAGTTATAAGGAGAAATGACGGGTAAGGAGGCTTTGCACCAGAGAGCAACTGTTATGCTGGCCAACTGCCAGGTGTACTGATTATGCTGCCTTGTGGTAGATGAGAAGGTTGAGGGAAATATATGTAGTTGAATAATTTTGTATTATGTATAATTTTGTCTTTGTATTGTAATAGATTTAAGGGATTAGGATTAAAATAGTCTAATAACTAGGACAAATTGTCCTAGTTCTCAGATATTTTAAACTGGGGGAGAAAGGGGGATGTGATGTAGTCCAGCTGGGCTTGTGAGGTCTCTGGGGAGACCTAATTTAACCAATTATATGGTCACACCTTGCCTTGGCAAAACGTCTGTAGCCACGCCCACGGTCTGAGGTCTTTTGTTCTTGACGCCTCAGACCTAGGCGTCAGGTCGTACACGTGGTTGTGGAGGGTGCTTGGACCACCATAAAAGCCCAAGGAAGAGCATGATCAGGAGATTCGAGCGGAGCTGCTGCTGGGGTGCAGAGCTCCTGAGCAGAGATTCGAGCGGAGCTGCTGCTGGGGTGCAGAGCACCTGAGCAGAGATTCGAGCGGAGCTGCTGCTGGGGTGCAGGGCTCGGGAGAAGGCTGCTGAAGTCTCTGGAGGAGACTGTTGGAGGCAGTGGGCAGAGTACCGGCTTGGCGCAGGACTCGTGCTGTGTAGGTCTTGGGACCTGTGGCTTAGTTCCTGTGATGAACTGCCCTCTGAACTATATTGTAAGTTACATTCATTTTGGTCAAGTTGATTGTGTTCCCTGCTTATGTGTACCATCCCATTTATCTAAACCACAATAATGTTCTGTTCCCAAATATATTATTGTACAAAGACTTAATAATAAACTGTGTTTGAGTAGAATAGTAATATTCACTGTCCCTGTCTTTTTTTTCTTATATTTTATTATGTTTATATATTTTATTATGTTTATAATGAGAGTGTCGTGGTGGTCACTACTGACCTGTCATTACCTACCTACCTCCGCTAATCATCTCACTCCTACCACCTCGCCTGCCTCTCCCCTCCCTACATAATCCCTTACCTGGAGTTTACCTGGAGAGAGTTCCGGGGGTCAACGCCCCCGCGGCCCGGTCTGTGACCAGGCCTCCTGGTGGATCAGAGCCTGATCAACCAGGCTGTTGCTGCTGGCTGCACGCAAACCAACGTACGAGCCACAGCCCGGCTGATCCGGAACTGACTTTAGGTGCTTGTCCAGTGCCAGCTTGAAGACTGCCAGGGGTCTGTTGGTAATCCCCCTTATGTGTGCTGGGAGGCAGTTGAACAGTCTCGGGCCCCTGACACTTATTGTATGGTCTCTTAACGTGCTAGTGACACCCCTGCTTTTCATTCGGGGATTGTGCATCGTCTGCCAAGTCTTTTGCTTTCGTAGTGAGTGATTCTCGTGTTGCAAGTTCAGTTACTAGTTCCCTTCTAGGATTTTCCCAGGTGTATATAACATGTATCTCTCCCTCCTGCCTGCGTCCAGGGAGATACAGGTTTTAGGAACCTCAAGCGCTCCCAATATGTGAGTGTTTTATCCTCCGTTATGCGCGCCGTGAAAGTCTCTTACATTTTTTCTAGTCGGCATTTCACCTGCCGTGAAAGGTGCGTTAGTGTGCAGCAATATTCCAGCCTAGATAGAACAAGTTGACCCTGAAGAAGGTCTTCATGGGCTAGCCAAACCGCTAGTTTTGAAGTTCTCATAATCCTGCCTGTCCATTTTTTCTACAGAGCGATTGATACAATGGGGTTTTATGGTCCTTGAAGGTGAGATCCTCCGATATGATCACTCCAGGGCTGTGGGGGTCTAGAAAGGGTGTGTCGCTCTATTTGTGCCAGAATTTGTTGTACTCTGATTGAAAATTAAATTTGCCTCATGTTTTTTACCCATATCTGAGTAAAAAAAAAAAAAATTGAAATTTCTCATCGTTGAACTTCATATTGTTTTCTGGCAGCCCAACTGAAAGATTTGGTTGATGACTGCCTGAGCTTTGCAGTGTCCTGCAATGGAAGACACTGTCATGCAGATTCGGGTGTCATCTGCAAAGGAAGACACGGTGCTGTGGCTGACATCCTGTCTATGACGGATATGAGGATGAGAACAAGAGGGGAGCGAGTACTGTGCCTTGTGGAACAGAGCTTTTCAACCGTAGCTCTGGCCTCGGACTTACTCCTGTTGACGACTACTCTCCTCTGTGTTCTGTTGAGTGAGGAAAGTATAGGATATCCATCGACCGACTTTTCCTGTTATTTCCTTTAGCACGCATTTTGTGCGCTATTACGCCTATGGTCACACTTGTCGAATGCTTTTTGCCAAAGGTCCTGTATATATTACATTCTCATTCTTTGTGTCTTCTAGTGCAATTTAGGACCTTGCGTAATATCCAATAGTTGAGACATACAAGAGCGAACCTGTATCAAAACCCATGTTGACCAGGTTGTGTAACTGATGGTTTCTAGATGGTGGTGATTCTCTGCTTCTTAGAGACCCTTTCAAAGAATGTTTATGATAGGGATGTTAGTGCATTGTCTGTAGTTTTCTTTGCTGTGGCTTTACGCCCCCTTCGTGGAGTGTTGGGGCTATGGTCCTGTATGTTTTTAGTAACTGTGGGACGACCCCCGTGATATATGCCTCCCTCTCCAAAGGATGGAAAAGGCTCAGATAGGGGCTTCTTGCAGTTTCTTGATGAACACAGAGTTCCATGAGTCTGGCCCTGTGGCAAGTGCATGGGCAATGTCATTTATCGCTGTTTGGGTCGAGAAGTCATTTGTCGTCAGGATAACATCTGATAGGCTCCTGCCCCAGTGTTCATCAAATTTTTGTGGCTCTCCTCATAAAAAAATTCATTTTGAATCTTCGACTCTCAGTTGGTTGTAGCGGCTTGCTAAAAACTGAGTCATATTGGGACTTGATAGTTCAACATCTTTCTTGCTGTCATCCGTGTAGGAACCCATCTTTTGAAGAGGGCCCAATACTGGACGTTGTTCTCGGATTTAGATTTGGCATAGGTAGAAGAAATACTTTTAGGTTCTTTCGATTCATTTATGGCTTTTAGGTTCTTCCCGCATTTCCTGACTCCTAAAGTCTTCTTTTAGCTTAATTTCGTTGTTCTTGCCTATTTCTAGACCGTGGTCTCCCTACCAATTTCAGATGAATATTGACCTCTTTTAGCCGCTCTGTTTATTCTTTCTCCGTCCGCCTGTAAAGGGACGCCTGTCTGTTTCTGTTTTACATCTACTCCTTCCTCCTTTTTCTTAGAAGATTAAGCCTTGTGATTCATCCGAGGCGACACCGAGTTAAATCTGTCTAGGCGCAAAAGTTGGGGTCTGTGCTGCTTAGTATATCTTTACCAAGCTTATATGCGGTTTAGGACTTGGTATACTTGGTCCCACTTTATGTTTTTGTTTATGGAAGTTGAATTTGGTGAATGCCCCTCGTGGGACTAATCTCATCAGGTCGTCTGGGGCACCGCGCATACAATGACTGAACCTCAATTATGTTGTGATCTGAGATAGTTGTTTTTTTGATATGGTAAGCATTTTCCTTAATCCCAAAAAAGAAACATTTCATCATTGTTAGTGAATGATGGGTCTAGTGTATTCTCGCAGTCTAGTAGCTCTATTATTTTGCCTGGTTTAAATTTGAATTTTGTGAAGATTTAAAGGAAGCTTCGGGGGGGGGGGGGTGGCGTGAGCTGTGAGTTTTCATGCAGTAGCTGCCGGTCCCTGGTGGTTGATTACAGGGCGAGGGGGGGGGGGGGGGGGGGGGGGGGACAATATTATGATTGGCTTATTTTTCCTCATTTTGGTGCCTTAAGTTGAAATCCCCCAGGGAGCAAGATGGTTTGGTGTCAGGAGCTGGAAGGTTTCCAGAACATGGTCAATTTTTAACAGTTGTTCCTGGCATTCGGGGATGTTTGCATCCGGAGTGCTTGTAGACTACCACAATGACTAGGTTTGGTTCTCGTCCTTTACTGCTTAAACTCCACTACATCATTTGAGGCATTTACGGTCTGTGCAAACAAGTGACTCCTGCAATGTACAGGCCAACCCCCCCTTTTGCCTGTTCACTCTGTCACATCTGTTTTGGGGGGGGGGTGGGGATGGGTTTAACAGATTACATATTTCGTTGTCCAAGTGATCCTTTATGTGGGTCTCATGAAAGCCCGCGAACATTGCCCTTATGCCATCTGCCGAGCAGTCCACCGATGAAAGGTATTTTTGTTGTTGTTGCGGCTTAGACCCCTTATATTTGCAAAGAAGAATGTTATCGGACTGGTGGATTGTTGTACTGGGGGCGATTTTTTTTTCCGGCATGTAGTATCTGTATCTGTTGGTTTGGATGGAGGCCATCGACTGTGGTTCCACTCCAGGAATGACTGGATTTGGTGTACGAATTTTCGGCATTTCCTGCCATTTTTTTTTTCCTTCCTGGCACTAAAAACCTCTCCTTCTGAGTGGCTGTGGCTACCCAGGTTTCCCATGGCCAGGATGTTTTTGTATCTTTTTGTCCCCTTTAAGGTATGGGGGGGCCTGGCATTTTAAGTTATAGCACAGTTCTTTCCTGTACTGAAGAGTACACAGTTCAGGTGAAAAAGCTTTACAGGAAGAGAGTTTGCATTTTCCTGTTTGTCATATGGGTATGGCATTTTCTAGGGTGGTCATAGTTGCACGTCCCATCTGTTTTCCAGATTTCCCAGCTCACAGAAATCCAGTGCATAGTATGTGGCACAGCTTGGTTCCGTTTGCCTGGGTTTCTGTACTGTATTCCCTGTTGTGCATGTTTTCCTCCCTGTCTTACCTTCTAACCTTTCCTCCCTAGCACCAACAATGGACATCCCACCATTTGTTTTTGGTAACATATCCTCACTAATGCTAGTGGAGTCCTCTTGTTTGCTATTTCCTGCGGTATTTCTAGTTTGCAATATTGGTTTTATCTTATCTTTGACTACACTTGTTTCCCTAGCTATGGCTCCTGTCCCTATGAGGTCATTTATATGTATTATCCTTCCTGCAAATAATCCCGACTACCTGGACAAAATCTCTCCAGCTCACCATTACTGTCTCCCAGGACAGCATCTCCACCTTCCCCATTACTGTCTCCCAGGACAGCATCTCCAGCTCACCATTTACTGTCTCCCCCCCCCCCAGGGACAGCACCTCCAGCTTCACCATTACTGTCTTCCCCAGACAGCACCTCCAGCTTCATCACCATTACTGACTCCCAGGACAGCACTATCATCCCCGCCATTTACTGACTACCAGGACATCATCTCCAGCCTTACAGTTTCTGACTACATGGCCAGTATCAAGGGCAGTAACATTCAGCCCAGACTTGTTTATGTTTCCCATCGTTGTAGAAAGCTTCCAGGTTTTCTATGTAAAGCAGCTTGATGTTGACCTCTTTTAATACCTTTAGTGAATTTAGTCCACAGATTTTAACTTCATTTGGCATACCCAAAAACACTTTCCCAGTTTTAAAATACGTGCTAGTAGCTAGTTCTTGGATATCTGCACAAGGGGGCGTGAAACCAATTTCCACAAAAATGACAATTTATGCATGTGGAAGCCCGTTTGTTTGACTGACCACAGACTACAACACCAAGCTTCAAATATGATTTGAATGGTTGATTTACTGCAATTCTACTAGCAACTCTCTTGAAAATTCATGTTAATATCATGCCTAGGTATGTGCACGCAACGTTTTGAAAAAACCATCCAGAGTGCGGGGGACATGCAAGGTTTGCCGGTCTCATCAAGGGTCGGACCAGTCAAGGGTTTCGGAACTCAGTCAAGGTTCGGACCAGTTAAGGGTTCGGGGACCAGTCAAGGGTTCGGAGCAGTCTATCTGATCGGAGCATGGGTCACTTATTTAAAACATACTGGTCGGCGATTTGAGGGTTTTTGGGGGGGGGGGGGGGGGGGGTTCTAACACATGAAGGATCTCATGGAATTATCTTACCCGAGTAATATGTGATTTTGATTGATACAAAATTATTAACTTGGCGTGTGAAGAGCCGGTGACTGCGGGCACTGGCCTACAATGACGAACGGTCGAACCTCCACCCTTGTTTATTCAATCGCGTATCATCTTCTCTATTTTTTTTTTCCGTCTCCACCACAATAAATGCTATATTATCACTATAGTTGACCAGTGCAAATTTTGGGAGGAAGGACGCTTTTTCTGTAGTAATAAATTGCTCTCGTGTGTATATTGCGACGCTGCTGGTAACTACAGGTATATGAATTCACAGTAACGTCTGGTATGTTCAAGAAAAAGAAATCTAATGAAGGAGTCACACTCCACCCACTAAGTACCATTATAATACGTTGTTGCTACTTACAGCACTGATTCTGCTATTCACTGGTATCACTAATTATATGCGAGTACACACTACAGGCCAGGAAGATTTATTATAAACAGCTGACCTGTGGTAAGATCTGGCGACTTCTTCACTGCCTCTATAGGCTTTTATCACTTCATTTACAAATTCACTCTGTTTTTCACAATGACACTTTACCTTTATCAATCAATAACTAGGGAGCTCACTATAGTAAATTACACTATACACTATGTATACTCAATGAGAGATCAGGAGGGACTTTCATGCGCTGACTGACACTCTCTGAGATGTGGGTGGTAATTGGATTTGGTTTTTGGCGACTCGGGGGGGGGGACAGGACTTATGGGAGAGTCCCCAGGGCGAGGTCGAGTATCTCTCTCTCTCTAGGTATGATGCACACTAAATTCTCCGGGTTTGACTCAGTATATAATGTTTTCCGCCCAAGATTGGTTCCAGGCGCTAGAGGGATGTATCGTATAGGATTGATGACACAAATTAAAGTTCTAGCACGTAAGAGCGACCGTGAAAACACCCGAAAACGCGGAGCACAACCATATTCCCCACTTATATCCTATTCTATCATTACCCCCCTACATGACAACCCAGGGAGGTACTACTATCATGAGGTAGTAGGTTGGTAGACAACAACCACCCAGGTAGGTACTACCATCCTGTGGTAGTAGGTTGGTAGACAGTAACCTCCCAGGGAGGTACTACCGTCCTGTAGTAGTAGGTGGGTAGACAGTAACCACACAGGGAGGTACTACCATCCTGTGGCAGTAGGTTGGTAGACAACAACCACCCAGGTAGGTACTACCGTCCTGTAGTAGTAGGTTGGTAGACAGTAACCACACAGGGAGGTACTACCATCCTGTGGTAGTAGGTTGGTAGACAACAACCACCCAGGGAGGTACTACCGTCCTGTGGTAGTAGGTTGGTAGACAACAACCACCCAGGGAGGTACTACCGTCCTGTGGTAGTAGGTTGGTAGACAGCAACCACCCAGGGAGGTACTACCGTCCTGGGTTAGTAGGTTGTTACACAACAACATCCCAGGGAATTACTACCGTCCTGTGGTAGCAGGTTGGTAGACAACAACCATACAGGGAGGTACTGTCGTCCTGTGGTAGTAGGTTGGTAGACATTAACCAGCCAGGGAGGTACTACCGTCCTGTAGTAGTAGGTTGGTAGACAGTAACCACACATTGAGGTACTACCATCCTGTGGCAGTAGGTTGGTAGACAACAACCACCCAGGGAAGTACTTCCATCCTGTGGTAGTAGGTTGGTAGACAACAACCACCCAGGGAGGTACTACCATCCTGTGGTAGTAGGTTGTTAGACAGCAACCACCCAGGGAGGTACTACCGTCCTGTGGTAGTAGGTTGGTAGACAACAACCACCCAGGGAGGTACTACCATCCTGTGGTAGTAGGTTGGTAGACAGCAATCACCCTGGGAGGTACTACCGTCCTGTGGTAGTAGCTTGGTAGACAACAACCACCCAGGGAGGTATTACCGTCCTGTGGTAGTAGGTTGGTAGACAACAACCAACCAGGGAGGTACTACCGTCCTGTGCTAGTAGGTTGGTAGACAACAACCACCCAGGGAGGTACTACCATCCTGTGGTAGTAGGTTGGTAGACAACAACCACCCAGGGAGGTACTACCGTCCTGTGGTAGTAGGGTGGTAGACAACAATCACCCAGGGAGGTACTACCGTCCTGTGGTAGTAGCTTGGTAGACAACAACCACCCAGGGAGGCACTACCGTCCTGTGGTAGTAGGTTGGTAGACAACAACCACCCAGGGAGGCACTACCGTCCTGTGGTACTAGGTTGGTAGACAACAACCACCCAGGGAGGTACTAACGTTCTCACAGATCAAGTGGGCAGGAATAGGAAACAAAGACCCTCCACTATAAATAACAATAAAAACCAATGTAAATACTATAATGATCCACAGCTACGCAATCTAACACATGCAGCAGCTGGGAGGATTGGTAAAGCATACTGTGAATGTAGAACCCCAGACCTGCTCAGAACGTTCCAAGCTGCACTAACAAATGCAAGGAATAGAAAGCAAGAACTTAGGCAACAGGAATGGGAATAGTTTGTTAGTGGTTTAAATAGGTCCACCCCTTTAAGTTTGGCTTGGAAAGGTATAAATAAAATAACCAGGAAAAAGACTGGCAATGTTGCTCATCCCTTTCCTTTTGAAAAAGCAAATGACCTCATAAATGACGGGTCCAAAACATCCAGGCATGAAAGCCTTCCATCTCATATTAGAAAAAAATTAGAGAGTACTTCTGAAGAAATGTTGAAACTGATTAATTTTTATGAGCCAAATATTGATGAGAGTGATTGCCTCTTACCGAGTATGAATTAGATAATGCTTTAAACCCAAAGGTCGACAACTGCCCCTGAAGAGGAGGTATAACCTATGATATTCTCAGAACTCTAAGGCACGTGCTGATAACCCTTTGTTGGCACTGTATAATCTCATTTTACATTGAGGGCGCTCTTCCTACTTCTGGACCAATAGTCTCATTGTGCCTACCCCTAAGCCCAACAGCCTGATACATTTAGGCCGATCTCCTAACTAGTTGTCTTTGTAAAACTTTTGAAAGAATGATGCTTAACAGACTGTACTACAAAATCAGACACCAACTTTCCCCTACCTCTATGGGTTCATGAAAGGTAAAAGGGGGCAGAACTGTATTTCCACCTTTCTCACTGCCACACATCTACTAGTTTTACCATTTTTCTTGATCTAAAAATCTGCATTTGATATTGCGAACAGAACCTTTTATACTACATGAACTAGCCAAAATGAATATTGGGGGTAGCTTACTCTGCTGGATAATAGGATACCTGTCAAATAGAGTATCCTCTGTCCTTTACCAAGGCTTCAGAAGTGATTCTAAAAGAAATGTCTTTAGGCACACCGCAGGGAGGGTTTTTTAGTCCCATGCTATTTAATATTCTGATTAATGCTCTCCTAAATGCTCTACCTGCCTCACCTAAACATATAGCTGTAAGTATGCTGATGATATCATGATCCATACAACAGGGCATAAGAAGATGAATTACCATTCTTAATGAAGTTCAAGCAATTTGTAATCGACTAGGCCTCATAATATCTTCCTCTAAAACAAAGATATTAACAGCAAACGACATCCCCCACCCATCTATTTTCAGGGGGAAATCATTAGCTACGTTAAAAATTACAGATATCTTGGTGTAGATGTACCCTTTAACAAATCCACTATACCACAAAATAAAAAAGAAATGTAAAGCTAGGCTAAATGCTCTCAAAGCTGTGCTGGCTACAATCCCAAACTATGGTGCAAATGTGAGAATTGTGGGGATGATGTTCATAGCCTATGTTAGGTCCTTAATTGATTATGCTGCTCCCCTGTTGATATTAGCTGAGAAAGTTCCCTCCGACCCTTGGAGTTAATGCAAAAATGAAGCTCTCAGGATTATTCTTGCCTTCCCAGATCTAAAAAAAGTTCTTAACATGAGGAAGAAACTTGGTATTTCTAGTATCAGTGATAGGATTGTTTAAATTAACACTGTACTCGGTATTAGAATGTTGAGAAACGAACCAGACACTGTCACAGTGAATCTTTTCCAAGTGTCTAGAGGTAAATACCACAGATCTAAATGGATTGTGAAAACGTGCAATTGCATTAAGTTTTATAACCTGCATGAACTGTAAACACTGTAGGGAACAAGAGCATTTCACCCCTCCATGGAAGATGTGTTCATTTAATATCACATACCCACAAGTCCCTCCCAAGAAGCTCATTGCTAGTAATCCCTTCCTTAAATCTCTTGTTAGAGCAACTGCTCAAGAAGAAATTTCTCACCTAGCTGGTAGTAATAAGTTATCCCAAGTTATATACACTGATGGATCTAAACAGGAGTCTTTGGCAGGGCTGCATCTGCGCTTGTTGCCTCCTCCCAAGTAAGAACGATAATAAATTTGTTGAGTTAGGCATTTAAAAATTAACACTGGGCGTCTACACTGCAAATTAATTGTTTGCAATCCTAATGGCGCTAAAGCTAACCTATGACACTGAGCTTGGACTCTATCATCATTACTGATTCTATGTCATCATTGAAGGGTCTTGGCTCATATAATGACTCCAACAACATCTCATTGGGAAGCCAGGTAAGATACTCAAAAATTAGGGACAAAGGAATTAATGTACAATTGCTATGGATCCACTCACACATTGGATTACTCCCTTTATGATAAAGTTGATATGTTAGCCAAGAGAGTATCGAGAAGGGAGAATGTAGAATTATAACTTTGGGTATAACTGTGTCAGCATTTAGGAATAATATTAGGAGAGAAGTAAAAAAATGAAAATGATTGTTATAGGAATGCAGTTAGAAGCCCGAGTAGATCTATAACCCACTATGATACATGAACGTAAATAAGTATGTTTATGGAGCAACTTGTAATGTGAACAGACTGACTGATGTTGTGGGGGCCAGGCTTAGGTTTGGGTTACAATACTTCTGGATTTGGGAGACACACAGATGATGATAAAAAAATGTAAATTATGTGATCAGGCATATGGTCACTTCTTGAACACATGTCAAATTTGTCCATATTGAGGAATACAGAGACAGACAGTAAAAAACCTATGTGACTGTAAAGATATTATTAAAAAAAAAGATAAAAATATACTAACAAATTTCCTAAATTTGCTTGTAACAAAAGTGAAATTGATATGTAATAAAATCCTATGTATTCCTTTAACCCCTTTTGGGGGCCCGTTTTTGGCCCTTTTTTGTATCCATATGCTCTCGCGCAACCGTCCACAGGATGGATATGGGGTGCACAATAAACTAGCCACTTCGGTGGCAAAATCTAAAAAAATCTACCATATTCATCACTAAAGCAAGTGGTGCTAATACAAGATAATTGGTTAGAGTAATAGATTGCAATACCACCCCAACTTGGTTTGGTATGCAGTTGTGAATTGCTGTGTATCCTGGTAGAGGGTAGATATCTATTGTGTCCTGCTTAAGCCAGGTCTCAGTAAGAATAATGCAGAAGGGTGTCTTTAGTGATTCAAGGAGTGCCAGGAGGTCATCATAATGTTTGCTTAAGGACCTGATGTTGTAGTTAAGTACTGATAGACTTTTAGCATTGTTTAGGAAAGTGCTGGCTTGTGTTGCTGTTTAATAAAGGCAGTTACTTTCCAATAGGTTTTGATTGGGTGTCAGATTAAGGAGGTTTAAATCAGGGTCAACGTAATCAATCATCTTCTAGGTTTAAATTATGGTTATTTATATCCTGAGTTGTGTGTTGAGTTCTAGTACTGATATCTGTAGTGGTGGGAAGTCTGGACAAGTAAATAGCTAGAGTATTTTGGTCATATAGAGTATAGTCACTACTACACATAATGCAGTTGATGTTGTCTATGTGTTGTGCTGGAATGAACTATGAGGTTTTATGAGAATGATACACATTAATCTCCATTCAAATTGGTGAGTGATATTAAGATATTCTCCTTCTGTTATGTATATGTGTACATATATAATAATTTTTTAATTTTAATATACAGTCAACAAATTTATATATTTACCAGAATTCCTGGTGATACATATTTCATTTGTAATTAATAGGTCTAAAACAACTTGTGGATATGACAGTTGTAGGTATCGAAGGGGATATTTTTGCGACCTATGTGTCCCAAATTCCTACTTGTCTATGTAACTCTGATAAATAATAATTATCTTTGTTATCATTTACTGTTATATACATAATGAGTTACATTCAGATAAATGCAAATTTCCACAGATAGTATGCATACGGTTTGGAGATTTTCTTGGAAATTTGTTGTACATGTGTTTCAAATATGAGTCTATTATCAAGGTGGATTCCTAAGAATTTTCCCTCTGTGAGCTTTGTGATAGATGATCCGTTTATAATTATGTTAAGAGGAACATCTGTAGTTCTTTTGTTAATCATCATCCAGGTAGATATTTTCTGTAATTCGGTATTTACAGTATTGGCTAGTATGACTGTGATTGAGTGAGAGAAGATATATGAAGTGTCATCTGCAAATAGTGTGGATTTGAGTAGTTGCGATGCATTTGGTAGGCAATTTATGTAAACGAGAAAGAGAAGAGGGCCAAGGACACTTCCTTGTGGGACACCAACTGTAATTGGTTGTGTGGAAGAGTTTGCTCCATTTGTGTACACATATTGGCTTCTGTTGCTAAGGTATAACTTTAGGTAGTTGAGGGAGTGCCCTCTTATACCATAGTGTGATAATTTTATGTGCAGCAAATCATGGTCAACTCTATCAAAAGCTTTACGCAAATCAATGAAGATCCCCAGGGGGACTTCTTCTTTCTCCATTTTCTTGAATATTTTTCTAGCGGGTATAAAACCTCTTTCCCGTTTTTTTAATTAAAGGGCCAAACCCAAAACTGACGGGGGTTGAGTATGTTGTGGGAGATGGTAGGAATAATTCATTTATAAAAAAAATTTTTTTCAAAGATTTTGAGATAAGGGAAAGGGTTGGGGATATGGCCTAAAAGTTATTCAGGCTTTTTGGGTCTCCTCCTTTATGTACCCGGGGTTGCCCCCTAAATTTATTTTGAAAACTGTGGGGAAAGGGTAGAGGTTTTCAATTTTTTTGGTTTAAAGAGTTTAAAATGATTGGTGACAGCCCCTTAGGGAAAGCTTTTTTGTAATTAAGGGGGGAAAGGGTTTTAAATCTGTTTGGTCTTGTTTTTTTTTAGTGTTGATAAAAAGGGGATTTTTCTCCCGGGGGTTATTTTTGGAGCTAGGAAAAAGGTGTTCGGATAGTTCCATTTAAGTAGTCATTGGGGGGTTTTTGGGGTTTGGGGAATTTTACCCGCCGGGGGGTTTTTTTTTTTTTTCCCATTTTGGAAAGAAAACATTAAGCCCCTTTTTGGGCTGTTTCATTTTGGGGGGAAATTGGGGCTCATCTGATTTTGTTTTTTTGATTACTCTGTTTCCTGATATCTTTTTCTTTCCCTTTTAAATTCCGATGGGTTTTTTCCCAGGTTTTTTTTAAATTTTCACTTTTTTAATGTTGGATAATCTGTTCTCATAATACATTTTTTTGCTTTTTCTCATCGGGAGCTGTTTAGGATTAGATAACTTTGGGGTTTGATCTCTGGTTATTTTGCCCTTCTGTACTGTTTTTTATATAGGTGTTTTTGTATTTATGTTTTTTGAGGATGCTGGGTTTTTAGCCCGGGGAACTTTTTCATCTCTTAGCTGTGTTTCTTTTAGTTTTCTGGGGGGCAGTGCTTTTTAAAAAGGAATTGGGTTTTTTTTTTTAAAAAAATTAAATTAATACTTTCGGCGGGTCGGAATTCTACCGGGTGTCCAGTCAATTTTTGTCACGGGGCCGCTTTTGAATTATTAATGGCTGCCCCCTTTAATTTGGGGGGAATTTACCTAGTTTGGTTTAAAGAGAAAGGTGGGGTTGGGGTCGGGTATTATCTTTTAATTTTTCCCTGATTTTAAAAGGGGATATGGTTTTTGCCCAAAGGGGGGGAAGGGGGGGGGAAACCCTTTGGGCCTGTAACTTTGGGGAGGTTTTTAAGGGTTGGGTACAACATGCATTTACTCATATGTTTGTGAATTCAGTAACGTTGGGCCCGGTCTTGAGGGATTTATTTTAAGTCTCCTGAGAAAAGTAAATGTTTCTTTATTAATGTGTCTAAATTTATTATACTTCCTGGGTTTTTCACTAAAACTGCTAATTTTTGACTGTGGTACTCTGTAGATTTTTGTCACTGTGAGGGGTTTTTTGTGGGTTTTTGGGATTTAAATTTTAGCTATTATAAAATTCCCCCATGTTCATCCCTTTTTAAAAATAATTATTGACACATTCAGTTGGTCTAGTATACATGCTGTGCCACCCCCCTTTTTGATCTGGGCCCACAGTTTTTTTATGGCTGTGTTAAAACCCGGGAAAGTCATAGAAAAAAAATCGGGAGTTCAGGCTTTAGGGCCCGGTTTGGTGAAGAAAATGGAAAGGGCATACCGGGAAGCAGGGAATTTTTAAAAGCATAGGGCATCGTAAAAAGTTTGCTTAAAAAAATCTGACATTTAGTTAAAGACAGTTATGTTTTGTTGGGTCGGGGAAAATGCCTTTGGGGGGGGGGGTGCTGTGTAGTAAATTTTATTACTTTTTTTATTCATTTTAAATCATTCAGTAAGAGATTGGTACAGGATCAATGCTTTTAATTAATAAATTTTTTAGTGAATCTAAAATTAAGCTTAAGTATTAAAACAAAGGGAAAATATTTTAAAACTAAAAAATAACTCCGTAATTTTTGTAACAAAATTTTAATATATGAAGTAAGGTAGTTCTTTAAAGCTATAATAAAGGGAAAATAAGAAAGGACTAAAATAAGCGCGGTAAACCCCAAATTTTCATGACCCGAAAAGTCACTATGATTTAAAAATTTTTTTTAGGGGTAAAAACTGGGTTGTTATATAAGTTTGAGCAATTTAAATGCACTAAAAAAGTAAAAAAAAATTTTGAGGTGAAATTGCCGACCTTTGAAATGTACAGAGAAATTTCAAAGGCATGCAAAATGGAGATAAAACCCCCAATTTCTGGGGGCGCTTGAGTTTTTTTTAAACCCCCTAAACCCTTTAAAAGCAGGAGGGGGAAAATACATGATTTTTAACAAAATGGAAAAAACCTAGAGGGAACTAGTTTCCGAACTTGCACACAAAAACACTCACTAGGGAAATCAAAAAAAGATTGGCAACGATCAAACATTCCCCCCAATGAAAAGCAGGGGTTACTAGCACGTTTAAAAGACCTAAATAAGTTTTCGGGGCCCGAGACGTTCAAAATGCCTCCCGCACAAAATAAAGGGGGGTTACCAACAACCCCGCAAGTCCTTTTAAGCCGGGAAATGACAAGCCCCAAAGTTTTTAAACCCGATCACCGGGCTGTGGGTTTGTACGTTGGGCCCGCGTGCAGCCAGCCCGCAACAGCCCGGTTTATCAGGCTCTGACCCCCCAGAGGCCTGGTCACAGACCGGGGCCGGGGGGGGCTTGGGCCCCCGGAAAATCTCTCCAGGTAAAATCCCCGGTACTTGGGACAACAGTAAAAGATATTACAAGGAATTGCACAATAATTAAAAAGGGAAAATACACTAAATTCACCGGGGGCTGATCCCCGACCCCTGCCCACCAAATTTTGGTATTTCAATATAAAAGGGACCCAAAATAAGTAGTGGTAAATAAACCATCCCCTGGGGGACTTGAAAAAGCAATCGTGTCATTAAAAGATTTTAAATTTGTCAATAAATGGTAAAAAAAAATTAAATAGATAGCAAAACCCTGAATAAAAACAATTTAGGAGTAAAATTTGACTTTCGCACAAAATTTAGCAATTAAAAAGCAAAAAAAAAGTAAAAAGTATTTTAGGAAGTTGGGGTTTGCTAGTGAAAGAAAGTTTCCCGTAGAGTTCGGATAAACCCGGGGAAGGGGGGAGTGTGGGGGTCCAACTCTGATGGGGCTTGACCAAAGGGGTCCCCTAAATCTGATTGGGAAAATTTAATTTTTTCCTCTATTTACAAAAAACCCCTCAAGGAAGGGGCCTTCATGTTTTTGGGGAGGGGGTCTTATTTTTGTGAAATTTGAACTGGGGCTCCCTTCCCGATTAAGCCGAATGCCTTCCACCCTCCCCTCTCCAGGCGCCCGTTAATCCTCCCCCGTTTAGCGGCTTCTCCTTGATTATAATAATAATAATATTTAGAAAAAATTTTGATTTTGCCACCGAAATGGGTAGTTTTTTTTGGGGGCCCCCATATCCATCCTGTGGCGGTAGCCCCGAGAGCAAAGGATAAACAAAAGGCCCAGGGGAAATAGGCCCCAAAAAGGGTTTTAACAAAGGAAAAACATAAGGGTTTATATCTACCTATCAAAAGTTTCCCCTTATCTGTTAAAAAGCAAATTTTGGAAATTTGCCCTTTTGTAAATCTGGTATTTATTTTTATTAAAAAGACAACTTGACATGTCACTAGGTTATTTTAAAACTGTCTGTCTCTGTTTTCCTAAATAAGGGGACAATTAAGCCATATGTTAAAGAGAGTGACCAAGCCGATCACTAATTTTCATTTAGTTGATCTCATCTGCGTTTTCCCCAAACTCCCAAAGTACTTGTCCCCAAGCCTAACCCTGGCCTAAAAACATCATCAGTCTGTTCCTTTTGCAAGTTGCTCCAAAAACCTACTTATCTACGTTCATTTTATCATAGTGGGTTATAGTCTACTCAGGCTTCTAACTGCACCCTATAACAATCATTTTCTTTATTTACTTCTCCCTAATATTTTTCCCCAATGCAGACACAGTTATACCAAGTTATTTTCTACATTCCCCTTTTGGGGTCCTTTCTGGAACATATAACTTTATATGAAGGAGTAATAAAAGTGGAGGATCCATAGCAATTGTCATTTTTTCCTTTTGCCCCTAATTTTTTAGTACTAACCTGGTTTCCCCCAATGAGTGTTTTGGAGTCATTATATGAGTCAAGAGCCTTAAATGATGAAAAGGTCTGTAATATGATAGAGTCAAGCTCGTGTCATAGGTTAGCTTTAGCGCCATTTTTTGGGTTGCAAACAAATTTAGTTTGCAGTGTAGACCCCAGTTGTTAATTCTTTGCCCAAATCAACAAATTTATTATCGTTCTTAACTAGGGAGGGGGAAAAAAGAGCAGATGCAGCCCTCCAGAAGACTCCCGTTTGATCCCTCATGTATATAACTTGTGAAACTTTACTACCGCTAGGGGAGAAATTTCCTTACAGTTGCTCTAACAAGAGATTTTAAGGGAAGGATTACTAGCAATGAGCTTCTTGGGAGGGACTTGTAGGTTGTGATTTTAAAAAGAACACATCTTTCCAGGAGGGGTGAAATGCCTTGTTTCCACATGAACAGTTCATGGGTTATAAAACAAATCAAATTTCCTTTTCACATCCTTTAAACTGTGGTTTTACCTCTAGACACTTGGTAAAATTTCCCGTGACGTGTCGGTTCGTTTCCAAAATTCTAATACCGGAAAATGTTTAATTTTTAACAATCCACATGATACTAGAAAAACCAAGCTCCTTCCCCATGTTAAGAAATTTTTAATCTGGGACAGCCAAGAAAATCCTGAGAGCTTCATTTTGCATTTAAACCCCAAGGGTCGGAGAGAACTTTCTCTAGCTAAACAACATGGGGCAGCAAAATCAATTAAGACCTAACAAGGCTATGTACATCATTCTCACATTTTCACATTAGACCATAGTTGGGTTGTAGCCCGCAACACTTTGAGAGCTTTACCTAGCTTGCTTTCTTTTTTGTTTTGGGTATAGTGGGTTTGTTAAAAGGGGACATCTACACCAAGATACGTAAATTTTAACGTACTAATGATTTCAACCCCTCCAACTCAGACAATTGGTTGAGCGGTCACTCTGGGGGTACATCAACAAGCACGATCACGTCTGCTACAAAAACTAGTAATGTGTGGGGTTGACACCATCTTTTGGCAGTCACTGTTTGTCAGCCACCTGACCATGATCGGGGCTTTATACTTCCTGATGACGCTGTCTTTTTGGGGGGGTACCAACATGCACTGCGCATAAAGTACTGGAGAACAACAATGGTGTTTGAAAAAAACAACTTGACACCACGAGGAAAAAAAAAGAGTTCAAATGGTACTCAACCCACAGATATCAGCATTATGAAAAAAGAGAGGTGTGAAAAGAACAAAATATGATTCATGGT
>NC_069458.1:11323048-11340078 GCF_026875155.1 Cherax quadricarinatus | reverse complement strand
AGTATGGTAGGGAAAGAGGTATCACGTGGGCGCCTGTTACGAGCGGGGTCCCACAGGGGTCAGTTCTAGGACCAGTGCTATTTTTTGATATATGTAAAACGACATGATGGAAGGAATAGACTCTAAAGTGTCCCTGTTCGCAGATGACGTGAAGTTGATGAGAAGAATTAAATCGGACGAGGATTAGGCAGGACTGCAAAGAGACCTGGACAGGCTGGACATGTGGTCCAGTAACTGGCTTCTCGAATTCAATCCAGCCAAATGCAAAGTCATGAAGATTGGGGAGGGGCAAAGAAGACCGCAGAGTATAGGCTAGGTGGACAAAGACTACAGACCTCACTCAGGGAGAAAGACCTTGGGGTGACCATAACACCGAGCACATCACCGGAGGCACACATCAACCAAATAACTGCTGCAGCATACGGGCGCCTGGCAAACCTGAGAATAGCGTTCCGATACCTTAATAAGGAATCGTTCAAGACACTGTACACTGTGTATGTTAGGCCCATACTGGAGTATGCAGCACCAGTCTGGAACCCACACCTGGTCAAGCACGTCAAGAAGTTAGAGAAAGTACAAAGGTTTGCAACAAGGCTAGTCCCAGAGCTCAAGGGAATGTCGTACGAGGAAAGGTTAAGGGAAATCGGACTGACGACACTAGAGGACAGAAGGGTCAGGGGAGACATGATAACGACATACAAGATGCTGCGGGGAATAGACAAGGTGGACAAAGATAGGATGTTCCAGAGAGGGGACACAGGGACGAGGGGTCACAACTGGAAGCTGAAGACTCAGACAAGTCACAGGGACGTTAGGAAGTATTTCTTCAGTCATAGAGTTGTCAGCAAGTGGAATAGCCTAGCAAGTGAAGTAGTGGAGGCAGGAACCATACATAGTTTTAAGAAGAGGTATGACAAAGCTCAGGAAGCAGAGAGAGAGAGAGGACCCAGTAGCGATCAGTGAAGAGGCGGGGCCAGGAGCTGAGTCTCGACTTCTGCAACCACAATTAGGTGAGTACAATTAGGTGAGTACGCACACACACACATATATATATGTATTATATATATATATATATATATTATATATATATATATATATATATATATTTGCAAGGAATTTGCGAGAGCAGGCGAAATATGCACAAACACTGATCTCTGGCTGAAGGAGACTCGAAACCTACGAACCTTGGAACAAGGTACGCAGTGCTTTATCAATCTACCCACACTGGACCAATACCATGGAGTCCAGCTTGCGTTAGGCTTTGATCCAAGGCAGCCAGCTGTCAGGTATTGGTCCAGTGTGGTGAGCTTGGTATAGTACTGCGTACCTTGTTCCAAGGTTCGTAGGTTCGAGTCTCCTTTAGCCAGAGATCAGTGTTTTATATATATATATATATATATATATATATATATTATATATATATATATATATATATATATATATAATATATACGCAATAAAATCACAGGTAAGGAAGCTGTGATTTCTTGTATAGGGCAAGGAGGAATAACATCTTGTAGGAGTGATGATGAACCAGTTGTGAGTGTGGGCGAAGTTAATGAGGCATTGTGTAGAATGAGCGGGGTAAAACAGCTGGGATTGATGGGATAAAGATAGGAATGTTAAAAGCAGGAGTGGTTAGTGCTTTTATTTAATAAATGTTTGGAAGAGGGTAAGGTGCCTAGGGATTGGCAGAGAGCATGCATAGTTCCTTTGTATAAAGGCAAAGGGAACAAAAGAGAGTGCAAAAATTATAGGGGAATAAGTCTGTTGAGTATACCTGGTAAAGTGTATGGTAGAGTTATTATTGATAGAATTAAGAGTATGACGGAGAATAGGAAAATAAGTATGACAGGGTGGATGGTGGGGGGTATTGTAGCAGATGTTGCAGGTGTATGACAGGGTGGAAGAGGGGGGGGGGTATTGTGGCAGATGTTGCTGGCGTATGACAGGGTGGATGGTGGGGGGTATTGTGGCAGATGTTGCAGGTGTATGACAGGGTGGATGGTGGGGGGTATTGTGGCAGATGTTGCAGGTGTATGACAGGGTGGATGGTGGGGGGTATTGTGGCAGATGTTGCAGGCGTATGACAGGGTGGATGGTGGGGGTATTGTGACAGATGTTGCAGGTGTATGACAGGGTGGATGGTGGGGGGTATTGTGACAGATGTTGCAGGCGTATGACAGGGTGGATGGTGGGGGTATTGTGGCAGATGTTGCAGGCGTATGACAGGGTGGATGGTGGGGGGTAATTGTGACAGATGTTGCAGGCGTATGACAGGGTGGATGGTGGGGGGTATTGTGACAGATGTTGCAGGCGTATGACAGGGTGGATGGTGGGGGGTATTGTGACAGATGTTGCAGGTGTATGGTGTAGGAGGCAGGTTACTGAAAGCAGTGAAGAATTTTTACGAGGATAGTGAGGCTCATGTTAGAGTATGTATGCAAGAGGGAGATTATTTCCCAGTAAAAGTAGACCTTAGACAAGGATGTGTGATATCACCGTGGTTGTTCAATATATTTATGGATCGTGTTGTAAGAGAAGTGAATGCTCGGGTGTTGGCAAGAGATGTGGAGTTAAAAGATAAAGAATCTAACACAAAGTGGGAGTTGTCACAGCTGTTCTTTGCTGATGACACTGTGCTTTTGGGAGATTCTGAAGAGAATCTTCCAATATTAAAAGTGAATATAGGAAAGAGTAAGGTGATGAGGATAACGAAAGATTGGTTATCCACGAACCCTCACAACACTGCTCCCCGCAACAACTACAAACAGTCGCACTGGGATGGACCGATAGTGGAAAATATAGCCTCAACAGCGCTTCAGAGTGTGTCAGGGAAGGATAGAGCCTGCCTCCTGGCAGTGAGAGCCCCTCATGCAGGGAACTTTCTTTTGGCTGTTCCTAACTCAAGCCTTGGCACACACCTCGACACACAGATCATCTCCATAGGTGTTGCCCTTCGACTTGCCGCCCCTATTCTCGCCGAAGACAGGTGTATTTGTTTCAGTGAAGCAGCAGACCAATTCGGGTACCATGGTCTTGTGTGCCGTAAATCCGAGGGAAAGATTGCAAGACATGAGGAGGTTAATAACATTATCAAGAGGAGCTTCACAACAGTCGGATGCCCAGCAGTAAGGGAGCCATCCCAACTATGCAGATCTGATGACAGCCAGAAGCGTCCAGATGGTATCACCCTTCAAGCCTGGACAGACGGTAAGCAAGTGATGTGGGACTACACATGTGCATCTACCTTGGCTGATACCTAACTCCAATACACCAGGGAGGAAGGAGGGGCAGCTGCCAGCTTCAGGGAGTCCAAAAAGTACAGCAAATATGGAGAACTTGCCCATCATTATATGTTTGTTCCCACAGGCTCAGAGACCCTTGGTTCATGGGGAAAGAGTGCATCTAAGTTCCTTAAAGAGCTAGGCAAAAGACTCATCAGGGTAACTAGGGATCCCAGGGCAGCTAGTTTTCTGTTCCAGCGGCTCAGTGCGGCTGTTCAAAGGGGTAATGCCTGCTGTATTCTGGGCCCGCGCCCCAGCTCTGAGGAGCTGGATGAGATTTTAGCATTATAATCAGTGACAAACTCGTAACAATATGTACTAGACATATATCTCTCGCACCTCATGTACTGTATATGCCATCTTCATATCTCTTAAATTTTTTGTACCATATTATGTAATAAAATGTACCTATTGGTTAAAAAGAATGAAAAGATGGGGTGGTAGGGGAAGTGGAATATTCAAATGGCTTCAGGCCCCGCTGTCATCTGCGACTGCTTGACAGAGTGGAGAACAGAGCAAGACGTCTCATCTCTCGCCTGGACCCATCCTGTATAGATCTGTTATTTCAGCAGAGCCTTCAACATAGGAGGGATATGGGTGGCCTTACTGTTATGTACAAGGCCAATATTGTCAAAGTATCACACTTGGATCCACTTCGAGGACAGAATGAAACAAGCTTTTATGCCACAAGACTGGCAGCCAGCAGCAACTTCACTCTGGCTGTACCCTTCTCCAGAACATCACTCCATCTGAGATCATATATACCCAGGATGACTCGAGTATGGAACACATTCGTACAGCATAATGATGTCAACGAGATAAAGTCAGATGACCAGATGAAAAATCTGGCCCATAGATGGCTCCAACTTCATGCTGTTCCCTACTTGCATGTCTCATAACAATAAAAATGCTTTCAAATGAGCTGATGTAGGTAACAGCTATTAGCTTGTCAATAAAGTTAGGAATCCTTAACCTTGTCAAACGACTGCAAAAAAAAAAAAAGGAAGAAATCCAAATATTACCATGAAACCTCTTTATCCACTTCTCCGAGACGGTGGGTCCCAGAGTAGTAGGTTGGTAGACAACAACCACCCAGGGAGGTACTACCATCCTGTGGTAGTAGGTTGGTAGACAACAACCACCCAGGGAGGTACTACCATCCTGTGGTAGTAGGTTGGTAGACAACAACCACCCAGGGAGGTACTACCATCCTGTGGTAGTAGGTTGGTAGACAACAACCACCCAGGGAGGTTTCTACCAATCCTGTGGTAGTAGGTTGGTAGACAACAACCATCCAGGGAGGTACTACCATCTTTTGGTAGTAGGTTGGTAGGCAAAAACCACCCAGGGGGTTTCTACCATCCTGTGGTAGTAGGTTGGTAGACAACAACCATCCAGGGAGGTACTAACCCTCTTGTGGTAGTAGGTTGGTAGAAAAACAACCACCCAGGGAGGTACTACCATCCTGTGGTAGTAGGTTGGTAGACAACAACCACCCAGGGAGGTACTACCATCCTGTGGTAGTAGGTTGGTTTGACAACAACCCACCAGGGAGGTACTACCATCCTGTTGGGGAGTAGGTTGGTAGACAACAACCACCCAGGGAGGTACTACCATCCTGTGGTAGTAGGTTGGTAGACAAAAACCACCCAGGGGGGTACTACCATCCTGTGGTAGTAGGTTGGTAGACAACAACCACCCAGGGAGGTACTACCATCCTGTGGTAGTAGGTTGGTAGACAACAACCACCCAGGGAGGTACTACCATCCTGGGGTAGTAGGTTGGTAGACAACAACCATCCAGGGAGGTACTACCATCTTGTGGTAGTAGGTTTTGGGAGACAACAACCACCCAGGGAGGTACTACCATCCTGTGGTTTGTAGGTGGTAGACAACAACCACCCCGGGAGGTACTACCATCCTGTGGTAGTAGGTTGGTAGACAACAACCACCCCGGAGGTACTACCATCCTGTGGTAGTAGGTTGGTAGACAACAACCACCCAGGAGGTACTACCGTCCTTGTGGTAGTAGGTTGGTAGACAGCAACACCCAGGGAGGTACTACCGTCTGTGGTAGTAGGTTGGTAGACAACAACCACCCTGGGACGGTAATACCGTCCTGTGGTAGTAGGCTGGTAGACAAAACCACCCAGGGGAGGTACATACCGTCCTGTGGTAGTAGGTTGGTAGACAAAACCACCCCACGGACGGTACTACCGTCCTGTGGAAGTAGGTGGTAGACAACAAACCCCCTGGGAGGTGACTACCGTCCCTGTGGTAGTAGGTTGGATACAACAACCAACAGGGAGGTAATACCGCCCTGTGGTAGTAGGTTGGTAGACAACAACCACACAGGGACGGTACTACGTCCTGTGGTAGTAGGTTGGTAGACAACAACCACCTGGGAGGTTACTACAATCATGTGGTAGTTGGTTGGTTAGACAACAAGCACCCAGGAAGGTAGTACCGTCCTGTGGAAGTGGGTTTGGGTACACAAAACCACCATGGAGGTATACTGTCCTGGGGCAGTAGTTGGTAGACAACACTACCCAGGGAGGTACTGCCGTCCTGGGGAAAAGTTTTTTGGTAGACAACAACCACCCAGGGAGGTAGTACCGTCCTGGGGTTAGGTTTTAGGCAACAACCACCCAGGAGGGTACCCCGGCCTTTGGGGTAGTAGGTGGTAGAAAACAACCTCCCGGGTGGGTACTACCATCCTGTGGTAGTAGGTTGGTAGCAGAAAACCGCCCAGGGGGGGTATACCGTCCTGTGTGTGGGTTTGGTAGACATAACCACCGGGGAGGTACTACCATCCGGGGCAGTGGGTTGGAAGACAAAAACCCACCCAGGTAGGTACTCCCGTCTGTATAGTAGAGGTAGACATACCACACAGGGGGGGTACACCTCCTGTCGTAAGTTGGAACAACAAACACCCGTGATTATCCCCCTTTTTGTAGGTCTCTGGGGAGACCAATTTAACCAATTATAGGGCAACCTTGCCTTGGCAAACGTCGTAGCCACGCCCACGTCTTTAAATTTTTGTTCTTTACGCCTCAGCCTAGGCTCAGTCGACCGTGGTTGGGAGGGTGCTTGGCCCCATAAAAGCCCCAAAAAGAGCAGATCAGGGGGATTCGAGCGGGGCGTGGGGGTGCAGGCTCCTGACGAGATTTGGCCCGGGCTGCGCTGGGGGCAGACTTGAGCAAAATTCGAGCGGAGCTGCGGGTGGGGTGCAGGCTCGGGAGAAGGTGCTGAATCTCTGGAGGAGACTGTTGGAGGGAGTGGGAGGTCTGGCTTGGGGCATCTCGGCTGTGTAGGTTTTGGGGCCGTGGCTTTGTTCCTTGTGAACTGCCCCTCTGAACATATTGAAGTTTTCATTTATTTTTGGTCATTTATTGTGTTCCCCCGTTATTGTACCCCCATTTATCTAAACCACAATAAAGTTCTGTTCCCCCAAAATTTTTAATTATTTACAAAGACTTAATAAAACTGTGTTTGAGTAGAATTGTAATATTCCTGCCCCACCGTTATTTATTCTTTTTTTTTTCTTATATTTTATTATGTTTTTATATGAGTGAAGAGTGGACGAGGTATATGTTAGTGAGTAGTGTAGAGTTAATGAGAGTGTCGTGGTGGTCACCACTGACCTGTCATTACCTACCTACCTCCGCTAGTCACCCTCACTCCTACCACCTTGCCTCCCTCTCTCCCCTGCCTACATGATCCCTTACTCCCATATTCCCCACTTATATCCTATTCTATCATTACCCCCCTACATATCATGATGTCTAAGCGGTGGTGGTTCTTATTATTTTTATAGTAGGAACCAGTCCCATGTGCCTTATTTTTGACTGCTCGGTTATACTTGTTATGCTACCATTTGCTACCACTTTTTTTTTTCTTGTGTGTGTAAAATCTAAAGTGAATATTTTGTATGATATTATAATCCTAGTGACCTTAACTGTCCTTTTTTGACGGTGGGTCTAAAAAATTTGTTTGGGTGTAATATTATATTTGGTGGAGTTGGTTGTTGGTTTGAGTTTAAATGGGGGAGAATATCAGTATTTGGGAGGCTTTTGGGGAAGCAATTACTGGCCGAAATTGAATATTTACAGAGGGAATGAGAAGTCACCTAGCCCCCCCCTGGAAGACTTACCCACAACTGTCACCCATTGATGAGTTGCCTATGATTGCTGTCCACCTGATATGCCCAGTCACCCAGCTGATATGCCCAGTCACCCACTGATGTGCCCCAGTAGATGTATTGCTGCCCGGGTCTGTCATCCAGTGTAGTGGGTGTCTGTCTGCGTCACCCAGCCTCTGTGACCATCACCCACGGACCGCCATTACCCCCGCAGTTGCCAGGGAGGGGTGACCGCACCTGCTGTTGATGACCTGAAGTGACCTCACCTCACCCCGAGCAACTGACCATTGCCTGCTACTGCTGATGTCGGCTGCTGTGATGCTGTCTGCTATGCTGTGGCCATGCTGGTGCTGTCTGCTATGCAGTAGCCGTGCTGGATGCTGGGACCGTGCTGCGATGCTGTGGCCGTGCTGTGTGCTGCGTGATTTCGGCCGTGCTGTGTTGAGATGCTGCGGCCGTGCGGTGATGTTGAGATGCTGCGGCCGTGCTGTGATGCTGGGACCGTGCTGCGATGCTGTGGCCATGCTGTGTGCTGCTGTGATGCGGCCATACTGTGATGTTGAGATGCTGCTGTCGTGCGGTGATGTTGAGATGCTGCGGGCCCTGCTGTGATGCTGGGACCGTGCTGCGATGCTGTGGCCGTGCTGTGGGGCTGCTGTGATACGGCCCCTGCTGTGATGCTGGGGAATGCTGCCCAGCTCAAGAGGAGGAGATGGCGGTGATGCTGCAGTGGTGTGTGAGGGATTCTGGTTGATGTGCCAGGACAGGAGAATCTACTATGAAGGAACTGCCATCCTCGGAGATGGGAAGGACGTGAGCCGCGGAGATGGACTCCAGCTGCTGGGACCACCTGCTATCAAGGGCGGTATGAGGTGTATCCTGCCTTGCTGGTCGACCTGTACGACGCACTGACTTTCTTGGGTTATCCTGGGTGGCTAACCCCCGGGTTAAAAATCCGAACGAAATCTTTCTTATCTTATCTTACGACAGGTATGGGGGGGATGCCCTGCCACCAAGAGAGACAATTAAGAGTGTGAGATGTCCCCAGCCAAATTTGACTTGCCAGAAAATGTTAGTGTTAACCTGTGTGAAATAAGGTGAACCCTTTAAAACGGTCCAGTGATTATGGCCCCCTTGTTTTATGGGGCCAGTGAACCTAGTATTGGCATAGGATAATGGAGGGCCCTTTAGCTGCGATCCCTGCCCTGTCTCGTTTTTTCGGGTGTTGTAGGGGTTCATGTGAAGGGGGCCGAAAATGCGACCATGGGGGTCGTAAAAGTGGTCCAGTTGCAGTTATTTTTGAAAGAATGCAACCCTTTGGGAGCATTTTTCCACGCCAAAGAAGCCAAAAGGGTTTGGCACAAGGGAAAACGTGCGAGGGTGCCCTAGCTTTGGGCTAGTGCATTTCTAGTAAAGAAAGGGAAAGGGGAAACTGGAGCCCGATATTTATTTTATAAGGAAAATGACGGGTAAGGGGGTTTTTTGAAACCAGAGAGAAAACTTTTAAAGCGGGCCAAACTGCCAGGGGGACGATTATGCTCCCTTTTGTGGAAGAAAGAAGGTTAAAGGGAAAAATATTTTAAATTTTAAATTTAATTTTGTATTTTTGTAAAATTTTTGTCTTTTTTTTATTGTAATATTTTTAAAGGGGTTTTAGGTTTAAAAAATAGTCTAATAACGGGAAAAATTTGTCCTATTTCTCAATTTTTTTAAAACGGGGGAAAAAGGGGGGATGTGATGTAGTCCAGCTGGGCTTGTGAGGTCTCTGGGGAGACCTAATTTAAAAAACCAATTAAAGGGTCCCCTTGCCTTGGGGAAACGTCTGTAGCCACGCCCCACGTCCCGAGGTCTTTTTTTTCTTGAAAAGCCTCCAGACCAAAGGGGTCGTCGTACACCCTGGGTTTTGGAGGGTGCTTGGACCACCCTAAAAGGGCCCCAAAGGAAAAGCAAGATCAGGAGATTTGAGCGGGGGGGCTGTGGGGTGGGAGACTCCTGACAGAAAATTTCGAGCGGAGCTGGGTGCTGGGGTTTCAAAAGCAAACCCGACAGAAAAACCCAGCGGAGCTGCTGCTGGGGTGGGGAGGGCCGGGGGAAGGGTGCTGAAGCCCCTGGAGGAGACTGTTTGGGGGCAGTGGCAGAGAAACCCGGGTTGGGGGCCCCCCAAAATCCCCTGCTGGTAGGTCTTGGGACCTGTGGTTTTGTTCCTGTATTAACTGCCCTCTGAAATATATTGTAAGTTACACATTTTTTGGCAAGTTGATTGTGTTCCCTGCTTATGTGAAAACCATCCCATTTATCTAAACCACAATAATGTTCTGTTCCCAAATATATATTGTACAAAGACTTAATAATAAACTGTGTTTGAGTAGAATAGTAATATTCACTGTCCCTGTCTTTTTTTTCTTATATTTTATTATGTTTATATATTTTATTATGTTTATAATGAGAGTGTCGTGGTGGTCACTACTGACCTGTCATTACCTACCTACCTCCGCTAATCATCTCACTCCTACCACCTCGCCTGCCTCTCCCCTCCCTACATAATCCCTTACCTGGAGTTTACCTGGAGAGAGTTCCGGGGGTCAACGCCCCCGCGGCCCGGTCTGTGACCAGGCCTCCTGGTGGATCAGAGCCTGATCAACCAGGCTGTTGCTGCTGGCTGCACGCAAACCAACGTACGAGCCACAGCCCGGCTGATCCGGAACTGACTTTAGGTGCTTGTCCAGTGCCAGCTTGAAGACTGCCAGGGGTCCTGTTGGTAATCCCCCTTATGTGTGCTGGAGCAGTTGAACAGTCTCGGGCCCCTGACACTTATTGTATGGTCTCTTAACGTGCTAGTGACACCCTGCTTTTCATTCGGGGGATGGTGCATCGTCTGCCAAGTCTTTTGCTTTCGTAGTGAGTGATTCTCGTGTGCAAGTTCGGTACTAGTCCCTCTAGGATTTTCCAGGTGTATATAATCATGTATCTCTCCCTCCTGCGTTCCAGGAATACAGGTTTAGGAACCTCAAGCGCTCCCAATAATTGAGGTGTTTTAATCTCCGTTATGCGCGCCGTGAAAGTTCTCTGTACATTTTCTAGGTGGGGCAATTTCACCTGCCTTGAAAGGTGCTGTTATGTCACAATTTTCCAGCCTAGATAGAAAAAGGGGACCTGAAGAGTGTCAATGGGCTTGGCCTCCCTATTTTTAAAGGGTTCCATTATCCATCCTGCATTTTCTAGCAGATCGATTGAACAATGTTATGGTCCAAGGTGAGATCCTCCGACATGATCACTCCCGGGGTCTTTGACTTTTGGGTGTTTCGCTCTATTTTGGGGCCAAATTTGTTTTGTACTCTGAGAAAATTTTAAATTTTTCCTCATGTTTACCATATCTGATAATTAAAATTTTCTAAACGTTGAACTTCAAATTGTTTTCTGCACCCCACGAAAGATTTGGTTATTCTGCCTGGACTTTGCATGTCTGAAATGGAAGACACTGTCATCAGATTCGGGTGTCATCTCAAAGGAAGACACGGTGCTGTGGCTGACACCTTGTCTATGTCGGATATGGGGAGAGAACAAATGGGAGCGAGTATGGCCTGTGGAACAGAGCTTTTCACCGTAGCTGCCCGGACTTTACTCTGTTGACGACTATCTCTGTGTTCTGTTATGAGGAAATTATAGATCCTCGACCGACTTTTCCTGTTTTTCCTTTTACACGCTTTTTGTGCGCTTTTAAAAGCCGGGTCACTTTTTGTCGAAGGTTTTTTTGCAAAGTCTTTATATTTTACACTGCATTCTTTTTGTCTTTTAGTGCATTTAGGACCTTGTAAGACCAATTTGAGACAGACAAAGGACCTTTCTAAACCCTTTGCCCGGGGTTGTGTAACTGATGGTTTCTAGAGGGGTGGTGATTTTGCTTTTTGGGACCCTTTTTAAAAAGATTTTTAGATTGGGATGTTAGTGCATTGGTCTGTATTCTTGCGTTGTTTTAACCCCCCTTCGTGGGGGGGCTATGTCTGTTGTTTTTAGTAACTGTGGACCCCCCCCGTGTATATGCTCCCCTCCAAAGGAGGGAAAAAGGCTCGTGATAGGGCTTCTTGCATTTCTTGATGAACACAGATTTCCCATGAGTCTGGCCCTGGGAAGTGCAGGGGGCATGTCATTTACGCCGTTCAAATCATTTGGGTCGGGATAACATCGGAAGGTTTGGGTTTTCAAAAAAATTTTGGGGCTCTCCCCATAAAAAATTCTTTTTGATCTTCGCTCTCATCGGGTTAGCGTTTGCAAAAACGAGTCTATTGGGACTTGATAGTTCACCTTTTCCTTGCTGTCATCCGTGTAGGACCCATCTTTTTGAAGTGGGGGCCCCAAAACTGGACGTTTTTCTCGTTTTTGATTTGGCATAGGGAAGAAATATTTTGGGTTTTTTTTCGATTTTCATTTAGCTTTTGTTCTTCCCGCGATTCCTGACTCCTAAAGGATTTTTTTAGCTTAATTCGATGCTTGCATTTCTAAACCATGTCTCCCCGCATTTCAATATATTGCCTCTTTTAGCCGCTCGTATTTTTTTTCCCGTCGCCTGAAAAGGGGAGCGCTGTCTGTTTCTGTTTACATCTACCCCCCTTTTTCTAAAAAAAGAATAAGCTTGCATACACAGTGCCACCGAGTTATCTTTTCTAGCAAAAGTTGGGGTCTGTGCTGCTTATAATTTTCCCCCCAGTTTATAGTTAGGACTTGGTTACTTGGCCCCCCTTTATTTTTTGTTAGGGAAGTTGAATTTGGTGAATGCTCCCTCGTGACTAATCTCATTATGTCGGTCGGGGGCTCCGCGCATACATGACTGAACCTCAATTATTTGTGATCTAGTTTTTGTTTTTGAATGAACTTTTCTTACAGATCATCATTTTTAGTGAAGAGAGGTCTAGTGTATTCTCCAGTCTATAGGCTCTATTATTTTTGCTGTTTTAAATTTTAAATTTTTGTGCAGAGATTTAAAATTTCCGGATGGAGTTTTCACAAGCTGCCTCCGGTGTTATTACGCAACAATATTATTTGCTATATTCCTCCATTTTAGGTCCTTAAGTTGAAATCCCCCAGGACAGATGTTTGGTGCAGGAGCGGGAAAGGGTTTTTCCCAAAGGCAGGGTAAATTTTTTTAAACAGCTGTTCCGGGAAAATTGCTGGATTTGCACCCGGAGGCTTGTAGACTACCACAATGACTGGGTTTTTGGGTTTTCTCGCCCTTTACTGCTAAAACTTCCACTACACCCTTTGAGGCATTTACATTCTGGCAAACAAGTGACTCTGCAATGTCAGGCCAACCCCCCCTTTTTGCCTGTTCACTCTGTCACATCTGTATAGGTTTGAAACCGGGGATCCATTTCGTTGTCCAAGTGATCCTTTATGGGGGTCTCAGTGAAAGCCGCGAACATTGCCTTTGCCTCTGCGAGCAGTCCACGGATGAAAGGTTTTTTTTTTGTTGCGGGTTTTAAAACCCTTAAATTTGAAAAGAAAATTTTATCGACTGGTGGATTGTTGGTACTGGGGGGGGCGATTTTTTTTCCGGCATTAGTATCTTATCTTTTGGGTTTGGAGGGGGGCCATCACGGGTTCCACTCCAGGAATGAGGGGATTTGGGTGTACATTTCTGCCATTTCCTGCCAGTTTTTTTCCTCCTGGCCTAAAAAACCTCTCCTTTTTGAGTGCTGTGGCACCCGGGTTTTCCCAGGCCGGATTTTTTTGTTCTTTTTTTCCCTTTAATGGGATGCCTGGCAATTTAAAATTTTTTAGCACAGTCTTCCGTACTGAAAAGGACAAAAGTTTTAGGGTGAAAAAGCTTACAGGGAAAGAGTTTGCATTTTCCCTTTTTCATTGGTAGGCATTTTTTTAGGGGGGTCATATTGCACGTCCCCTCTGTTTTTCCAGATTTCCCATGCCAAGATACCGAGTGCATTATTCACAGGCTTTTTTTTTTCCGTTTTCCTTGGGTTTCCGTGACTGTATTCCTGTTTTTCATGTTTCCCTGTCTTACTTTTACCTCCCTAGCACCAAAAATGGAGCTCCCACCGTTTTTTTGGTAATAAATCCTCACTATTGCTAGTGGAGCCCTTGTTTTTCTATTTTTCCGCGGTTTTCAGTTTTCAATATTTGGTTTTTTTTCTTACTTTGCTACACTTTTTTCCCAAAAATGGGTCCTTTCCCCATGAGGTCATTTATATTATTCCTTCCTGCATATAATTCCCGACTACCTGGGCAAAACTCCACTTTACCATTCTGTCTCCCAGGACGCCTCCAGCTTCCCCATTACTGCTCCGGACACATCTCCAGCTTCACCATTACGCTCCCAGGACAACCTCCACTTCACCATTACTGCCCCAGGCAGCACCTCCAGCTTCACCATTACGCTCCCCGGACAGCACTATCAGCCCCCCCATTTTACTGACTACCAGGACATCATCTCCCCCTTACAGTTTCTACTAATGGCCAGTACAAGGGCAGTACCATTTCAGCCCGACTTTTTATGTTCCCATCTGTTTAGAAAGCTTCCAGTTTTCTAGAAACAGCTTTTATGTTTACCCCTTTTAAAACCCTTGGATTTAGTCCACAGATTTTCTCTTTGGGCATACCCAAAAACCTTCCCTTTTTTAATACGCTTTAGCTATTCTTGGGTATCGCAAAAGGGGCGTGACACCCAATTTTTCCCAAAAAAAGAAATTTAGCATGTGGGAACCCTTTGTTTTTACGACCACAGACTACCCCAGCTTCATAATGATTTTAAGTTGATTTACGCAATTTTACTAGCAACCTCTTGAAAATTCTATTAAAACCCGCTAGGGATGCACGAAACCGTTTAAACCAGTCCAGGGTTCGGACCAGTCAAGGGTTCGGGCCAGTCAAGGGGTTTGGAACCAGTCAGGGTTCGGACCAGTCAAGGGTTTTGGACCATTAAGGGGTTTGGACCATCAAGGGTTGGACCAGTCTATCGATCGAGCTGGGTCACTTATTTAAAACATACGGGGCGGGGATTTTAGCTAACAATAAGGATTACTGGTAATTATCTACCCGAGAATATGTATTTTATTGATACAAAATAAACTTCTGTTGAAGAGCGGTACGCTGGCACTCCTACAAGACGAACGGGCGACCTCCACCTTTTTAACAATCGGATCTAGCTTCTCTATTTTTTTCCCTCCACCACAATAAATGCTATATTAACACTAAGTTACTGGGGCAAATTTTTGGGGGAAGGACGCTTTTTTTGTAGTAATAATTGCTTCCTTGTGTTATTGCGACCGCTGGGAACTACAGTTAATGAAATTTACAGTAAACGTCTGGGTTTTTTTAAAAAAAAGAAACTAATGAAACACTCCACTCCCCCTAAGTACCATTAAATACTGGTTGTTCTACTACAGCACTTATTCGCTATTCACGGTACACTAGATTATAGCGAGTACACTAGCAGGCCAGGAAGATTATTAAAAACAGCTGACCTGTGGGAAGATTGGCGACTTCTGGGACCTGCCTTATAGGCTTATCACTTCATTTACAAATTCACCTTTTTTTAAATGACACTTTGCCTTTTTCTCAATAACTAGGGAGCCCATAGTAACAATACACATGTATACTCAATGTTATCAGGGAGACTTTCTTTCCTCAAAACAAAGTTTTAATTATTTTTTTTTCACACGGACAGGGCCCATGATTTCCCCCCTGGCAGTAAACCGCTAGGGATGCACACAATTCCCTTTTTTGACTCAGTATATAAGTTTTCCGCCCAAAATTGGTTCCAGGGGCCAGAGGGAGATCGATAGGGTTTATGACACAAATTAAAGTTTTAGCACGTAAGAGCGACCGGAAAAAACGAGAAAACCCCGGGGCACAACCAATTCCCCACTTATAAACCCTTTTTATCATTACCCCCCTAATGACAACCCCGGGAGGTACTACTACAGATAGTATTTTGGGAACAACAACCCCCAGGTAGGTACTACCACCTGGGATAGGTTGGAGACAGTAACCTCCCAGGGGGTATAACCGTCCTGAGTAGTAGGGGGTAGACAGTAACCACACAGGAGGTACTACCACCCGGGCAGTAGGTTGGTAGACAACAACCCCCCCAGGTAGGTACTACCGTCCTGTAGTAGTAGGTTGGTAGACAGTAACCACACAGGGAGGTACTACCATCCGTGGTAGTAGGTTGGTAGACAACAAGAAACCCAGGGAGGTACTACCGTCCTGTGGTAGTAGGTTGGTAGACAACAACCACCCAGGAGGTACTACCGTCCTTTTGGTAGTGGGTTGGTAGACAGCAACCACCCAGGAGGTACTACCGTCCGGGTTAGTAGGTTGTTACACAAACAACATCCCCGGGAATTAACTACCGTTCCCTGTGGTAGCAGGTTGGTAGACAACAACCATACAGGGAGGGTACGGTGTCCTGTGGTGTGGGGGGGGGTTGGTAGACATTAACCAGCCAGGGAGGTACTACCGTCCTGTAGTAGTGGGTTGGAAAGACAGTAACCACACATTGAGGTACTACCATCCTGTGGCAGTAGGTTGGTAGACAACAACCACCCGGGGAAGTACTTCCATCCTGTGGTAGTAGGTTGGTAGACAACAACCACCCAGGGAGGTACTACCGTCCTGTGGTAGTAGGTTGTTAACAGCAACCACCCAGGGAGGTACTACCGTCCTGGGGTTTAGTAGGTTGGTAGACAACAACCACCCCAGAGGTACTACCAACCTGTGGTAGTAGGTTGGTAGACAACAACCACCCGGGGAGGTACTACCGTCCCTGTGGTAGTACTTGGTAGACAACAACCACCCAGGGAGTATTACCGTCCTGTGGTATAGGTTTTGGTAGACAACAACCAACCAGGGAGGTACTACCGTCCTGTGCTAGTAGGTTGGTAGACAACAACCCCCCAGGGAGATACTACCATCCTGGGTAGTAGGTTTGGTAAAACAACAACCACCCGGGGAGGTCCCTACCTCCTGTGGTAGTAGGGTGGTAGACAACAATCACCCAGGGAGGTACTACCGTCCTGTGGTGGGTAGCTTGGTAGACAACAACCACCCAGGGGGGCACTACCGTCCTGTGGTAGTAGGTTGGTAACAACAACCACCCAGGGAGGCACTCCCGTCCTGTGGTACTAGTTTTTGGAAAGACAACAACCACCCAGGGAGGTACTAACGTTCTCACGATCAAGTGGCAGGAATAGGAAACAAAGACCCCCTCCACTAAAAATAACAATAAAAACCAATGAAAATCTATAATGATCCACACTACGCAATCAACACATGCAAGCTGGGGGTTTTGGAAAAGCTACTGTGAATGTAGAACCCCAGACCTCCAGAACGCCCAAAGCTGCACTAACAAATGCAAGGAATAAAAAGCAAGAACTTAGGCAAACAGAAGGGGAATATTTTTTGTTAGGGGGTTTAAAATGGGTCCCCCCCCTTTAAGTTTGGCTTGAAAGGTATAAATAAAAAACCGGAAAAAATGGCAATGTTGCCATCCCTTTCCCTTGAAAAAGCAAATGCCCCTTAAATGACTGGTCCAAAACATCCGGCATGAAAAGCCTTCCATTCATAAGAAAAAAATTAGAGAGTACTTTCT
>NC_069458.1:11299452-11322548 GCF_026875155.1 Cherax quadricarinatus | reverse complement strand
CATGTGGGTCAGGAGCAGGAATGGCCGCTGTGGTGGCCCTAAAAAACCCCAAACAACAATGGCGCTGTCATCCCCACTAGCCACACCCCCTAAAGACATTTTTTTGTTCATTCTCGTGTATAATCATGTTTTAATTATTAAAATTGTTTATTAAATGTCATTTTACGAATTTTGATAGAAAAAAACGTAGAGTTATTTTAGGGAAATTATTAATTTTCTCGGCCGGGAATTCCACTGGAACAATTAATTCCATTTAAATTAAATTTTAAATGGGGAAAAAATTGACTCTGCAAATGAAAAATCCAGTTGCGAGCAAGGCTTGGAAAGGGATTAAACTCGAAGCAGAGTTCCACTGTATTTACAAATGTACAGAACTCGACATGTCCTTGAGGGGATGAAAAAGTGCTTTGTTTTGGAACTCGTCAAATAGCTTGCGTCCCCAAATCACTCAGTCTTGGGGCTGGTGTCTTGTGCCCCCAAACACCTATTGACCATAGGTACATGGTATCATATTACGGGGAAACCATATGACATTGTACTTAGGAATAAGGTACCATGCAGACAGGATAACAAGGGCAGGGTACCATATTGTGCAGGTACCATAGGGTACGGGTACCATATGGCACAGGGTACCATAGGACAGGAAACCAATGGCACGGGTACCATAGGACGGGGTCCATACTACGGGACACCATATGGCAGAACAAGGATCCCTATGGAAAAAAGTCCCCCCGACTTTTTTGGGGTTACCAGATTTTATACATACTGCTATGTAAAAACCAGTAATTGTATTTCTTACACCTGAAAAAATTTCTCAAGCGCAAGGCTCGTAAGTAAGTTTTTTTTTAGGTAAACACAAATAAAATTTTCATAGAATATAATACTTTTCAGCATATGTTTGGAGAACCTAGGATAACCCTAAAAAGACGATTATTTCCATTAATCCCTGTACCCTGCACTAATGGAAAAATGACCATATTATAATTACCATATGGTGTAAGTCCCCTATGGTATAATGTACCAATGGATAATGTACCTATGGGGACAAGTACCATATGGCACATCGTTACCTTAAAGAACCACTTTTGACATGGACCCAAAGTACCCTATGGGACCATTGTAAACCCAAAGGTACAATGGTGCCATATGGTTCAAAACCAAAATTCCCTTCAGCCCCCCACTTTCCATCAGTCTTTGAACTGCAAGTTGTGAAAGGGGAGTCAGAATTCACCCCGAGATGAGTGGGGGGTGAGAGCTTTCCTTCCGCCAGCATGATGAACAAAGCTACTTTTGGGAGCTTCCCCCCACAATGCCTGGGGCATCCAATTTTTTCTTAGTGTGCCACTGACCACCCAAACCCTTTCCCGGAGTAGGGCCTACCGTTTTTCTCCGCCAAAAAATTTGCGCCGCTAGAATTTTTTCATAGACTAGGTTTTGGGCCCTAAAGGGTTTTAAAAAAAATATCAAGGGAAATTTTTTCAAAATCTTACAAATTACTGAATGAACTAAAAGTAAAACATTAATACCATTTATTTTTGCCTGCCAAGTGTCGCCCACTACCGTTTCTTTGTGCTCTTACATTGTCGAACCTGTATCCATTTTCTCTCTCTCGTTTTCCTTTTATTTAAATATTGGCTCTCATTGACGATGGCGTCTAAGCTTTGCTTGAAAAAAAGAGGAGTCGTAAGCCCTGGCTTTAAGTGCCAAGTTAGAGGAGAGGGGCGCCATTCTGATTTTATTCAAAAACACCCTGCCCCCACCTCTCACACATTAATATTAATATTTTAAGGTGAGAATAAGTGACTCTGTGTGTATCTTACCTTTTTTATTGTGTTTTAATGCCTATTTTTCTTTTGCTAATTAATAAAGTTATGTAACCTGTTGTCTGGCATTTATTTCATATTTTTTATTTTCCCGATAATAAACTTTTGGGGCCTTGTGGCAGCCGGGGGGGAGGGGCAACATCACGTTTTCCCCTCAGGGCCACCAAGAAAACATGTATGAATCTGCGTTTCCCAGCCACTCCCCCACCCCCTTTTTTTTACAAAATTTTTGGCATGAATTATTCATTACTTCTCCCCCTTCGTTTTTGATGGCATCTAAAGGTATTGTTGAAACAAAATTAAAAATTCATAACAAGGTATGCCGATGCTAAAAACATACTCTGGGGCCCAAAATTAGGGGCTGGTAGGTGTAGCCCGGGGGGCTACACCACCGGGTACCCACAGACTTCCTACAAATAAATACACTCACCTCCCTTCCTATAAAACAACCATATTTTAAGGTAAATAGTGAATGTACTTTTGTGTATTTTTAAATCTCTGGGGTTTTTAAAATCGTAATTTTAATTATGGGCGGGGGGCCAGTTTTACCTACACCTGGGCTTTCCACACCTGACTTCCACAAATAAGTACAAATCACCTCTCCCCTAAAAATTAAGCTAACAAATACTGGTAAGATAAGTAATAAATTACTGTGAATGCTTTTACTTTGAGTGATATTATTGCCAAGTATCGATTACTATCTTAATAAAATTTTAGTGTAAACTTTGCCCGTCTGGTCTGCTGGCATTTATCTGCATTTATAAAATGGAAAAAAATAGGGTGTCCCTGCCGTCTGTGATATCAGGCCTTCTGGCGACAGCAAGGCAACACAACCCGCAGTAAAAGTGGTCGTAGTGCCCTACTGTACATACTGCAATTATATTTTTTCAAGTAGTTATTTAGTTTGCCTGTGAGACCGATTATACAGTCTGTTGCTGCCATCACAAATTCGGGCAATCAGTTATTTGGTTCCTTCATGTATTCGGCACTAATTTTGGCAATCATAATTTCAAATTGTCCAAGGGTCGCCACACCAACCTGCTGACTACTGTTTGGTGGCGCTCTTTGCTGCATAAATCATTCCAATTTCTTTTCCTCTAATATAAATTGATTAAACCTGCTTCCTTTTAGAGAAATAAGTTAGACCCTAGCCATGGTTATCCAATGAATAAAATAAAAGCTTCTCATTATGAAACAGCATTGACACAGTACATTATGCCATAAAGATAAGGTGGCTTTGAAGCCCTGTCGGTTGCCATGAGTCTAAGTCTCACGAAGCATATAGAATTAGCTTTATAACATCATTACCCTACAATCAAACAGCACTACAGAGCTTATTTGCCAATCACAATTGTTCTAACAAGACAAAAAAACATATAAATAAACATAAAACCTTGTTAAAGTTAAATACTCAAGAATGAATAATATTTGGCAATAACCCCAAGCAGTTCGACAGAGTTTAAGAATTGATATGGTCAACAACATACCAATTCTCCTCTCCTATCCTTGACTTGGTGGCTTATATTAGTGAAAACGGACGGGGAGTAGAGAACAGGGCAACTATGATAAACACTCGAACTCCACCATAAACATGAAACAAAAAAAGTTATTACCTCTCAATAGATATATCACACAATAGCAGCATATATGTTTTAGATAACCTAGGAAAACCCGCCCAAAAAAATTAACTGTGGCAATAATTTAGTAATCCTGGCTTTGGTTAAGCCAAAAATAATTTTTGGTAAATATTCGATTCCCAGCCAAGGGACGAAACATTAGGCGAGTATTCTTAACAACCTGTTTTCCTATTAATAAAGAAAAGTAACCCATCAGTAAAAAAAAATGGTGGGTACCTTGGGTGTAAAGTCGACTAGTGTGAGTTATCCTGGGACACTGCGCAATTATGTTTCTTTGAAATACCAGCAAAACAAGTGCCTATCTATACAGTAGAATGTCACTGAAGTCAGCTAGCCTGTAAATCCATGTACATTAACGTGTAGTAATAAATATATTATTATTATTATTATTATTATTATTAATTATTATTATATAATTATTTTCCTCAGTTGTTTGTTGGGTTTATCTTATTCAAACATGTGGGCAATGATGATGGAAAGATACTTCTTCACATACAAACCAAAAATGAAGAGACATTAGACACCATAAATAGCGTTGGAGAGTTTAACTTCTCAGCATTTAGGCGGCCATTAGCTGCTGCTTAGGGCGGTATAGTTATTATATGTTTGTTATGGTTATACTATTCTCATATTTTTTCGGTCTCATTTGATAGGAATGGGAAAGAAATATTACAGAAATAGGATAAGATTATGATTTGCTTTCAAAGATGAAGAAGTACCTTGAAATTGTGCTCACCGTAGCGAAAATGTTCTATTCCATTAGGCGAATCTCAAAATAACAAATGACTCACCGTCCTAATACTGTCCGCCTGCCAACCCAAAATCCAGTACAGAGTCAAAGAATGATTGACAATATTATATACAATTATAAAATAATGCAGCAGTCAGCATAACAAAAATCTTCTAATTTTTTCGTAATAAAATTCAAATGGTAATGCAAGATAATATAAGAGGGGGCAAACGTAGCCCCGTGACTATGAACAGAGAAAATGTTATTATTATGTCAGGAATGTCCTGCAAAGTTAATTCATGACCCATTATTGAAATTTGGCATCTACTGTTGAAATAATGTAGGTGTGAAATATTGGCTCAAATAGCGAATTTCTTACCACTTTAATGTTAGTATGGAAATAATTGAATGGGCGGTTACTTGTACTCAGTTGACAGACTAGAAGAAAATAAGTTTTACAAGTATACACAAATACATTTAACTAGATTATTCATACATAAAAGTGTAGTATAGAGCAACCTAGGAAAACCCAAAAAGTCAAAGAGGACTTATTCCAGTACCTGGCTTGGGCTTCCCATATATGATATTTTGGTAAATATTTTTTTTTTCTCGGGATATTGGTATGTTGGGGGCCATCTCATTGAAACTTGGGGGCAATGTATGATGGAACGATGCTTCTTAAAACGAACAAACAAAAATAAAAAAGACGGACGATAAATAAGGGGAGTTCGCCGTTCTCCAGTCGCAGGCCATTAGACCGCCTCTTTTTATGCAGTATATTTTCCGTATGGGTTTTTATGGTTTCATTCCTCCATATTATTGACACATTTGGATAGAATGAAGATATACAGTGGAGACCCCACCCCCCCCCCCGCATAAACGCTAAGAATCCGTTCCTGAAGAGCTCATTGTTATGCGAAATTATGCGTTATGTGTGCGGAATTAATGTTTCCCCATAAGGGAAAACTAATGGAAATCAATTAATCCTTGCAAGACACGCCAAAAGTATGAAAAAAAAAAATTTTAACCCCATGAAATATTAATTTTAATACACAACAAACTTAAGAAAACATGACAACATTACATGACACATACCGTTATTAAGATATGGTGATGATTGATGGGATGGGAGGAGGGGAGACGGAGTGCTTTAAGTGTTTAGGAAGTGAATTCGTGCCCCTCCATTAGGACTTGAGGTTCAATCCCTTTTCTTGTTTGCAACCCTTCTTTCTTTTAAAGCCACTAATGACCTATCTTTCAGAGTCCACTGACTTCTGTTCGCACAACATATCTGTCCATATTGGTCTTTACCAACTCAATCCTTAATGACTTTCCTAAATACTTCACAACATTAGTCTGTGTAATAAGTCACACCAACACGGCTTGCAATAGCTTGTCTGAGGTGTGATTTATCATCATCATCCATTAAAGGTTTGCACATCAAGCCACTTAGCAACTATAACCATAATCTTAGAGTAGGCAACTTTTTTTTATCCCACCCCCCTTTCAATTTATCTGCTCTGCCCCCTTCCCCACCCCAGAGCAATTTCCTCAGGTGGTGGCCTCTTGCTGTTGAGTTGATCTAGCAGCTCATCATGGAAAGTTCTCTCTTCGTGTTGTCCCCACCACCACCAACACATCCACAATCCTCCCCCATAACCACCAAACCCCAAAGGACTATTCCCCAATGCCACAAAGGATTCCACAATCTGGCATACTCCTTCCTCTCATGGTTTAGTAGCCTTAAAATCCTTCAAAATCCCCTTGGTCAACACATATACGGCCACAGTTTCTTTCCAAGAGAGTTCCAAGGTCCTCTTAGAGTCACTTCCCTTCCCACGCCTTACCTATAAGGTTTACACAATTGAGGATAATAAAGTGATCTCCCTCCAAAACTCTCTTAGAGTCACAACTTGAGTTTCTGTACGTCAACTACAAAGCACTCTTCAATCAGAGCTTTTGTGTACAGTTTTTCGAAGTTTTGCAATAACCGCTGGTCCATGGTCTGCAGGAGAGAGTGGTATTAGGAGGCAAAAACATCACCATAATGAAGCTCAGGTCCCCACAAACCTCTCCTCTGCCAAGTCTGTAGGATTACCAGGGGCATTGTTCTAACCACCCAGGAGGCACTTAAGTTCTAATTTCTTTTCAGTTAGGTAATTATTTCACATGGGGGGCAAATGCATGTGACCAGTCCATAAGAAAAAGTCCCTAGTGACCCATGCCATATTGTTTGCCCTCCACAGCACACACAAAATAGCCAAGAGATATTCTTTTGCCTAACACTCTGGGAGTTCAGGACGAACACTAAAAAAAGGCATCACTTTTGCAATCACCACTAGCATTGGCACACCTTGTGAAAGAGTAAGCCTGTTTTTCAAAGGCCTATGTCCTGGGATTGCTCATTCTTCCCTCCTCAGTATGTAGGTCCTGCTTGGCATTTTCTTCCAAAAACAGGCCTGTTTTCGTCACAATTAACAATTGTTTCAGGTTTCAGTCCCGTCAACATGTCTATTTAAGTACTTTACTCCTTGAATTCATGCCCATATTTTTTCCATAAGAACATAAGAAACATAAGAACGAAGGAACACTGCCAGAAGGCCTACTGGCCCATGGCGAGGCAAGGTTCCAAGTCTCCTACCGGCTTAAGCCAATGCACCCAACCTAGTCCAGGTCAGGTCACATTGACTTAAGGGATGAACACCAACCGACCTGGTACACAAGCAACAGGTCTAAAACTCAGTCAAACAACCTCACACCCACCCCCACCACTCATGGTTATTTATCCAACCTATTTTTACAAGCTACACAACGTTCTGTCTGGCCTCTATAACGGTACATGGGAGTTTTGTTCCACTCATCCACAACTCTATTACCAAACTCATACTAACCTATATCCTTCCTGAATCAGAATTATACCCCAACTAAAACCATTGCTGCAAGTCCAGAAAAGGCTAGATATTTTCAGCACAACTATTAACCATCCCCTTTATGTTATTCCTCTGTCTTCATTTATACACCTCAATCATAATCCCCCCATCCCCCCCCTAATTCTAAAACGTCTTTCTAGAGAGTGCAGATTCAGGGCCCTTAGTTCTATCCACATAGGGACGGTTTCTGATTACATTGGGATCACCAATGTCATCCTCCCTATGTACATTTTCCAGAGAATAATATTCCATTCGTAATAAGGTGAGACCAAAAAAACTGTGCAGCATAATCTAACTGAGGGAGGCCTAACCAAGGATGTATAGAGAGTTTTGAAGAACAACCTGAGTACTCCTATTATTTATGCTCTTGATTATGAAGCCAAGGATTCTATTAGCTTTATTGCGAACACTTATGCAAGGTTGTCTTGGTTTTTCAGATTAATGCTGAAACCATAGACTCCTTAAAATCTTTTTTTTCTTCGCAAATCCGTAATATTAAGATCTACCCATTATTAGTTAATATGTGTCATGTTTTATTGTACCTCCAACATTAGAACTTTGCATTTGTCCTATATTAACACTGCATCAGCCCATCTTTCTCCGACCACGCATCAGTCTTATTCAAATCTTATCCTGGAGTGCTTTTTCTCGAATGTCCTCGACAGAATGAATTCGACGGCCTATTTTGGTGTCATCCGGCAGAACTTGCCGATGTCGCTCTTTATGCCCTCATCTATGGTCGTTTTATGTAATTTGAACAGCAAGGGGCCCAACACTGACCTGACCCCTGCTGAACAGCAACCGCCTCGTGACACTACCGCCCACTCATCTCTGTCCTCCTTATCCCCATTATGGCAAACTCTCTCTCTCCTGTTGCCGTATTTGTCATCCCATGCCTCTAATCCAGAAAAAATTTCTCCTCCTATTTCCATGAGCTTTAATTTTCCCTCAATAGACTCTGATGTGGGAACCCAGTCAAAAGCCTTTGACTGAAGTCCAAAAACACAATATCCATATTCATTACCAAGATCTAACCTCCTCAAATACCTTATGAAAAAAGTTAATAAATTTCGAAAGGCAAGGAACGCCCCTTGTAAAACCAAGCTGAATTCGTGGTAGATATAATTATGCTTAGTCAAGTTGGCTACGAACTACACTGGCCCCTGCGGCAATGTAATTGATTCCAAAAAATTATTCCCGCCCACTATGGAGGATAGGCTTATTGGTCTATAGTTCGAGAGCCTAAGGACAGTCCACCTGTTTATGAAAATAGGAATCCACAATTGCCATTATTCCCCCACTTATCAGGCACCATGCCATTTTGTTAATGGATATGTTGAAAGATTAGCCAAAGGTGTGCTTAAGCTCCTCTTTACATTTCCTTTAGAACCCTTGCATACAGTTCAACATGGCCAGGGATTTGGTTAGGTTTTTAATTTTATCTATTTTCCTAAGGAACCATGTCACTTTAACCCTAATATGCACATTTTATTATCGTCCTGTTCTACAAATTTATCATTACTGGAATAGTCGCTGGTATCCTCCTGTTGTAAAAACTGCTTTTTGGTCCACACTGGCAGCCTCACCATGCTTATCACACTATGTATCACTACGCCTCTTAAATCTCTCAAACCAACCTTTGCTGGCCTTAAATTCACTTCGCATCACAACTATTTGCAGGCATTTTTCTAATTAAATCCTCATGCAACTTCCTAGCCTATTCACTTATGAACGCTTGAGAGATTCTATCGCCTGATATCTGTTTATCGTTGATTCCACAACACCAATAACGCCGCTCAAACACTTCTTAACCACTTGTGCTATCTCTGTACTCAAAGCACAGTTAAACCTTTGGCAAGAACACTTCCTTGATTGCCGTTTCTTCTTGGACACAAAGTAGCTGATGGTTGATTGGGGTTTACTATCATCAACCTGGCCCAGCTTCGGAGACACGCACGTCCACTTTCAAACTTAGTCAATTGACTCTTTCTTCATCTCCATAGTAATTCCTCACACCTTATTATACCTGTATGGTTGGCACAAGAAGCTTTCTTTGGGCCCATTGGTTCACTTATTTATCAGGTGAAATCACTATAAAAAGGCTGTAATAATACGAAATGTTCCATATTGTATGCTTGAATGTAACCCCCGCGGGGAGGCTGGCTTGTAAACAATGCCACTGGCAGAACAAATGAGGCGGAGGCTCAGGCCTGCATGGACATGTCTCGGACGAATGGCGTTGAACGAATTTTTTAGGCGCTATGCGAGGTGCAAAACTTAGTGATAAAATTATCGCTAAAGCGGATTAACGTTATGGCGATTGCCAACGATATGGCGGGGGTCCACTGTATTACAGAAAAAGACACGAATCCGGATTGCTTTCATAACGAAAAGTACAAGTGGATCAGTGGACCCTCGACCAATGTATGGCAATCGATTAACGATAAATCCGACTAGCGATACATTATAAAACGCAAAAATTTTGCCTCGACTAGCACTAAAAAACTCGACCAACACAATCATCCAACTGAGACGCGTCCACATCTGGCCATTGTTTTACAAGCCAGCCAGCCAGACCGCAGGTCGCTTCCAAGGCCACAATTGGAACATTGTCATATTAGCACAGCCAGTTATAGTTTTAAAGTGATAGCACCTGCAAAAAAGTCACCGACGAAGCCCCAAGAAAGCTTCTAGTGCCAACCCTAGGAGGTCCAAAAGGGGGAGAATTACTATGGATAATATATGAAGAAAGAGATCATGCTAAGTATGAAAGTTTGGAGTGCGTGATTCCGGAGTGCTGGCCATGTTGTACACTAAACCCCAATCCAACCAGAAAACGGCAATCAAGGCAGCTGATTCTTGGCCAAAGGTGCAACAATGTTTTCGAAACTGAGATCGACAAGTACTCAAAGATGTTGAGAGACTGTTAATGGTGTGGATAAAACGAAAAAACAGATAACAGAGATAGCATCTCTCACGCGATCATGAAGTGAAAAGGCTAGGAATCTGCAATGAAGATTTAATAAAAACAAAAGTGCCTGGCGGGGAAGCGAACATAGTGTGTGATGCGAGTGAATTTAAGTGCAGCAAAGGTTGTATTGAGAGATATAAAAAAGGGAAGGAATTAACCCCCGGAAAAGGACTTGCCACCTCAAGTCCTAATGGAAGGGGATTCCCCTTCTAAACACTAAGACCATCAACACTCTCCCCTCCTCCCATCCCATCAATCATCACCTGATCTTCAATAAAGGTAAGTGTCATGTAACTGTGCATGTTTTCTTCAGTTTGTGTGTATTAAAATTAATATTTCATGTGGTAAAAACAATTTTTTTTTTCATACTTTGGGGTGTCCTAAACGGATTAATTTGATTTCCATTATTTCTTATGGGGAAAATTAACTTGACTAACGATAATTTTGACTAACGATGAGCTCTCAGCAATGGATTAATAGCATTAGTCGAGGGTCCACTGTACCTTGAAATTGAGCTCAAAGTAGCGGAAATGTTCGATTTTTGCCGATGTTCAATGAACTGTGTAAGTCAAGTTGGTTAGTTTTATTAAGTGTATTCTAACCTAACCACTCTGTAATTCGGCAAACTCAGTAATCCGGCACACTACAGGTCCCAATGATGCCGGATTTATGATGGAGGACCTGTAATACATACCCTATATTTATTCACTCAATGTATTCAACACAATAGCTGCACAAATATTATTTTTCATTATATTGTTTACAAAACTTGTTTACACAAACCAATAATTAAAAAGTTGTTTTATTACTATTGTTCTATAATACGTATATATACACATATAGTCACTGGACACATTCCTAGAAGTGCTGCGGCTTGTGGAACTCTTTGAAACATGGTGTTATGGGCAGAGCTGTTTTACACTCCTCACACATAAAACAAGTGTCTGCATTTTTGTGGGTGGGTTGTTGTTGTTGTGGTTGGTACAGTACCTGGGGTGCTGCTGGTACTACATGATGCATTGCACCACCACCACCACCACCACCTGCTGCAGTATGTATATTATCCATCCCAATTGTAACGTTACCCATTAACAATATCTTCTTCCCCACCACCCATGCTGTCTTCCCCACCAACCACACTGTCTTCCCCCACCACCCACATGGAAATAAGTAACTTTGTCTGGCTTTTTTGTGTTATCCTAGGTTCTCTACACATATGCTGCTACATATGGTAATCTATGTAATTGTGTTTGTGTATACATACCTGAATAAACTTACTTATTCTTTGAGACATGGGAAAATATGAGTTTCGTCTTTTGCTGTGGTACAGCTGAACATGAACGAGATGGCTCAACACCAGAGGTAGAAGGCTGATGGGTTTTCAGCACTACTGCTGGTATCCTGGGCATTGCTTTCAGTCACAAACTCCTCAAAACAATGAAATTCATCTTCTCTGACACTTCAATCTGTGTTAAAGCTACCACTTGGGAAGGGAAGAGTCCCAGTTTGCTGGGGAGTGAGGTATTCCTTACCGCTAGGTATGGCAAACAAGTCGTACTGAATTGACACTCCTACAATGCACTGCGGCCACCCCAATTTTTTTTATACTGCACACACTGAGCACACAGAACCATTCTGTCACATGTAGGTCTACCAGCTTTCTCCCACATGATCTGAAGGCGCTAGAATTTTGGCGTAGTATTATGGGACCGACACTGGCTTGCAAGCCGTAATATTATGGGACCAACAGTGTCATTACGATTTTTGTGAGTTAGTAGTGAAAGGGTTAAACTCCAATACCAACCATCCACTCAAACTTCTCCTAGACAGCTTCAACATAACACACAGCCATAACACAAGGTACAAAACACTTTTTGACATCCCTCGTATCCGTCTCACACTATATAAAAATGCAATGCGCATAAAGGGCCAGAAGATCTGGAACCCTTGGCCCGAAACAGCAAGAGGTCCCTTGCCCAGTAATCAATTTAGGGCTATACTTAAAAATCATCTCATCTCTCAGTAACAACCATACACACACTTTGCTAATCTCTAACAAAATTTAAAGCAACTCTCCCAAATATTTTATTATATTACCTTAACTATTGAGCCATTATTACAAACTTAAAAATGTATGTTTGTATCATAATATGTACTACCTTATATTAATAAGAGAGTAAAATATTGAATATTGTTATTTCTACCACTCTTCACCTGTCTAGACTTACGTAGTCTTTAAGTATTAGGTTAAGTCTGCCCGAAATGCCTCTGCATGATATTGGTTTTCTTTGTACAAATCAAATTATGAAATGTAAACACACGTTGCAACCTTTCCAAAGAAATTAAATTTTATTTTTTTTTTTTATTTTTTAATGTCAACAATATTGTTTGTTATGTACCAAGCTTAAAACTTACTAACTAAAACCCACTGCTCAGTGAGCACCTAACACCTCTCACACTCAACACCTGCTGCTCCCTGAACACCTAACACCTCACACACTCAACACCTACTGCTCCCTGAACACCTAAAACCTCACACACTCAACACCTGCTGCTGCCTGAGCACCTCACACATTCAACACCTGCTGCTCCCTGAGCACCTAACACCTCACACATTCAACAACTGCTGCTCCCTGAGCGCCTAAAACCTCACACTCAACACCAGCTGCTGCCTGAGCACCTAACACCTCACACACTCAACACCTGCTGCTGCCTGAGCACCTCACACATTCAACACCTGCTGCTCCCTGAGCACCTAACATCTCACACACTCAACACCTACTGCTCCCTGAGCAACACCTAACACACTCAAAACCAGCTGCTGCCTGAGCACCTAACACTTCACACACTCAACACCTGCTGCTGCCTGAGCACCTAAAGCCTCACACACTCAACACCTGCTGCTGCCTGAGCACCTAAAGCCTCACACACTCAACACCTGCTGCTCCCTGAGCACCTAAACACCTCACACACTCAACACCTGCTGCTGCCTGAGCACCTAACACCCACACTCAACACCTGCTGCTCCTGAGTGCCTAACACCTCACACACTCAATACCTGCTGCTGCCTGAGCACCTACCACCTCACACACTCAACACCTGCTGCACCCTGAGTACCTAATACCTCACATACTCAACACCTGCTGCTTCCTGAGCAACTAACACCTCACACAACACCTGCTGCTGCATGAGCACCTAACACCTCACACACTCAACACTGCTGCTCCCTGAGTACCTAACACCTATACACTCAACACCTGCTGTTCCCTGAGCACTAACAACTCACACACTCAACAAATGCTGCTTCCTGAGCACATAACACCTCACACTCAACACTGCTGCTGCCTGAGCATCTAATACCTCACTCATCAACACCTGCTTCTCCCTGAGTGCCTAACACCTCACACACTCAACACCTGCTGCTGCCTGAGCATCTAACACCTGACACAGTCAACACCTGAACATCTAACACCTGCACCAGTCAACCCTGAACATCTAACACCTGACACAGTCAACAAGACACAGACGGACATATGATCATGTCAGGTGCCTCACCACATTAATTCTAAGGAAGATAGCCCTGCTAACCCAAACACCACCTCCGCTGCCAAACAATCACTTAACCCAAGCTCAGGGAAATCAAGCCTTCTCCTCCATAACTTCACTGTATCTTCTTTAGTGATACTATGAAAGGAATCGCAGAAGAATCACAGCAGTAAGAAAAGAATAACACCAAGGACCCTACAACTCAACTTGTCTACCCAGCAGGACGCCGGTGTATCATCAACCTCCCTCACCACCGCTCAGGGAACAACAACAAACATGGCTGACTCCCCCTCCAACTCCACTCCCTTCAAAGGATTCACTAACGATCACTCAGGTATGATTATTCCTGACAATATTAGGGACCACATCATCACTCTAGAAAATGAAAATGAAGATATTAAAGCAACACTTGCGCGACGAGAATCCAAAATAACCAACCTCAAGAACAAGATCCATCTATAGCCAGTCACACTAAGCAAATAACAACCCTAAATATGAAGGTTGAAGAAGTAATGAAGGACTGGAATCAGAACATGCACACTCGACTGAATGAATACCTTGATTTCCAAGACAACAAAACTGAACAAGATAAGTTGTCTGATGCAGTTATAATAAACAGTCCTCACATTCCTAGTGACATAACCCAACCCCAGTGCAAGGAAACTGCTATCGGGATAATACATGACCACGTAAAAGTTATCCTGCAAAACAATGAAATCAAAGAAACACGTCTGCTAGGAAAACAAGGTAGCAGACACAGTATTATGATCAGACTTCATTCATATGATAAAAGAAAGGATTTAATTAAATCAGCAATTACAATGAAAAATGAAGTGTACATCAACGAGTGTCTAACTAGAAAACATCAAAACCTTCTGTTCAGGTTGAGAAAACTTAAACAGGAAAACAAAATACATCAGTGTTTCATTCGAGATGGGAAAATACTAGTTAGGAAAACATCAACAGGACAACAATATACCATCTCAAAACGAACATGATTTCTCTACCTTCCTTGCAAAAGTTGACATTTCTGTAACAGATTAGATAAGTGCCCTTAACACATATATACGTGTGGTGCATATAGTGTACGTTCCTATTACATTATTGTGCATTTTTTATTTTTTTTTACTAGCTAATACCAGCTACCTAAAATAACTTTTTACTTCTTTTAATTACTATTAATTCCTCAAATTTTGTGTTGCAAGTCAAATCTTACCCCTAAATTAATGTTATTCATGGTTGCTACCTGTCCATTTAATTTTGTTTACCACTACTTATTTTAATCCCTTTTATATTGTGTGGTGCAATTAGTGTTTATTCAAATTACATTATTGTGCAATTCCCAGAACTATCATTTACTAGCTAGTACCAACTACCTCACACTTTTTTACATTTTATAGTGCAATTAATTGCTCAAACTTATTACATATTACAAGTCAGATCTTACTCCTAAATCAATATTATATCATAGTGACTATCTGTCCATTTAGCCTTGTTTACCATTACGTACTTAGTTTAGTCCCTTATGTATTTTCTCCTTTATTTTAGCTTTAAATAACTACACCTTAGTTCATATATTCACCATTGTTAAAATAATCAAGGTGCTATTTTCAGGTGCTAAAGTGTAATACATTAATTATTTTATTATTATATTCCTTAGCTCCTTTATCTGATGACCACTTTATTTGTTCCCCACAACTTATCTTTGTCCCTTTTACATTGTCTCCTAAATTTTAGCTTTAAAGAACTACCTTAGCTCATATATTTACACTTGTTAAAATAATTCAGGTGCTATTTTTTAGCTTTAGAATATTGCTTTGTCTTATACTTAAGTCTAATTATAGATTCACTATAAAACTTATGATTACAAGCACTGATCCTGAGACCAACCTCTTATTGAATGACTTAAATGAATCAAACAGCAACTATAATTACTACACAGCAGAACAAACAAAGGTACTTCTCAGAGCAAACAACAACATAACTGTCTTTAACTACAATATCACATCCTTAAGCAAACATTACAATGACCTCATAGCATTACTAAATTCCCTGCATTCCACTATATCCATCATTACTTTCACAGAAGCCTGACTAAAGTTTGATACTAGAGATGTCTATGCCATTCCTGGTTACACAGCCATACACAACTGTAGGCCAGATCAACAAGGGGGTGGCACAGCTATGTACTACTCAGACCAACTAGAATGTGTCAATAATACATACACAAGGAATGAACACTGAGAATACAAAATAGCAAAATTCAAATCCAAATACCTACAAAAACCTCTCACAGTGATAAACATCTACAGAGTACCACAGTCAAACATTAGCCATTTTAGTGACAACCTAGGAAGTATGATAACTGATGCACACATGCATAAAGATCACTTACTACTCTCAGGTGACTTCAATATAACTCTCCTGCAAGACCAGGACCCACATGTTACTGAATTCACAAACACTATGAGTAACTGCATGTTGCTAACAACAGTAACAAAACCTACGAGAATTACAGAGACTAGTGTTTCCCTACTAGACCACATCTGGACCAACACCATATCCCCTTTAAAAACAGGCATAATCATAGATAATACCACAAACCACTACCCTACCTTTCTCATAACCAATCTAGGTAAATTACCCCAAGACACTACTAAAGTCACGTTCAGACTTCATAACAAGGCAGCCATTAATAACTTCCCAACAGCAATGACAAACATCGACTGGCATACTGAGCTAGAAATCTATACAGATATTGACAAATGTATTAATAATTTTCTAAAAAAGACCCAATACCTCTATAACAAGCACTGCCCTAAAAAACTAAACAGATCACAGCTGAGAGACTAACAGTCCATGGCTAACACCCAGCACCCTCAAGTCCATAAATACAAAGCACCTATACAAAAAACAATAGAGAATGGGTCACATAACTCTTCCACACAGTCAATTACAGTTGGTGTCCCACAGGGAAGTGTCCTAGGCCCTCTTCTCTTTCTCATATACATAAATGACTTACCAAATGCATCGCAACTACTCAAACCCACACTATTTGCAGATGATGCTACATACGTCTACTCTCACCCGAGCCCAGTCATGCTAGCCAATACTGTAAATGCCGAATTACAGAAAATATCAACCTCGATGAGGACCAACAAACTTACTCTAAACATTGACAAAACCTACTACATTCAGTTTGGTAACAGAGCTGCAGATGTGTCTCTTAACATAATGATAAAGGGATCACCTATCACAAAGCTCACAGAGGGAAAATTCCTAGGAACCCACCTTGATAATAGACTCAAATTTCAAACACATACACAACAAATTTCCCCCAAAATTTCCAAGACTGTAGGCATACTATCGAAGATACGGTACTATGTTCCACAGTCACCCTCCTAGCCCTATATCACTCACTAATTACCCCTATTCACCTATGGAATTTGTGCATGGGCTCAACAACAATAAACCATCTCAAACCACTAATCACCCAACAAAAGGCTGCAGTCAGAATGATAACAAATTCCCACTACAGACAGCACACTCCACCAATATTCAAAACTCTAAACCTACTCACAATAAAAAACACCCATACTTATTACTGCTTTGGGACTACATACATAAAACACTTAACTCTGACATAAAAACCCTCCCCTCAAACAACTCCTTACCAAACTTTAACAGAACAATGACCATAACACAAGGCACAGATCACTCTTTGAGTTCCTCGTGTCCATCTCACACTATGCAAAAAATCAATGCACATAAAGGCCATAAAATCGGAAAATTTATTACCTGTTAATATAAAAGAAACACTACCTGTTTTTTAAATCAAGTCTCTTCTCAAAAATCACCTTACTCACAACTAAATAAATACTGAATAATTGTAAACTCATAAATTGTATCTCATATATGTATCTCATTATTGTATCCATAAATGTCAACCTTGAACCAATCAAATTTGTTTACTATTTAACTTCATTACCTAACAAAATACTCCATTCTACTGATTACACAGCAACACAGTAAATGACCATATGAACTGTCTTTGTAATACTCATTTGTACTAAATTGTTATCTGTTTTACAATAATTTTTGTACCACTGAATATATCATTGCTTAGTTAATCTTAAGTTAATTTTAAGCTGCCCATAATGTTCTGCATACAAGGAGCTTTGGCATGCTGCACTTTAAAAATTGTATTCCTTGTACTTCTCATGGAGTTTACCTGGAGAGAGTTCCGGGGGTCAACGCCCCCGCTTCTCTGTATCATGTTCAAATTAAATAAATAAATAAATGAATGAATAAATAATGTTTGTACAGCAATGCATCCAACCATACGACCTGTTTTTGTAATACTCATTTGTGCTTGTTATCTGTTTACAAAAATGTTTTACCACTGAATACTTCATTGCTTAGTTAATCTTAAGTTAATTTTAAGCTTGCCCGTAATGCTATGCATTCAAGTGGCTTTGGCATGCTGCATTTAACTGTATTCTTTTGTACTTCACTGTATCATGTTCAAATTAATAAATAAAAACAATAAATAAATAACCAGAGACCAAACAAAAGTTACTCGTAAATCCTAACCAGCCTGATAAGAAATGCAAAAAATTTGTATTATGAGAATAGATTATCCAACTTAAAAGGTGATATAAAAAATAGCTGGAAAACTCTATCTGAAATTCTAGGAACAAAAAAGATATCAGGAAATAGTACAATTGAACTAACAAAACAAGATGAACCCCCAACTCCCACCAACTGAAACAGCAAACAGACTCAATGATTTCTTCTCCACCATAGGAAAAAACCTTGCGGATAAAATCCCAAGCTCAAATACCCCACCCAATGACTACTTCACTGGCAACTACCCGAACACACTGTTCCTAGCTCCGACTAACTCAACAGAAGTCTCCCTTATTATCAACACACTAAAAAACAAGACAGGAGATTTAAATACCTCCTTTATGTACAAAAAAGCTTCGCAAGTGCTGTCACCAATCATTGCAACACTATTTAACAAATCCATAGAATCCTCTACTTTCCCTACAGTTCTCAAAATAGTGAGGGTCACCCCGATCCATAAAGGAAGAGACCAAACAGACTTGAATCACTATAGGCCAATATCCAACTTACACCCTCTCGCTAAAATCTTTGAAAAATTAATTCATAAGAGATTCTATTCCTACCTCATCTCCCACAAAATACTCAACCCCTGTCAGTTTGGATTCAGACCTAATAAAAATACGAATGATGCTATTATACACATGCTAGAACAAATATACACTGAACTGGAGAAAGAAGAAGTCCCACTGGGGATCTTCATTGATTTACGTAAAGCTTTTGATAGAGTTGACCATGATTTGCTCCACATAAAATTATCATACTATGGTATAAGAGGGCACTCCCTCAACTACCTAAAGTTATACCTCAGCAACAGAAGCCAATATGTGTACACAAATGGAGCAAACTCTTCCACACAACCAATTACAGTTGGTGTCCCACAAGGAAGTGTCATTGGCCCTCATCTCTTTCTCATTTACATAAACGACCTACCAAATGCATCGCAACTACTCGAACCCACACTATTTGCAGATGACACTACATACATCTTCTCTCACCCGAGCCCAGTCATGCTAGCCAATACTGTGAATGCTGAAAATATGTACAGAAAATATGTACCAGGATGAGGACCAACAAACTTACTCTCAACATTGACAAAACCTACTTCATTCAGTTTGGTAACAGAGCTACAGACGTCCCTCTTAACATAATGATAAATGGATCACCTATCACAAAACTCACAGAGGGAAAATTCTTAGGAATCCACCTTGATAATAGCCTCAAATTTCAAACACGTGTACAACAAATTTCCAAGAAAATCTCCAAGATCGTAGGCATACTATCGAAGATACGGTACCATTTATTTATTTATTTATTTATTTATTTGAACATGATACAGAGAAGTACAAGGAATACAATTTTTTAAGTGCAGCATGCCAAAGCATTATGGGCAGGCTTAAAATTAACTTAAGATTAACTTATTTACCCCTATCTCACCTATGTAATTTGTGCATGGGGCTCAACAACAATTAACCATCTCAGACCACTAATTACCCAACAAAAGGCTGCAGTCAGAATGATAACAAATTCCCACTACAGGCAGCACACTCCACCAATATTCAAAACTCTAAACCTACTCAACGTACAAAACATCCATACTTATTATTGTACCTACTACATACATAGAACACTAAACTCGCATATAAACACTCCCCTCAAACATCTCCTTACCAACCTCAACAGAACACATGACCATAACACAAGGCACAGATCACTCTTTGATGTTCCTCGTGTCCATCTCACACTATGTAAAAACTCAATGCACATAAAAGGCCCAAAAATCTGGAATTCATTACCTGTAAATATAAAAGAAACACTACCTGTTTATAAATTCAAGTCTCTTCTTAAACACCACTTACTCAACCACAACTAAATAAATACTGAATAATTGTATCTCATAAATATATAACCTGTGACCCTGTCAAACTATGTTTTTTTTTAATTACATTACCTAATATATATCATTGCTTAGTTAATCTTAAGTTAACTTTAAGCTGGCATAATGTTCTACATAGGAGGAACTTCTGCCATGTTCACCCAACATTGTATTTCTTTGTTCAACTATCTATCAGGTCCAAATATTAAATAATTAATTAATAAATAAATATTTCATGATTCAGACTCTATGTACCAGCACATTAATGTTGTAATAAAGATGTTACTCACCAGTGTTGTAATAAAGTTGTTACTCACCAGTGTTGTAATAAAGTTTTTTACTCACCAGTGTTGTAATAAAGATGTTACTCACCAGTGTTGTAATAAAGTTGTTACTCACCAGTGTTGTAATAAAGTTGTTACTCACCAGTGTTGTAATAAAGATGTTACTCACCAGTGTTGTAATAAAGTTGTTACTCACCAGTGTTGTAATAAAGATGTTACTCACCAGTGTTGTAATAAAGTTGTTACTCACCAGTGTTGTAATAAAGTTGTTACTCACCAGTGTTGCAATAATGTTGTTACTCACCAGTGTTGTAATAAAGGTGTTACTCACCAGTGTTGTAATAAAGGTGTTACTCACCAGTGTTGTAATAACTTCTTCCACACCAGAAACAACACAACAACTGTTGTGGTATATAAGGGCCTCTCACATCTTAAGCAGTATCGAGCACAACTTCTCGGCGGCGTCACGAACATTTGTTGTCCAAGACGATGAAAGGTAAGGAAAAAAAAGTTCCTTTCTAAATATTATTATTATTATTATAATCAAGGAGAAGACTGGCAATGTTGCTCATCCCTTTCCTCTTGAAAAAGCAAATGACCTCATAAATGACTGGTCCAAAACATCCCTTATTATCAACGCACTAAAAAACAAGGCAGGAGATTTAAATACCTTACCACCCTTTATATACAAAAAAATGTCACAAGTGCTATCACCAATCATTGCAACACTCTTTAACAAATCCATTGAATCCTCCACCTTCCCTACAGTACTCAAAATAGCAAGGGTCACCCCGATCCACAAAGGAGGAGACCAAACAGAGTTGAATAACTATAGGCCAATATCCAACTTACACCCTCTCTCAAAAATCTTCGAAAAATTAATTCATAAACGAATCTACTCCTACCTTATCTCCCAAAACATACTCAACCCCTGCCAATTTGGATTCAGGCCTAATAAAAATACTAATGATGCTATTGTACACATGCTAGAACATATATACACTGCAATAGAGAAAAAAGAAGTCCCACTGGGGATCTTCATTGACTTACGTAAAGCTTTTGATACAGTTGACCATGACTTGCTCCACGTAAAATTGTCACACTATGGTATAAGAGGGGACTCCCTCAACTACCTCAAGTCTTCCTCAGCAACAGAAGCCAATATGTGTACGCAAATGGGGCAAACTCTTCTGCACAACCAATTACAGTTGGTGTCCCACAGGGAAGTGTCCTTGGCCCTCTTCTCTTTCTCCTATACATAAATGACCTTCCAAATGCTTCGCAATTACTCAAACCCACACTATTTGCAGATGACACTACATACGTCTTCTCTCACCCGAGCCCAGCCCACGCTAGCCAATACTGTAAATACCGAATTACAGAAATATCTACCTGGATGAGGACTAACAAACTTACACTAAACATTGACAAAACCTACTTCATTCAGTTTGGTAACAGAGCTACAGATGTCCCTCTTAACATAATGATAAATGGATCACCTATCACAAAACTAACAGAGGGAAAATTCTTAGGAATCCACCTTGATAATGACTCAAATTTCATACACATATACATCAAATTTCTAAGAAAATTTCCAAGACTGTAGGCATACTATCGAAGATACGGTACTATGTTCCACAGTCAGCCCTCCTGGCCCTATATCACTCTCTTATTTACCCCTATCTCACCTATGGAATTTGTGCATGGGGCTCAACAACAATTAACCATCTCAGACCACTAATTACCCAACAAAAGGCTGCAGTTAGAATGATAACAAATTCTCACTACAGGCAGCACACTCCACCAATATTCAATACACTAAACCTACTCACCATACAAATAATCCATACTTATTACTGCACCTATTACATACATAGAACACTTAACTCTGATATTAACCCTCCCCTCAAACATCTCCTTGCCAACCTCAACAGAACACATGACCATAACACAAGGCACAGATCACTCTTTGATTTTCCTCGTGTCCATCTCACACTATGCAAAAACTCAATGCACATAAAAAAGGGCCCCAAAATCTGGAATTCATTACCTGTAAATATAAAAGAAACACAACCTGTTTATAAATTCAAGTCTCTTCTCAAAGATTACTTACTCACCCAAAACCAAATAAATACTGAATAACTGAACATTATAAATTGTATATCTTAAATGTTTCTCACAATTATATCACATAAATGTTAAACCTAAAACCCAATCTAATTTATTATTTTTTAAATACACTACCAAACAGAATCACTACCTAACTGAATGCAACCATATGACCTGTCTTTGTAATACTCACTTGTGCTTTATAGTTATCTGTTTACATTAATGTTTTATCACTGATTTCATCATTGCTTAGTAGCAGCGCTGTATAGTCCTTGTGGCTTAGCGCTTCTTTTTGATTATAATAATAATAATAACCATTGCTTAGTTAATCTTAAGTTAATTTTAAGCCAGCCCGTAATGCTATGCATAGTATAATTGGCTTTGGCATACTGCTCTTATCTGTATTTTTTTGTACCTCTGTATGTGTGCACAAATTGGAAATAAATAAATAAATAAATAAATAAATATGTGTACGCAAATGGGGCAAACTCTTCTGCACAACCAATTACAGTTGGTGTCCCACAGGGAAGTGTCCTTGGGCCCTCTTCTCTTTTCCCTTTTAAA
>NC_069458.1:11236343-11298952 GCF_026875155.1 Cherax quadricarinatus | reverse complement strand
TCAAAACCCCCACCTAAATTTTGGGGAGATTATGTCTCTGTATTTTAGAAGGGGGAGATTGAGGATACTGGTCCGGGGGGAGCAGAAAAGGGGTTTAATCTCCACCTCTAGGGGCCCTTAACACAACAACGTTTGGTGTGTGTCATGGGCCCCCAACACAGGGTGTGTGTTCTCCCTACTAATCCTTTTAAATCAGGATGCAGTTCTGGTGATTTAAAATATGGGCCTGTAGTTATAACTTTTCTCTTGACATATGCAAGACTCACCACCCGTGAAGGTTATTAATGTATAGTATTTATTTTGTTTTGCAGAAGTACTATGAAGATTTATTTTCAATAAAGCCTAGAGAAAAGCCTGTGTTTCTATCCAACAGTGAGAGGGAAAAGGGAACTCAAGAGTGTCTGTGCCTTTGTTTTGGGTCATATTTTTGTTAAAGTTGGAAGGAGATTTTGAGGGGAGGGTTTAGTCGAGTTAAGTGTTTTATGTATGGTCAGTGCAGTAATAAGTAGGTGTTTTGTATTGTGAGTGGGTTTTAGATTTTTAAATTTTGGTGGGGTGCTGTCTTAGGGGGAATTTTGTTTAATTTCGACTGCAGCCTTTTGTTGGGTGATTATGGCTGAGTGGTTTTTGTTGTTGAGCCCCATGAAAAAAATTCATGGGTTAAATAGGGAAAATAAGTGAGTGATACGGGTAGGGGGCTGACTGGGGGAACAAAACCCCCGTTTCTTGATAGTATCCCTAAGTTTTGGGGAAATTTTTTGGGGGGAAATTTGTTGTGTATGGTTTGAAATTTTTAGTCTATTTCAAGGGGGTTCCTAGGGGTTTTCCCTTGTGAGCTTTGTGTAGGTGATCCCTTTTTCATTTTGTTAAGAGACATCTGCTGCTTGTTACACAAACTGAAAGTAGTAGGTTTTGTCAATGTTTAGAGTAAGTTTGGTGGGGATCATCATCGAGGTTGATATTTTCTGTAATTCGGCATTTACAGTATTGGCTAGCATGCTGGGCTCGGGTGAGTGTAGACGTATGTAGCTTCATCTGCAAATAGTGTGGGTTTGAGTAGTTGCGATGCATTGGTTAAGTATTTTGTATATGAGAAAGTGAAGAGGGCCTAGGACACTTCCTGTGTTATCCTGACACCAACTGTAATTGACTGGTGTGGAAGAAGTTATGTGACCCATTCTCTATCTGTTTTTTGTATAGGTGTTTGTATTTTATGCGGAATTGAGGGTGCTGGGTGTTAGCATATGGTATGTTAGTATCTCTGCTGTGATCTGTTTAGTTGTTTAGGGGCAGTGCTTGTTAAGTGGTATTGGTCTTTTTAGGAAAATTATTAATCTTTTGTCAATATTGTATAGATTTCTTGTCAGTTTGCAGTCGATGTTTGTCATTGCTGTTGGGAAGTTATTAATGCTGCCTTGTTTTGAAGTCTGAACGTGACTTTAGTAGTGTTCTTGGGTATTTTACCTAGATTGGTTTATGAGAAAGGTCTTGGGTAGTGGTTTTGTGGTATTATCTTATGATTATGCTGTTTTTAAAGGGGATATGGTGTTGGTCCAGATGTGGTCTAGTAGGGAAACACTAGTCTTGTAATTCTCGTAGGTTTTTGTTACTGTTGTAAAGAACATGCAGTTACTCATAGTGTTTGTGAATTCAGTATCATGTGGTCTGGTCTTGCAGGGATTTATTATTGAAGTCACTGCAGTGTAGGTAAGTGATCTTTATGCATGTGTGCATCAGTTTTCATACTTCTAGGTTGTCACTAAAATGCTAATGGTTGATCTGTTGGTTCTTGTAGATGTTTATCACTGTGAGTGGTTTTTGTAGGTATTTGGATATTGAATTTGCTTTTTTGTATTATCAGTGTTCATTTCATGTGTATGTATTATTGACACATCTAGTTGGTCTGAGTAGTACATAGCTGTGCACCCCCTTGTTTGATTCTGCCTACTGTTGTGTATGGCTGTGGTGTAACCTGGAATGGCATAGACATCTCTTGTATCAAACTTTTGTCAGGCTTCTGTGAAAGGTAAAGATGGATTAGTGGGATGCAGGGAATTTAGTAATTGCTATGAGGTTCATTGTAATGTTTGCTTAAGGATGTGATATTGTAGTTAATAAGACGTTATGTTGTCTTGTTGCTCTGAGATGTACCTTTGTTTGCTTCTGTTGTGTTAGTATTTTAGTTGCTGTTTGTATTCATTTAAGTCATTCATTTAGAGGTTGGTCTCAGGATCAGTGCTTGTAATCATAAGTTTTATAGTGAATCTATAATTAGACTTAAGTATAAGACAAAGCAGTATTCTAAAGCTAAAAAATAGCACCTGAATTATTTTAACAAGTGTAAATATATGAGCTAAGGTAGTTCTTTAAAGCTAAAATTTAGGAGACAATGTAAAAGGGACAAAGATAAGTTGTGGGGAACAAATAAAATGGTCATCAGATAAAGGAGCTAAGGAATATAATAATAAAATAATTAATGTATTACACTTTAGCACCTGAAAATAGCACCTTGATTATTTTAACAATGGTGAATATATGAACTAAGGTGTAGTTATTTAAAGCTAAAATAAAGGAGAAAATACATAAGGGACTAAACTAAGTACTTAATGGTAAACAAGGCTAAATGGACAGATAGTCACTATGATATAATATTGATTTAGGAGTAAGATCTGACTTGTAATATGTAATAAGTTTGAGCAATTAATTGCACTATAAAATGTAAAAAAGTATGAGGTAGTTGGTACTAGCTAGTAAATGATAGTTCTGGGAATTGCACAATAATGTAATTTGAATAAACACTAATTGCACCACACAATATAAAAGGGATTAAAATAAGTAGTGGTAAACAAAATTAAATGGACAGGTAGCAACCATGAATAACATTAATTTAGGGGTAAGATTTGACTTGCAACACAAAATTTGAGGAATTAATAGTAATTAAAAGAAGTAAAAAGTATTTTAGGTAGCTGGTATTAGCTAGTAAAAAAAAAATAAAAAATGCACAATAATGTAATAGGAACGTACACTATATGCACCACACGTATATATGTGTTAAGGGCACTTATCTAATCTGTTACAGAAATGTCAACTTTTGCAAGGAAGGTAGAGAAATCATGTTCGTTTGAGATGGTATATTGTTGTCCTGTTGATGTTTTCCTAACTAGTATTTTCCCATCTCGAATGAAACACTGATGTATTTTGTTTTCCTGTTTAAGTTTTCTCAACCTGAACAGAAGGTTTTGATGTTTTCTAGTTAGACACTCGTTGATGTACACTTCATTTTTCATTGTAATTGCTGATTTAATTAAATCCTTTCTTTTATCATATGAATGAAGTCTGATCATAATACTGTGTCTGCTACCTTGTTTTCCTAGCAGACGTGTTTCTTTGATTTCATTGTTTTGCAGGATAACTTTTACGTGGTCATGTATTATCCCAATAGCAGTTTCCTTGCACTGGGTTGGGTTATGTCACTAGGAATGTGAGGGACTGTTTATTATAACTGCATCAGACAACTTATCTTGTTCAGTTTTGTTGTCTTGGAAATCAAGGTATTCATTCAGTCGAGTGTGCATGTTCTGATTCCAGTCCTTCATTACTTCTTCAACCTTCATATTTAGGGTTGTTTTTATTTGCTTAGTGTGAACTGGCTTAAGATGGATCTTGTTCTGAGGTTGGTTATTTTGGATTCTCGTCGCGCAAGTGTTGCTTTAATATCTTCATTTTCATTTTCTAGAGTGATGATGTGGTCCCTAATATTGTCAGGAATAATCATACCTGAGTGATCGTTAGTAAATCCTTTGAAGGGAGTGGAGTTGGAGGGGGAGTCAGCCATGTTTGTTGTTGTTCCCTGAGCGGTGGTGAGGGAGGTTGATGATACACCGGCGTCCTGCTGGGTAGACAAGTTGAGTTGTAGGGTCCTTGGTGTTATTCTTTTCTTACTGCTGTTGATTCTTCTGCGATTTCCTTTCATAGTATCACTAAAGAAGATACAGTGAAGTTATGGAGGAGAAGGCTTGATTTCCCTGAGCTTGGGTTAAGTGATTGTTTGGCAGCGGAGGTGGTGTTTGGGTTAGCAGGGCTATCTTCCTTAGAATTAATGTGGTGAGGCACCTGACATGATCATATGTCCGTCTGTGTCTTGTTGACTGTGTCAGGTGTTAGATGTTCAGGGGTTGACTGTGTCAGGTGTTAGATGTTCAGGTGTTGACTGTGTCAGGTGTTAGATGCTCAGGCAGCAGCAGGTGTTGAGTGTGTGAGGTGTTAGGCACTCAGGGAGAAGCAGGTGTTGATGAGTGAGGTATTAGATGCTCAGGCAGCAGCAGGTGTTGAGTGTGAGGTGTTATGTGCTCAGGAAGCAGCATTTGTTGAGTGTGTGAGTTGTTAGGTGCTCAGGGAACAGCAGGTGTTGAGTGTATGAGGTGTTAGGTACTCAGGGAGCAGCAGGTGTTGAGTGTGTGAGGTGTTAGGTGCTCATGCAGCAGCAGGTGTTGTGTGAGGTGTTAGTTGCTCAGGAAGCAGCAGGTGTTGAGTATGTGAGGTATTAGGTACTCAGGGTGCAGCAGGTGTTGAGTGTGTGAGGTGGTAGGTGCTCAGGCAGCAGCAGGTATTGAGTGTGTGAGGTGTTAGGCACTCAGGCAGCAGCAGGTGTTGAGTGTGAGGTGTTAGGTGCTCAGGCAGCAGCAGGTGTTGAGTGTGTGAGGTGTTAGGTGCTCAGGGAGCAGCAGGTGTTGAGTGTGTGAGGCTTTAGGTGCTCAGGCAGCAGCAGGTGTTGAGTGTGTGAGGCTTTAGGTGCTCAGGCAGCAGCAGGTGTTGAGTGTGTGAAGTGTTAGGTGCTCAGGCAGCAGCTGGTTTTGAGTGTGTTAGGTGCTCAGGGAGCAGTAGGTGTTGAGTGTGTGAGATGTTAGGTGCTCAGGGAGCAGCAGGTGTTGAATGTGTGAGGTGCTCAGGCAGCAGCAGGGGTTGAGTGTGTGAGGTGTTAGGTGCTCAGGGCAGCAGCTGGGGTTGAGTGTGAGGTTTTAGGCGCTCAGGGACAGCTGTTGTTGAATGTGTGAGGTGTTAGGTGCTCAGGGAGCAGCAGGTGTTGAATGTGTGAGGTTTCTAAGGCAGCAGAGGTGTTTGACTGTTGAGGTTTTGGTTGTTCAGGGAGCAGTAAGGTGTTGAGTGTGTGAGGTGTTAGGTGTTCAGGGATGCAGCAGGTGTTGAGTGTGAGAGGTGTTAGGTGCTCACTGAGCAGTGGGTTTTAGTTAGTAAGTTTTAAGCTTGGTACATAAACAAACAATATTGTTGACATTAAAAAATAAAAAAAAAAAATAAAATTTAATTTCTTTGAAAAGGTTGCAAGTGTGTTTACATTTCTAATTTGAATTTGTCAAAGAAAACCAATATTTATGCAGAGGCATTTCGGCGCAGACTTACCTACTTACTTAAAGACTACGTAAGTCTGAAAAGGTGAAGAGTGGTGCAAATAATTATTCAATATTTTACTCTCTTATTAATTTAAGGGTAGTAATATTATGATTTAACAAACATACATTTTTAAGTTTGTAATAATGGGCTCAATAGTTAAGGTGTATATATAAATATTTGGGAGAGTTGCTTTAAATTTTGTTAGAGATTAGCAAAGTGTGTGTATGGTTGTTACTGAGAGATGAGATGATTTTTAAGTTAGCCCTAATTGATTACTGGGCAAGGGACCTCTTGCTGTTTGGGCCAAGGGTTCCAGAATCTTACTGCCCTTTATGCGCATTGCATTTTTATATAGTGGAGCGGATACGAGGATGTCAAAAGTGTTTTGTACTTGTGTTATGGCTGGTGTGTTATGTTGAAGCTGTCTAGGAAGAAGTTTAGTGATGGTTGGTATTGGAGTTTAACCCTTTCACTACTACTCACAAAAAATCGTAATGACACTGTTGGTCCCCAATATTACGGCTTGAAGCCAGTGTCGGTCCATAATATACGCCAAAATTTAGCCTTCAGATCATGTGGAGAGAAGCTGGTAAGACCTACAGTGACAGAATGGTTCTGTTGTGCTCATGTGTGCAGTTAAAAAAAATTGGGGTGGCGCAGTGCATTGTAGGAGTGTCAATTCAGTACGACTTGTTTGCCATACCTAGCGGTAAGGAATACCTCACTCCCCAGCAAACTGGGACTCTTCCCTTCCCAAGTGGTAGCTCTAACACAGATTGAAGTGCCAGAGAAGATGAATTTCATTGTTTTGAGGAGTTTGTGACTGAAAGCAATGTCCAGGATACCAGCAGTAGTGCTGAAAACCCATCAGCCTTCTACCTCTGGTGTTGAGCCATCTCGTTCATGTTCAGCTGTACCACAGCAAAAGACGAAACTCATATTTTCCCATGTCTCAAAGAATAAGTAAGTTTATTCAGGTATGTATACACAAACACAATTACATAGATTACCATATGTAGCAGCATATGTGTAGAGAACCTAGGATAACACAAAAAAGCCAGACAAAGTTACTTATTTCCATGTGGGTGGTGGGGAAGACAGTGTGGTTGGTGGGGAAGACAGCATGGGTGGTGGGGAAGAAGATATTGTTAATGGGTAACGTTACAATTGGGATGGATAATATACATACTGCAGCAGGTGGTGGTGGTGGTGGTGGTGCAATGCATCATGTAGTACCAGCAGCACCCCAGGTACTGTACCAACCACAACAACAACAACCCACCCACAAAAATGCAGACACTTGTTTTATGTGTGAGGAGTGTAAAACAGCTCTGCCCATAACACCATGTTTCAAAGAGTTCCACAAGCCGCAGCACTTCTAGGAATGTGTCCAGTGACTATATGTGTATATATACGTATTATAGAACAATAGTAATAAACAACTTTTTTAATTATTGGTTTGTGTAAACAAGTTTTGTAAACAATATAATGAAAATAATATTTGTGCAGCTATTGTGTTGAATACATTGAGTGAATAAATATAGGGTATGTATTACAGGTCCTCCATCATAAATCCGGCATCATTGGGACCTGTAGTGTGCCGGATTACTGAGTTTGCCGAATTACAGAGTGGTTAGGTTAGAATACACTTAATAAAACTAACCAACTTGACTTACACAGTTCATTGAACATCGGCAAAAATCGAACATTTCCGCTACTTTGAGCTCAATTTCAAGGTACAGTGGACCCTCGACTAATGCTATTAATCCATTGCTGAGAGCTCATCGTTAGTCAAAATTATCGTTAGTCAAGTTAATTTTCCCCATAAGAAATAATGGAAATCAAATTAATCCGTTTAGGACACCCCAAAGTATGAAAAAAAAAATTGTTTTTACCACATGAAATATTAATTTTAATACACACAAACTGAAGAAAACATGCACAGTTACATGACACTTACCTTTATTGAAGATCAGGTGATGATTGATGGGATGGGAGGAGGGGAGAGTGTTGATGGTCTTAGTGTTTAGAAGGGGAATCCCCTTCCATTAGGACTTGAGGTGGCAAGTCCTTTTCCGGGGTTAATTCCCTTCCCTTTAAATCTCTCAAAACAACCTTTGCTGGCCTTAAATTCACTCGCATCACCACTAGTTGCTGGCATTTGTTTAATTAAATCATCATGCAGCTTCCTAGCCTTTTCACATATGATCGCTTGAGAGATGCTATCTCCTGTTATCTGTTTTTCGTTTATCCACACCAATAACAGTCTCTCAACATCTTTGAGTACTTGCGATCTCAGTTTCGAAAACATAGTTGCACCTTTGGCAAGAACAGCTGCCTTGATTGCCGTTTTCTGGTTGATTGGGGTTTTGTGTACAACCTGGCCAGCTCCGACTCACGCACTCCACTTTCATACTTAGCAATGATCTCTTTCTTCATATCCATAGTAATTCTCACCCTTTTTGCTCTAGGGTTGGCACTAGAAGCTTTCTTGGGGCTCGTGGTGACTTATTTTGCAGGTGCAATCACTAAAAAGGCTGTGATAATATGAAATGTTCCAATTGTATGCTTGGAAGCGACTGCGGTGGCTGGCTGGCTTGTAAACACTGGCCAGAAGTGGACGCGTCTCAGATGGAACGAATAGTGTTGGTCGAGTTTTTTAGTGCTAGTCGAGGCAAAATTTTTGCGTTAAAATGTATCGCTAGTCGGATTTATCGTTAATCGATGCCATCATTGGTCGAGGGTCCACTGTACTTTTCGTTATGAAAGCAATCAAAATCATGTCTATTTCTGTAATACAGTGGACCCCCGCATAACGTTGGCATCGCATAACGTTAAATCCGCATAGCGATACATTTTATCACTAAAATTTTGCCTCGCATAGCGCTAAAAAATTCGTTCAACGCAATTCGTCCGAGACATGTCCATGCGGCCTGAGCCAGCCTCATTTGTTCTGCCAGTGGCATTGTTTACAAGCCAGCCTCCGCGGTAACATTCAAGCATACAATTGGAACATTTCGTATTATTACAGCCTTTTTATAGTGATTTCACCTGAAAAATAAGTGACCATGGGCCCCAAGAAAGCTTCTAGTGCCAACCCTACAGGAATAAGGGTGAGAATTACTATGGAGATGAAGAAAGAGATCATTGCTAAGTATGAAAGTGGAGTGCGTGTCTCCGAGCTGGCCAGGTTGTATAGTAAACCCCAATCAACCATCGCTACTATTGTGTCCAAGAGAACGGCAATCAAGGAAGGTGTTCTTGCCAAAGGTTTAACTGTGCTTTCGAAACAGAGATCGCAAGTGGTAGAAGATGTTGAGAGGCTGTTATTGGTGTGGATAAACGAAAAACAGATAGCAGGCGATAGCATCTCTCAAGCGATCATAAGTGAAAAGGCTAGGAAGTTGCATGAGGATTTAATTAGAAAAATGCCTGCAACTAGTTGTGATGCGAGTGAATTTAAGGCCAGCAAAGGTTGGTTTGAGAGATTTAAGAGGCGTAGTGGCATACATAGTGTGATAAGGCATGGTGAGGCTGCCAGTTTGGACCAAAAAGCAGTTTTTACACAGGAGGATACCAGCGATATTCCAGTAATGATAAATTATGTAGAACAGGACGATAATAAACTGTGCACTATTAGGGTCACAAGTGACATGGTCCTTAGGCAAATAGATAAATTAAAACCTAACAAATCCCCAGGCCCTGATGAACTGTATGCAAGGGTTCTAAAGGAATGTAAAGAGGAGCTTAGCACACCTTTGGCTAATCTTTTCAACATATCACTACAAACTGGCATGGTGCCAGATAAGTGGAAAATGGCAAATGTGATACCTATTTTCAAAACAGGTGACAGGTCCTTAGCTTCGAACTATAGACCAATAAGCCTAACCTCCATAGTGGGAAAATTTATGGAATCAATAATTGCCGAGGCAGTTCGTAGCCACCTTGAAAAGCATAAATTAATCAACGAATCTCAGCATGGTTTTACAAAGGGGCGTTCCTGCCTTACGAATTTATTAACTTTTTTCACTAAGGTATTTGAGGAGGTAGATCATGGTAATGAATATGATATTGTGTATATGGACTTCAGTAAGGCTTTTGACAGGGTCCCACATCAGAGACTATTGAGGAAAATTAAAGCACATGGAATAGGAGGAGAAATTTTTTCCTGGATAGAGGCATGGTTGACAAATAGGCAGCAGAGAGTTTGCATAAATGGGGAGAAATCAGAGTGGGGGAGTGTCACGAGCGGTGTTCCGCAGGGGTCAGTGTTGGGCCCCCTGCTGTTCACAATCTACATAAACGACATAGATGAGGGCATAAAGAGCGACATCGGCAAGTTTGCCGATGACACCAAAATAGGCCGTCGAATTCATTCTGACGAGGACATTCGAGCACTCCAGGAAGATTTGAATAGACTGATGCAGTGGTCGGAGAAGTGGCAGATGCAGTTTAATATAGACAAATGCAAAGTTCTAAATGTTGGACAGGACAATAACCATGCCACATATAAACTAAATAATGTAGATCTTAATATTACGGATTGCGAAAAAGATTTAGGAGTTCTGGTTAGCAGTAATCTGAAACCAAGACAACAGTGCATAAGTGTTCGCAATAAAGCTAATAGAATCCTTGGCTTCATATCAAGAAGCATAAATAATAGGAGTCCTCAGGTTGTTCTTCAACTCTATACATCCTTGGTTAGGCCTCATTTAGATTATGCTGCACAGTTTTGGTCACCTTATTACAGAATGGATATAAATTCTCTGGAAAATGTACAAAGGAGGATGACAAAGTTGATCCCATGTATCAGAAACCTTCCCTATGAGGATAGACTAAGGGCCCTGAATCTGCACTCTCTAGAAAGACGTAGAATTAGGGGGATATGATTGAGGTGTATAAATGGAAGACAGGAATAAATAAAGGGGATGTAAATAGTGTGCTGAAAATATCTAGCCTATACAGGACTCGCAGCAATGGTTTTAAGTTGGAAAAATTCAGATTCAGGAAGGATATAGGAAAGTACTGGTTTGGTAATAGAGTTGTGGATGAGTGGAACAAACTCCCAAGTACCGTTATAGAGGCCAGAACGTTGTGTAGCTTTAAAAATAGGTTGGATAAATACATGAGTGGATGTGGGTGGGTGTGAGTTAGACCTGATAGCTTGTGCTACCAGGTCGGTTGCCGTGTTCCTCCCTTAAGTCAATGTGACCTGACCTGACTAGGTTGGGTGCATTGGCTTAAGCCGGTAGGAGACTTGGACCTGCCTCGCATGGGCCAGTAGGCCTTCTGCAGTGTTCCTTCGTTCTTATGTTCTTATGTTCTTATGAAAAATATGTGCATGAATTCAAGGAGTACATAGACAGTGAAGGACTGAAACCTGAACAAGTGTTTAATTGTGACGAAACAGGCCTGTTTTGGAAGAAAATGCCAAGCAGGACCTACATTACTGAGGAGGGAAAGGCACTCCCAGGACATAAGCCTATGAAAAACAGGCTTACTCTTCTCATGTGTGCCAATGCTAGTGGTGATTGCAAAGTGAAGCCTTTATTAGTGTATCACTCTGAAACTCCCAGAGTGTTCAGGCAAAAGAATATCCTCAAGGCTAATTTGTGTGTGCTGTGGAGGGCAAACAATAAGGCATGGGTCACTAGGGACTTTTTCTATGACTGGTTACACCAAGCATTTGCCCCCACTGTGAAAAATTACCTAACTGAAAAGAAATTAGACCTTAAGTGCCTCCTGGTGTTAGACAATGCCCCTGGTCATCCTACAGACTTGGCAGAGCGAGTTTGTGGGGACCTGAGCTTCATTAAGGTGAAGTTTTTGCCTCCTAATACCACTCCTCTCCTGCAGACCATGGACCAGCAGGTTATTGCAAACTTCGAAAAACTGTACACAAAAGCTCTGTTTGAAAGGTGCTTTGTAGTGACGTCAGAAACTCAGTTGACTCTAAGAGAGTTTTGGAGAGATCACTTTAATATCCTCAATTGTGTAAACCTTATAGGTAAGGCTTGGGAGGGAGTGACTAAGAGGACCTTGAACTCTTCTTGGAAGAAACTGTGGCCAGAATGTGTAGACCAAAGGGATTTTGAAGGATTTAAGGCTAACCCTGAGAGGAGTATGCCAGTTGAGGAATCCTTTGTGGCATTGGGGAAGTCCTTGGGGTTGGAGGTTAGTGGGGAGGATGTGGAAGAGTTGGTGGAGGAGGGCAACGAAGAACTAACCACTGATGAGCTGCTAGATCAACTTCAACAGCAAGAGGCCACACCTGAGGAAATTGCTTCAGGGGAGGGGAGAGATAAATTGAAGAAGTTGCCTACTTCAAAGATTATGGAAATATGTGCAAAGTGGCTTGAAGTGCAAACCTTCATGGATGAAAATCACCCTCAGACAGCTATTGCAAGCCGTGTTGGTGACTATTACACTGACACTGTTGTGAAGTCTTTAGGAAAGTCATAAAGGAATGAGAGGTACAGACCACTATGGACAGATATGTTGTGCGACAGAAGTCCAGTGACTCTGAAGCTGGTCATAGTGGCATTAAAAGAAGAAGGGAAGCAACCCCAGAAAAGGACTTGACACCTCAAGTCCTAATGGAAGGGGATTCCCCTTCTAAACACTAAAGCACTCCAGTCTCCCCTCCTCCCATCCCATCAATCATCACCATATCTTCAATAACGGTAAGTGTCATGTAACTGTGTATGTTTTCTTAAGTTTGTGTGTATTAAAATTAATATTTCATGTGGTAAAATTTTTTTTTTTCATACTTTTGGGTGTCTTGCATGGATTAATTTGATTTCCATTATTTCTTATGGGGAAAATTAATTCGCATAACGATAATTTCGCATAACAATGAGCTCTCAGGAACGGATTCATAGCGTTATGCGGGGGTCCACTGTATATCTTCCATTCTATCAAATGTGTCCAAAAAAATGAGAATGAAACCATAAAAACCATACGAAAATATACTGCAAAGAGGCGGCTAATGGCTGAGAAGCGAACTCCCTTATTTATCGTCCGTCTTTTTTATTTTTGTTGTACGTTAAGAAGCATCTTTCCATCATACATTGCCCAAGTTTCAATGAGATGGCCCAACAAACAACCGAGAAAAAAAAATATTTACCAAAAATCATATATGGGAAGCCCAAGCCAGGTACTGGAAATAAGTCACTTTGACTTTTCTGGGTTATCCTAGGTTCTCTATACATACACTTCTATGTATGATAATCTATGTAAATGTATTTGTGTATACATGTATAAACTTATTTACTTCTAGTCTGTCAACTGAGTACAAGAAACCGCCCATTCACTTATTTCAACTACACAATAAAGTGGTCAGAAATTGGCAATTTGGCCAATTTCACACAAATTTCAACAGATGCCAATTTCAAAATAGGGTCCAGAATAAACAATGCAGACATTCCTGACACTAAAATAACATTTTCTCTGTTCATTAGTCACGGCTACGTGCCCCTCTTATATTACTCTTGCTTACCATTTGGAATTTTTATTCACAAAAAAATAGAAGATTTATTGTTATGCAGACTGCTGCATTATTTTAATAATTGTATAAATAATGTCAATCCATTCTTGACTCTGTACTGGAATTTGGACTGGCAGGCGGACAGGTATTGGACGGTGACGTCATTTGTTTACTTTTGAGCTTCGCTAAAGAATAGAACATTTTCGCTACTGTGAGCACAATTTCAAGGTACTTTTCATCATGAAAGCAATCAAAATCATATCTATTTCTGTAATATATCTTTCATTCTATCAAATGAGACCGAAAAAATGAGAATAGTATAACCATAACAACCATATAAAAATATACCGCTAAGCAGCCGCTAATGGCCGCTAATGGCTGAGAAGTGAACTCCGCTATTTATGGTCTAATTTCTTTCATTTTTGGTGTATGTGAAGAAGTATCTTTCCATCATACATTGCCCAAGTTTGAATAAGATAACCCAACAAACAACTGAGAAAAATATATAATATAATTATAATAATAATAATAATAATAATAATAATAATATCTTTATTTACTACACGTACATGTACAAGGTATACAGGCCTAGCTGACATCAGTGACATACTACTGTATAGAAAGGCACTTGTTATGCTGAGTATTTCAAGAAAATTAGGTCAGTGTCCCAGGATAACACCCACACTAGTCGACTAACACCCAGGTACCCATTTACTGATGGGTATACATAGAAAACAGGTGTAAAGAAACACGCCTAATGTTTCTACCCTGGCTGGGAATCGAATATTTACCAAAAATCATATATGGCTAACCCAAGCCAGGTACTAAAAATAAGCCACGTTAATTTTTTTGGGGTTATCCTAGGTTCTCTAAACATATGCTGCTATGTGTGATAATCTATAGAGAGAAAATAACTTTTTTGTTTCATGTTTATGGTGGAGTACGAGTGTATATCATAGTTAGCCCTGTGCTCTACTCCGTTTTCTCTAATATAAGCCACCAAGACAAGGATAGGAGAATGGTATTTGTTGACCATATCCACTTCATAACTCTGTCGAACTGCTTGGTGTTATGCCAAATATTATTCATTCTTGAGTATTTAACAAGTTTTATGTTATTTATATTGTTTCTTATGTCATATTAGATCAATTGTGATAGGCAAATAAGCTGTAGTGTTGATATTAGTGTAATGATAAAGCATATTCTCCTGCTTCGTGAGACTTAGCTCATGGCAACCGACAGTGGCTTCAAAGCCACCTTATCTTTAATGGATAATGTACTGTGTCAATGCTTTACATAATGAGAAGCATTTCTTTTATTCATTGGAACCATGGCTAGGGCTAAAAGTAAGCAGGTTAAATCAATATATAGAGAAAAAGAAATTGGAATGACTTATGCAGCAAGTAGCGCCACCAAACAGTAGCAGCAGGTTGGTGTGGCGACCCTGGAAATTTGAAATTATGCTAGCCAAAATTAGTGCCGAATAACTGAAGGAACCAAATAACTGATTGCCGAATTTGTGATGGCAGACCTGTATAATGGTCTCACAGGCAACAAAAACTACTTGAAAAAATAAAATGCAGTAGGGCCCCACTTATACAGCGGGTTATGTGCCATGCTGTCGCCAGAAGGCAGATATCACCAGAAGGCAGGACACCATTTTTTTCCATTTATAAATGCATATAAATGCCAGACAGCAAGTTTACACTAAATTATATTAAGATAGTAATCGAACTAGGCATTAAAAACACACAAAGTAAAATGCATTCACAGTACATTTATTACTTATCTTAAAGTATTTGTTAGCTTAATGTAGGGAGAGAGGTGAGTAGTACTTATTTGTAGGAAGTCAGGTGTAGGTAGCCCAGGTGTAGGTAACACTGGCTCCCCGTCTCATACTTAATATACGATATTTAAAACATCCCAGAGAGTTAAAATACACATACAGTACATTCACTATTTACCTTAAAATATGTGTAGTCTTTATATAGGAAGGGAGGTGAGTAGTATTTATTTGTAGGAAGTCAGTGTAGGTAGCCGGTAGGTGTAGCCCACCTGGGCTACACCTACCAGCTACCTACACTTTGGCCCAGAGTCATGTTATTAGCATCGGCATACCTTGTTCACTGAATTTAATTGTTTCTAACAACTACCTTTAGATGCCATCATAAACGAAGGGAGAAGTAATGAATAATTCATGCCGAAAATTGTAAACAAAAGCGGAGTGGGGGAGTGGCTGGGCCAAACGCAGATTCATACATGTTTTCTCTGGTGGCTGAGCAGAGAAAACGTGATGTTGTCCCTCCGCCCGGCTGCCACACAGGTCCACAAGTATTATTATCAGGGCACATACAAAATATGCAATAAATGCCAGACAACAAGTTTACACTAACTTATATTAAGTTAGCAATAGAAATAGGCATTAAAAACACAATAAAAGGTAAGATACACACAGAGTACACTTATTACTCACCTTAAAATATTAATATTAATGTGTGAGAGGTGAGTGGCAGGGTGTTTATTGAATAAAATCAGAATGGCGCACCATCATCCTCTAACTTGGCACTTAAAGCCAGAGGCTTACGACTCCTCTTTTTATCACAGCTAAGCTTAGACGCCATCGTCAATGAGAGCCAACTAGTTAATGAAAGAGTAAACGAGAGAGAGAATGAGATACAGAGTTCAGACAATGTAAGAGCACAAACTGAACAGGTAGTGGGCGATCACTTGGTCAGGCGAAATAAATGCGTATTAATGTGTCTACTTTTAGTTCATTCACGTACATTTGTAAGAGTTTGTAAAACATTTACCTTGATATTTGTTTTAACCCTTTCAGGGCCCAAACCATAGATCTATGCCAAAATTCTAGCGGCGTCAAATTTAGCGCGAGAAAACTGGTAGGCCTACATCCGAGAGAACGGGTCTGGGTGGTCAGTGTGCACACTATAGAAAAAATCTGGATGCCCGCATGGCATTGTGGGAATGCTGCCAAAGTAGCTTTGTTCATCATGCCTGGCGGCAAGGAAGCTCTCACTCCCCACTCACTCTCCGGGTGAATTCTGACTCTCCTCTTCACAACTTGCAGTTCTAAGACTGATGGAAGTGGAGCTGAAGAGGAATTCTATGGTTTTGAACCATATGGCACCATTGTACCATATGGTACAATGGTACCATATGGTACATTGGTGCCATGTCATAAAGTGGTATCATAAGGTACGATGTGCCATATGGTACATTGTACCATATGGTACATTATACCATATGGTACATTATACCATATGGTACATTACACCATATGGTACATTATACCATATGGTACATTGTACCATATAGTGCAGGGTACAGGGACTCTAATGGAAATAAGTCTGTCTTTTTAGGGTTATCCTAGGTTCTCCAAACATATGCTGCTAAGTATTATATTCTATGTAACTTTATTTGTGTATACCTAAATAAACTTACTTACGATGCCACATGCGCTTGAGTAAGTTTATTCAGGTGTACAGAAATACAATTACATGGATTATTATACATAGCAGCATATGTATAAAATCATAGGATAACCCAAAAAAGTCAGGGTGACTTATTTCCATAGGGATCCTTGTATCTGTACCATATGGTGTCCTGTACTGTATGGTACCCTGTACCATATGGTACCCAGTGCCATATGGTACCCTGTGCCATATGGTACCCTGTGCCATATGGTACCCTGTACCATATGGTACCCTGCACAATATGGTACCCTGCACCATATGTTATCCTGTACTGCATGGTACCTTATACCATATAGTACAATGTACCATATGGTACCCTGTAACATATGATACCATGTACCATATGGTCAATAGGTGTTGGTGGCACAAGACACCAGCCAAGACTGAGTGAGTGGTGACGCAAGCTATCTACTGACTCAGCAGTTTCCAAGACAAAGCACTTTGTCATCCACCTCAAGGAACATGTCGAGTTCCTGTACATTTGTAAATACAGTGGAACCTCTGCTTACGAGTTTAATCCGTTCCAAGACCTTGCTCGCAACTGGATTTTCTCATTTGCAGAGTCAATTTTCCTCATTTAAATTAATTGAAATGGAATTAATTTGTTCCAGTGGAATTCCAGGCACGAGAAAATTAATAATTTCCCTAATATCAACTCTACAGCTTATTTATCTATCAAAATTCATGTAATATGACATAATAAACAATATTAATAATATAGAAACATGATATATACACGAGAATGAACAAAATAATGTCATTAGGTGTGTGGCTAGTGGTGATGACAGCAGCCATTGTTGTTGGGGTTTATAGGGCCACCACAGCGGCCATTCCTGCTCCTGACTACATGTGTAAAGAACCTAGGATGACCAAAAAAAGTCAGATAGAGTGACTTATAAGTGCTACACTCTCAATGCTTCACTTAATTGCTACACTCTTAATACTACACTTTGCCACTGCTGCTTCATGTTGTCTGCCACTGCTGCTTCATGTTGTCTGCCACTGCTGCTTCATGTTGTCTGCCACTGCTGCTTCATGTTGTCCGCCACTGCTACCTCATGTTGTCTGTCACTGCTGCTTCATGTTGTCTGTCACTGCTGCTTCATGTTGTCTGTCACTGCTGCTTCATGTTGTCTGCCACTGCTGCTTCATGTTGTCCGCCACTGCTACCTCATGTTGTCTGTCACTGCTGCTTCATGTTGTCTGTCACTGCTGCTTCATGTTGTCTGCCACTGCTGCTTCATGTTGTCTGCCACTGCTACCTCATGATGTCTGCCACTGCTGCTTCATGTCTGCCACTGCTGCTTCATGATGTCTGCCACTGCTACCTCATGATGTCTGCCACTGCTACTTCATGATGTCTGCCACTGCTACTTCATGATGTCTGCCACTGCTACCTCATGATGTCCGCCACTGCTACCTCATGTTGTCTGTCACTGCTGCTTCATGTTGTCTGTCACTGCTGCTTCATGTTGTCTGTCACTGCTGCTTCATGTTGTCTGTCACTGCTGCTTCATGTTGTCTGCCACTGCTGCTTCATGTTGTCTGCCACTGCTACCTCATGATGTCTGCCACTGCTGCTTCATGTTGTCTGCCACTGCTACCTCATGATGTCTGTCACTGCTGCTTCATGTCTGCCACTGCTGCTTCATGATGTCTGCCACTGCTACCTCATGATGTCTGTCACTGCTGCTTCATGTTGTCTGCCACTGCTACCTCATGATGTCTGCCACTGCTGCTTCATGTCTGCCACTGCTGCTTCATGATGTCTGCCACTGCTACCTCATGATGTCTGCCACTGCTACTTCATGATGTCTGCCACTGCTACTTCATGATGTCTGCCACTGCTACCTCATGATGTCTGCCACTGCTGCTTCATGATGTCTGCCACTGCTACCTCATGTTGTCTGCCACTGCTGCTTCATGTTGTCTGCCACTGCTACTTCATGTTGTCTGCCACTGCTGCTTCATGTCTGCCACTGCTGCTTCATGATGTCTGCCACTGCTGCTTCATGATGTCTGCCACTGCTGCTTCATGATGTCTGCCACTGCTACTTCATGATGTCTGCCACTGCTACCTCATGATGTCTGCCACTGCTGCTTCATGATGTCTGCCACTGCTGCTTCATGATGTCTGCCACTGCTGCTTCATGATGTCTGCCACTGCTACTTCATGATGTCTGCCACTGCTACCTCATGATGTCTGCCACTGCTACTTCATGATGTCTGCCACTGCTACTTCATGATGTCTGCCACTGCTACCTCATGTTGTCTGCCACTGCTACCTCATGTTGTCTGCCACTGCTGCTTCATGTTGTCTGTCATTGCTACTTCATGTTGTCTGCCACTGATGTCGCCAAAGAATCGAACATTTCTGCTATTTTGAGCTCAATTTCAAGGTTCTTTTCATCGTGAAACCAATTAAAATCATATTTATTTTTGTAATATTTCTTCCATTTATCACATGAGACCAAATGAAAGGAGAATACAACCATAAAAACCATACGAAAATATACCGCTAAGGGGAGGCTAATGGCTGAGAAGTGAACTCCGTTATTTATGGTCCAATTTCTTTCATTTATGGTGTACGTTAATAAGCATCTTTTCATCATACATTGCCCAAGTTTCAATAAGATAATCCAACAAACAACTGAGATCCATTTCCCTAGATCAAGAGCAAGAGCCCCCTCACCAGTGTCAATTAACCTCCCTTGAGGCCCGCTCGCATCTGGAAATTTTGCTCGTGTCTGGAAGCAAAATCTCGACCAAGCAACTGCTCGTATCTAGAAAAACTCGCACGTGGACGCACTGGTAAGTAGAGGTTCCACTGTATATAATAGAACATTAAACATTACTAATATACAACATTTTTGCATATTTTTGTTGTAAAGAATTATTGTAAACAAAACAATGATGAAAATATATGTGTGTGTTTATTGTGTTGAATACAACAGTACCATATAGTACCATATGGTACAATGAACCATATGGTATCATTGTACTGTATGGTACAATGTACCATATGGTACCATTGCACCATATGGTACATAAGGTACCATTGCACCATGTGGTACCATTGTATCATATGGTACCAGTGTACCAAATAGTGCCATTGTACCAAATGGTGCCATTGTACCAAATGGTGCCATTGTACCAAATGGTGCCATTGTACCATATTCTACCATATGGTACCATTGTATCATATGGTACCATAGTATCATGTGCCATTGTACCATATTGTACCATATGGTACCATTGTACCATATGGTATAATATGGTACAATGTCCATACTAGGCAGGTCCTTCACAAACCATCCCACTAACAGAATCGTATTTGCCCAACCCATTTTTCAATGCTTCCCAAGCAATAAGCTTTGATAATTCTATTATCAAAGGGAATGTAGAGGAGAGAGAGAGATTTTGGGAGATGTTAAGTGAATGTATAGGAGCCTTTGAACCAAGTGAGAGAGTAATTGTGGTAGGGACCTGAATGCTAAAGTAGGAGAAACTTTTAGAGAGGGTGTGGTAGGTAAGTTTGGGGTGCCAGGTGTAAATGATAATGGGAGCCCTTTGATTGAACTTTGTATAGAAAGGGGTTTAGTTATAGGTAATACATATTTTAAGAAAAAGAGGATAAATAAGTATACAAGATATGATGTAGGGCGAAATGACAGTAGTTTGTTGGATTATGTATTGGTAGATAAAAGACTGTTGAGTAGACTTCAGGATGTACATGTTTATAGAGAGGCCACAGATATATCAGATCACTTTCTAGTTGTAGCTACACTGAGAGTAAAAGGTAGATGGGATACAAGGAGAATAGAAGCATCAGGGAAGAGAGAGGTGAAGGTTTATAAACTAAAAGAGGAGGCAGTTAGGGTAAGATATAAACAGCTATTGGAGGATAGATGGGTTGAAGAGGTATAGGGTAGGATTAAAAATGTAGTGTTAGAGTGTTCAGCAGAAGTTTGTGGTTACAGGAAAGTAGGTGCGGGAGGGAAGAGGAGCGATTGGTGGAATGATGATGTAAAGAGAGTAGTAAGGGAGAAAAAGTTAGCATATGAGAAGTTTTTACAAAGTAGAAGTGATGCAAGGAGGGAAGAGTATATGGAGAAAAAGAGAGAGGTAAAGAGAGTGGTGAAGCAATGTAAAAAGAGAGCAAATGAGAGAGTGGGTGAGATGTTATCAACAAATTTTGTTGAAAATAAGAAAAAGTTTTGGAGTGAGATTAACAAGTTAAGGAAGCCTAGAGAACAAATGGATTTGTCAGTTAAAAATAGGAGAGGAGAGTTATTAAATGGAGAGTTAGAGGTATTGGGAAGATGGAGGGAATATTTTGAGGAATTGTTAAATGTTGATGAAGATAGGGAAGCTGTGATTTCGTGTATAGGGCAAGGAGGAATAACATCTTGTAGGAGTGAGGAAGAGCCAGTTGTGAGTGTGGGGGAAGTTCGTGAGGCAGTAGGTAAAATGAAAGGGGGTAAGGCAGCCGGGATTGATGGGATAAAGATAGAAATGTTAAAAGCAGGTGGGGATATAGTTCTGGAGTGGTTGGTGCAATTATTTAATAAATGTATGGATGAGGGTAAGGTACCTAGGGATTGGCAGAGAGCATGCATAGTTCCTTTGTATAAAGGCAAAGGGGACAAAAGAGAGTGCAAAAATTATAGGGGGATAAGTCTGTTGAGTATACCTGGTAAAGTGTATGGTAGAGTTATTATTGAAAGAATTAAGAGTAAGACGGAGAATAGGATAGCAGATGAACAAGGAGGCTTTAGGAAATGTAGGGGGTGTGTGGACCAGGTGTTTACAGTGAAACATATAAGTGAACAGTATTTAGATAAGGCTAAAGAGGTCTTTGTGGCATTTATGGATTTGGAAAAGGCATATGACAGGGTGGATAGGGGGGCAATGTGGCAGATGTTGCAGGTGTATGGTGTAGGAGGTAGGTTACTGAAAGCAGTGAAGAGTTTTTACGAGGATAGTGAGGCTCAAGTTAGAGTATGTAGGAAAGAGGGAAATTATTTCCCAGTAAAAGTAGGCCTTAGACAAGGATGTGTGATGTCACCGTGGTTGTTTAATGTATTTATAGATGGGGTTGTAAGAGAAGTAAATGCGAGGATCTTGGCAAGAGGCATGGAGTTAAAAGATAAAGAATCACACATAAAGTGGGAGTTGTCACAGTTGCTCTTTGCTGATGACACTGTGCTTTTGGGAGATTCTGAAGAGAAGTTGCAGAGATTGGTGGATGAATTTGGTAGGGTGTGCAAAAGAAGAAAATTAAAAGTGAATACAGGAAAGAGTAAGGTTATGAGGATAACAAAAAGATTAGGTGATGAAAGATTGGATATCAGATTGGAGGGAGAGAGTATGGAGGAGGTGAATGTATTCAGATATTTGGGAGTGGACATGTCAGTGGATGGGTCTATGAAAGATGAGGTGAATCATAGAATTGATGAGGGGAAAAGGGTAAATGGTGCACTTAGGAGTCTGTGGAGACAAAGAACTTTGTCCTTGGAGGCAAAGAGGGGAATGTATGAGAGTATAGTTTTACCAACGCTCTTATATGGGTGTGAAGCATGGGTGATGAATGTTGCAGCGAGGAGAAGGCTGGAGGCAGTGGAGATGTCATGTTTGAGGGCAATGTGTGGTGTGAATATAATGCAGAGAATTCGTAGTTTGGAAGTTAGGAGGAGGTGCGGGATTACCAAAACTGTTGTCCAGAGGGCTGAGGAAGGGTTGTTGAGGTGGTTCGGACATGTAGAGAGAATGGAGCGAAACAGAATAACTTCAAGAGTGTATCAGTCTGTAGTGGAAGGAAGGCGGGGTAGGGGTCGGCCTAGGAAAGGTTGGAGGGAGGGGGTAAAGGGGGTTTTGTGTGCGAGAGGCTTGGACTTCCAGCAGGCTTGCCTGAGCGTGTTTGATAGGAGTGAATGGAGACAAATGGTTTTTAATACTTGACGTGCTGTTGGAGTGTGAGCAAAGTAACATTTATGAAGGGGTTCAGGGAAACCGACTTGAGTCCTGGAGATGGGAAGTACAGTGCCTGCACTCTGAAGGAGGGGTGTTAATGTTGCAGTTTAAAAACTCTAGTGTAAAGCACCCTTCTGGCAAGACAGTGATGTGGAGTGAATGATGGTGAAAGTTTTTCTTTTTCAGGCCACCCTGCCTTGGTGGGAATCGGCCAGTGTGATAATAATAAAATTCTATTCACTCATGCGCAAGTCCCAATCAAATCAAATCGTGTGTATGGGGAAGTACCCTGTGTGGTATGTGGGGAAGTACCCTGGCTGGTGTGGGGAAGTACCCTGGCTAGTGTGTGGGGAAGTACCCTGGCTGGTATATGGGGAAGTACTCTGGCTGGTGTGTGGGAAGTACCCTGGCTGGTATGTGGGGAAGTACTCTGGCTGGTATGTGGGAAGTACCCTGGCTGGTATGTGGGGAAGTACTCTGGCTGGTGTGTGGGGAAGTACCCTGGCTGGTGTGTGGGGAAGTACTCTGGCTGGTGTGTGGGAAGTACCCTGGCTGGTATGTGGGGAAGTACTCTGGCTGGTGTGTGGGAAGTACCCTGGCTGGTATGTGGGGAAGTACTCTGGCTGGTGTGTGGGGAAGTACCCTGGCTGGTGTGTGGGGAAGTACCCTGGCTGGTATGTGGGGAAGTACTCTGGCTGGTGTGTGGGAAATACCCTGGCTGGTATGTGGGGAAGTACTCTGGCTGGTGTGTGGGGAAGTACCCTGGCTGGTGTGTGGGGAAGTACCCTGGCTGGTATGTGGGGAAGTACTCTGGCTGGTGTGTGGGAAGTACCCTGGCTGGTATGTGGGGAAGTACTCTGGCTGGTGTGTGGGGAAGTACCCTGGCTGGTGTGTGGGGAAGTTCCCTGGCTGGTATGTTGGGGAGGAAGGTGGCTGGTGTACATAAAAAAGCAGGAACACTGCAGCAGACCTGTTGGCCCATATTACCACCCTCTACCATCATCACTGCCACCCTCTACCACCACCACGTTCGTATCTTTCTACAAACTTTTCCTTGTATTCTATAGTGTTTCTTACCCACTTTACCAAAGGGCTGGCACTAGAAGCTTTCTTTGGGCCCATGGTGGCTTGTTTAACAGTTACAAGCACTATAAACAATGGAATAATACAAAATGTATTGCATGTATGCGTGGAATCGTCCTTACTGGCTTGTAAACAGTGGCACACTGCCTGTACATGGAGTGTCCAGGTGCTCACTCCGTGCGGACACATTCAGGATGAATGACTTTAACCAAGTTCTTTGTCATTAACTGAGTCAATATTTTGATGCAAAAATGTTTCTTCTGATTTTTTGACACATTAATTAATATCGTGGCTGTTCACTAACTTGCGCAGCCAGTCAGTGTTACGTAAGGCAGTAATAAAATTGTTTACCGATGACTCATCACATAGTTGAAAAGAGATCTTAGTCATGTCCTGAGGCAGTCTATCTAAGTTGGTTATGAGAAAAGTTGAGTAGTGGTCTGTAGTGTTGTCTGTGATTATGCCTGCTTTTAGTAGGTATATAATATTGGGCCAGATAGTGAGGCACTTGTCTCTGTCATTCTTGTTGGTTTAGTTATAGACTGTAGTAGCAAGCAACTGCTCAAAGTGTTTGTGAAATCAGCTACTTGGATGAGGTTTATATTAACCCTTAAACTGTCGAAACGTAGATATACGTTCACCTGCGTAGCGCTCCGAATATTTTGAAAAGTAAAAAAATCATTTGTTTTTTTTAAATGTAGAGCGCATTTTTATAAATGTTATAGGATTAAAAAAAATTGGGGGACCAGTACAGTGGACCCCCGGTATTCGATATTAATCCGTTCCTGAGAGCTCATCGAATACCGATAATATCGAAAACCGAATCAATTTTCCTCATAAGAAATAATGGAAATCAAATTAATCCGTGCAAGACACCCAAAAGTATGAAAAAAAAAATTTTACTACATGAAATATTAAATTTAATGCAATAGAATAATTACAATAACAATAAAATAATTGACACTTACCTTTAATGAAGATCTGGTGATGATTGATGGGATGGGAGGAAGGGAGAGGTGTTAGTGTTTAGAAGGGGAATCCCCTTCCATTACGGCTTGAGGTAGCAAGTCCTTTTCTGGGGTTACTTCCCTTCTTTTTTTAATGCCACTAGGACCAGCTTGAGAGTCACTGGACTTCTGTCGCACAACATAACTGGCAGCCTTACCATGCCTAATCACACTATGTATGCCACTACGATTCTTAAATCTTTCAAACCAACCTTTGCTGGCCTTAAATTCACTCACATCACCACTAGTTGCAGGCAATTTCTTTACCAAATTGTCATGCAACTGCCTAGCCTTTTCAAAATGATCGCTTGAGAGATGCTATCTCCTGCTATCTGTTTTTCATTTATCCACACCAATAACAATCTCTCAACATTTTCTAACACTTGTGGTCGCTGTTTCATAATCACAATTGCACCTTTTGCAAGAACAGCTTCCTTGATTGCCGTTTTCCTGGTCACTATAGTAGAGATGGTTGATTAGGGTTTATTATACAACTTGACCAGCTCTGACACACGCACTCCACTTTCGTACTTTGCAATTATCTCTTTCTTCATTTCATAAGTCATTAGCGACTTTTTTCTCGAAGGGTTGGCACTAGAAGCTTTCTTGGGGCTCATGGTGACTTATTTTGCAGAAACAAGCACCAAACACAGTGATAATATGGATAATATGGAATGTACCGAATGTATCCTTAGATGCGTGCACACTGGCTGGCTTGTAAACACTGGCACACACGGGGCAGTTCAGGCCACACGTGGACAGGTCTTGTACGAATCGTATCGAATACCGGATTTTCAATTAAATACCGAGGAAATTTTTTTGCGATATAATGCATCGAATACTGGGGGTCCACTGTACTTACCGAGATATAAAACCACGAAGTCGGTGCTAAATGATGAGGTGTTGGCAACATGGAGCACTGCCCCTTGCAGAAGTAATAAACATTTATTGTTTATTACTTCTGCATTACTTTTGTTGTTTTGATGTTATGATAATAATGTTTTCTTACAGATCTTTTGATTTCATAGCCAATTCTTGTTGAGACACAAATGTTTGGTACTGAATTAGTAATCATTCTGTCGCAAACACACATGTTCACACTGATAAATGAATTTGTACACCTGGTTCAATCACAAACTATTGTGTACATATATATACAACTTACAGGTCCCATTTATGTTTCTAGAAGTCCACCACTGTATGTTACTCGAAGAAGCATGGGTTCATACAGAGTGCCACCTCACATTGCTAGCACATGTATCGTGTGTCTTTTCGCACTCAGGGTCGCTGTGTAGTGTAAGCACACAACACACTTTTTCTGAGAATACTTCTTCTTTGGAGTCAGGGATTATAAGGTTGGGCACTTTCCCCGCTGGTTGTGGGGTGACATGTCACTGTTGCGGAGTGACAGGTCACTGTGGAGTGGCAGGTGTTGCTATCTGCTTGATGACATGGAGGGTAAATTCTGCATATTGTTGTCCCTTCCCAGTCTTTACATCATAAATGTTGAAGGCATTGAGCATTGCAATGTCTACAAGGTGGAAAAACACCTTCATATACCACTTGCGACTCCTGCACACACAGTCAACACACCCTATCATCATGTCACACTCGTCGACTAGTCACATGTTATTCGTATAGTCAACAGCAGCTGCCTTTACAATAAGTGCATTGTTGAACCTGCTCAGTTTGTACCATTTCGTTTGTGTGGACGGTTGACAGCAATGTCACATCCCGTTTGTCATGCCACGTCAGTGCCATCATGTCATTGGCATGAAATGATTCCACTAGACTTGCTCCAGTGAACTTTGGCATGTGTTTTCTACTTCTCACTGTTCCACATATATCAGTATTGTTCACATGTAGGAAATCAGCGAGCATAGAGCTTGTATACCAGTTGTCTGTGAACAGTGTATGACCCTTGCTAAGGTATGGCTCCATCATCTTGCAAACAACATCACCAGAAATGCCCAACATGTGCCTGGTATCATTGAGTGTCTTTTACCCTGTGTACATAATGACATCCAACATAATACCAGTCTCACAGTCACACAAAAAAGAGTTTTATACCAAAGCGATTGCGTTTGCTTGATATACAGTGGAACCTCAAATATCGAGCTTAATCTGTTCCAAGAGCTAGTTCTAAGTTTGAAAAGTCTGAAAAGCGAAGCAATATTTCCCAAAAGAAATAATGGAAATACAATTAATCCATTTCAGAAACCCAAAAATATTCACAAAAAAAAAAAATACATTTTATAGAGATTAATTATAGTTTTACATACACACAACAAATATAGTGTTCAATTATGTATTAATAAATTTAAATAAACATATAAAATAACATTTTTACTTACCTTTATTGAAGATTGGTGATGGCATCTGGAAGATAGCGAGGGAGTTTAGAAGGGGAATCCCCCTCCATAAAGACTTTAGGTAGCAAAGCCTTCTCTGGGGTTACTTCCCTTCTCTGTATTTTAATGCCACTAGGACCAGCTTGAGAGTCACTGGACCCTTGTCTCACAAAATAACTGTCTACAGTCCTCTGTTTCTGCCTCACAAAATAACTGTCTACATTCCTCTGTTTCTGTCTCACAAAATAACTGTCCACAGTCCTCTGTTTCTGTCTCACAAAATAACTGTCCACAGTCCTCTGTACATCCTGGCAAGCTCAACAAGTCTCACACCATTGTCATACTTCTGTATTATTTCCTTCTTCACATCTATGGTGTTTTTCACTTTCTTTACCACAGGGGTACCACTAGCAAGTTTCTTTGGGCCCATGGTAGCTTATTTTACAGTCCCACAATGAAATAATAGTAAAATGTTTGAATGAGAGCGCATATTAGTGTTCACTCAAGCATCAACAAAGCCAGACTGGCTCTCAATGCCTGCATGGGGAAGCGGACAGAGCAGGCTGCCGGACAGGTCCAGTACCCGGCGGTTTGAAAATAGGGGCGAGTTCAATAATAGAGACAAAGTTGGTTCGAAAAAAGCGTTCTGTTTTCAAAAAGTTCGAAATTTGAGGTTCCACTGTATATTGTTTGAATGACAGTTGTCCCTTGAACAGTATCAAGGACTCGTGAAAACAATGTTCTTGAAGGGATAAAAGTAGGCACTGAATTTATGCTTCAGATACATAAACATTTTCTGGATTTTGCATAGGAGGTCATTTCGGTTTGGTGTATTCCTGTCTGCAAAGTGCAACATTCATAGCAACAGAGTGAATCTGTTGCAGGGAAAGAGGTCACGGAAGGTCAAGGAGGTTTGTGAGCCAGTAGTTTGCTATATTTTTCTTATATGTGTGTGGCATAAGCATGAGAGTCCCAAGGAATAAATACATTTCAGCCACAGTTGTATCTTCCCGCCTGCACAGCTGTGACAATTCTGAAACTTCTACGTGGTCCATTGTATACTGGTAATACATGTTGGTCTGGGTAACAATCAGGTTCATGATCGGCTCTTCAAAGTATAGTTGAAAATGGTCTAACTCTGTAGACTCATTTGTGATGGGACAGTGTGGCATGATGCCACTTCCACTGGCATCAAAATTGAAAGGATGTGATATGAATGATGTACTTGCTGTCCAGTTCCATTCACAGTCCAATGGTGCAGGGTGGACCTGTGGCATGGGGCGTGGGGGAGCAGGAGGGAGGACAGGCGTGGAGGCAGCACATGGTTGAGAGGGTGCTGGACAGTCCTTTGTCTGCCCACCCACCACACCACAAGGTCCAGGCACCATGCGACCTCCCTCTTCCTCATACCCTCTTCCTCTTCCAGCATACTCTCCTTCATGATCACTATCACTGTCAGTGGCAAGGGTTTTGGATCGTGACCTTCCACGACCTGTGCCACCGACTACATATGGCACACTGCCTGATAATCACTTTCACTCGATGAACCGTCTATAGGCATAAAATTAATTTCGTCATCATTACTTATATCACTTTCACTATCGTCAGCACCATAATGCTTGGAAAATGATAATTTCCTCTTGTGGAGTTGCCTCTGGGTAGTAACATTAGCAACCCCAGAGGTGCTGGGCTGAGGGTCTGTTGTGGCCACACTGGTCACACTGGCCACCCTAGAATGCTGGGCTGAGGGTCTGGTATGGCCACACTGTCCACAGTGGCCACACTGGCTGCCCCAGAAGTGCTGGGCTGAGGGTCTGGTATGGCCACACTGGCTGCCCCAGAAGTGCTGGGCTGAGGGTCTGGTATGGCCACACTGTCCATACTGGCCATCTCAGAGATGATGGACTGAGGGTCATCTGGGTTGTCATCAATAGTTTCACTAATTCCCTGAGCATTATTGGCCATATCACTGTCCTGGAGTTTACCTGGAGAGAGTTCCGGGGGTCAATGCCCCCGCGGCCCAGTCTGTGACCAGGCCTCCATTAAACTCGCATTCTGTTTCACTGTCCAAGAATAGTTAATACGACGAGGTGTGAGTGAATCACGAGGGTTTGCCATGATGTTGACCCAAGATGGAGCTGAAACTAACTTGTCCTACCATGCGGTACCCCGGCATCACCAATTTTTTTTCATACTATGCACAGTGAGTGTGTACACCCATTCTCTCATGTCTAGGTGACACAGGCCTATTGCACCAAATTTGAAGGAATAAAAAATAAACGTTGATATACGTTCAGAGTGCTGCACGCCTGCACGTATATCTAAGTGTGGACAGTTTAAGGGTTAAAGTTACCAGCAAGTAGCAGGTGGTGTTAATTCATTTCTGAGTCGGTTATTGTGTTTCTTAAGTTGTCACCAAATGTGTAAGTATTAGTGTGAGGTAATCTGTAGACTGCACCAACTGCTGTCTTTTTTAGGTTTTTGGATGTGAACTTTGCAAATTTATATTTCTTATATTCATCCCTTGTACAAGTAGATTTAATATATTTTAGTTCATTAGAGTAGTAGATAGCAGTACAGGTCAGCCATCACTAATCTGGCAATCTGTTACCCAGTTCCATCAATAATTCGGCACTAATTTCGGCTACCATAATTTCCAATTTCATCATTATACTGACTCAGAAATTGTGCAGATGGTTGTAAATCCACAGCAGCAAGCCAGTGGAGGAGACAGCAGTGATAAGAACATAAGAACATAAGAAAGAAGGAACACTGCAAAAGGCCTACTGACCAATGCAGAGCAGGTCCATGTCCCCACCCCCCCGAATTAACCCAATGACCCCTCCCCCCGATTAGCCCAATAACCCACCCAGTCTGGTCACCTCCACTAAAGGAAGGAGCACAATGCCAGACCCAGCAGCACAAGCTAGTCAGGTCCAACTCACACCCACCCACACCCACTCATGTATTTATCTAACCTATTTTTAAAACTACACAACGTTTTAGCCTGAATAACTGTACTCGGGAGTTTATTCCACTCATCCACAACTCTATTACCAAACCAGTGCTTTCCTATATCCTTCCTGAATCTGAATTTTTCCAACTTGAAACCATTATTGCGAGTCCTGTCTTGGCTGGAAATTTTCAGCACGCTATTTACATCCCCTTTATTTATTCCTGTTTTCCATTTATACACCTCGATCATATCCCCCCTAATTCTATGCCTTTCGAGAAAGTGCAGATTCAGGGCCCTCAGTCTATCCTCATAGGGAAGATTTCTGATACATGGGATCATCTTTGTCATCCTCCTCTGTACGTTTTCCAGAGCATTTACATTCTGTAATACGGTGACCAGAACTGAGCAGCATAGTCTAAATGAGGCCTAACCAAGGATATATAGAGTTGAACAACAACCTGAGGACTTCTATTATTTATACTTCTAGATATGAAGCCAAGAATTCTGTTAGCTTTATTTTGAACACTAATGCACTGTTGTCTTGGTTTTAGATTACTGCTAACCAGAACTCCTAAATCCTTTTCGCAAGCAGTAGTATTAAGATCTACATTATTTAGTTTATATGTGGCAGGGTTATTTACCTGTCCAACATTTAGAACTTTGCATTTGTCAATATTAAACTGCATCTGCCACTTCTTTGACCAATGCATCAGTTTATTCAAATCATCCTGGAGTGCTCTAGTGTCCTCATTAGAATGAATTGGACGGCCTATTTTGGTGTCATCAGCAAATTTGCTTATGTCGCTATTTATTCCCTCATCTATGTCATTTATGTAAATTGTTAACAACAACGGGCCCAACACTGACCCCTGAGGAACACCGCTTGCGACGTGCCCCCATTCTGATTTCTCCCAATTTCTGCAAACTCTCTGCTGCCTATTTGTCAGCCATGCCTCTACCCAGGAAAAAATTTCTCCTCCTATTCCGTGTGCCTTACGTTTCCTCAATAGCCTCTGGTGTGGAACTCTATCAAAAGCCTTACTGAAGTCCATCACAATATCATATTCATTACCATGATCTACCTCCTCAAACACCTTAGTGAAAAAGTTAGTAAATTCATAAGACAGGAATGCCCCTTTGTAAAACCGTGTTGAGATTCATTAACCCTTTCAGGGTCCGTCCCGTAGATCTACGGCTTTACGGTGAGTGTCCAAACCGTAGATCTACGCCATGAGCTCAGCTCACTCTGATAAACTGTGAGTGGTACATTTGGGCCTAGATATGAGAGAATACATCTATGTGGTATGTGTGCACCACATAAAACAGATCCTGCAGCACACTGTGTATAATGAGAGAAAAAAAATGAAATCATGATTTTTCGATTAAAACAGCAACTTTGCAGTGTTTTTTCGTATGTTTTTTATAGTTGTATTTACGATTTCTTGGTCTCATTTGATAGAATGGAAGACATATTACAGAAATAGAGATGATTTTGATTGGTTTTAGCACAGGAAATGGCTTGAAACTGAGCTCAAAGTAGCGGAAATGTTAAATTTTTGCCGATATTCAAGAGTAAACAAACGACCTCACACGTCTAATACACATCAGCTGGTGGGTCTAATATACATTCACAAATATGGTGATGATATTTATACAATTATTACAGTATTGAATAACAGTAAATCTTCTATTTTTTGGTGTGAATAAAAATTCAATATGTGAATAAAAAATCAAAATGGAATTTATTTGTAAAGCCTCAAAACATAACTAATGAACAGAGGAAATGTTAGTTTAGTGCCAGGAATGCCTACATTGTTTATTCTGGACCCTATTTTGAAATTGGAATATTTTGAACTTTGTGTTAAATTGGCCAAATTAACAATTTCCGATCACTTTATTTTGTAGTTGAAACAGTTGACTTGGCGATTTCTTGTGCTCAATCGATAGAATAGAAGTAATACTAGTGAAATAGCTAAGAATTTGGTTGATTGGAATAATGTAATTGGCCTAAAATGGGAGTCAAAGTCGGCAAAATCGCCGATTCGTAAATATCGCTGACACATCAAAATTCGCGAGAGCATAATTTCGTCAATTTTCCACCAAATTTCGTACTTTTTGTTTTATTACCTTCACAAAAAGATTCTCTACGATTTCTTAAGAAAAAATAACAAATTTTTTTTTTTTAAATTCTTGGACACTGGTGCGTGACTCCAGATTTGGGCCTTGGACCCTGAAAGGGTTAATCAATCTGTACCTATCAAGATGGCTACGTATTGCTTCGGCAATTATTGATTCCATAAATTTTCCCACTATGGAGGTAAGGCTTATTGGTCTATAGTTCGAAGCCAAGGACCTGTCACCTGCCTTGTAAATAGGTATTACATTTGCCATTTTCCACTTATCAGGCACTATGCCAGTTTGTAGTGATATGTTAAAAAGATTAGCCAAGGTATGCTAAGTTCCTCTTTACATTCCTTTAACACCCTTGTAAACAGTTCATCAGGGCCTGGGGATTTGTTAGGTTTTAGTTTCTCTATTTGTCTGAGGACCATGTCACTAGTTACTGCAAACGTGTATAGTTTGTTATGATCCTGTTCTACATAATCTATTACACCTACCATCCGACTTACGACCTGCTCGACATACAACGACTCGACTTACGACCTTGTTTTTTATGCCAAATTTCTGGGAAATAAGCAAGTGTTTGTGTTGTACACAGTGTTTATCCTAAACCTTATAGTATAAAATACAGTACTAACAGCATAAAAAGTAAAGTAAAACATGTAATACCAAAATAAAACAGTAAAATAAAGTCATTACAAAAATGTTATGTTGATATTCAGTAGTAAAGTTCGACTTAGGACCGGTTTCTCGGAACCGAACTCGGTCGTAAGTCGGATGGTAGGTGTATTTCAGGAATATCACTAGTATTTTCCTGGGTGAAAACTGAGAGGAAGTAGGTATTGAAAATACCTACTTCAGTGATCTGACCAGAGTTACTCTTAAGTGGGCCTATCTTGTCCCTAATCTTAATTCTGTATACCTGAAAGAACCCTTTTGGGTTAGTCTTTGAATTCCTTGTGACCTTAGCCTCATAATCCCTTTTTGCTTTTCTTATTCCTTTCTTTATTTCTCTCTTTAACTGAATATATTGATTTCTTAACTACCCATCCCCACTTTTGATACGCCTATATATGCCTCTCTTTTGACCAAAGAGATGTTTTAATCTATTGTTCATCCATTTGGGGTCATTTTTGTTAGATCTAATTTCCCTACTCGGAACAAAAGTTGTCTGGGCAACTAGAACTATGTTCTGAAGAGCGTCATATTGGCAACCAAGATCACCTACCTGACCCATAGTCAGGACATCCCAATTTTGCTGACCCAGGTGATTTTTCAGTCCCATGAAGTCGGCCAAGCGAAAATCTGGGACAGAGATTTGATTGCAATTATCTGGGTAATTCCATGATATATTGAAACTAAGTGATTTGTGATCACTTTCCCCACACTCATCATTAACCTCAAGATTATTAATTAGTGAATCTTTGTTGGCAAGAACCAAGTCAAGCAGATTGTTTCCTCTAGTTGGTTCTGTCACAAACTGTTCTAAAAAGCAATCCTGAACCGTATCAAGAAAGTCACTAGACTCAAGATTTCCTGTCATATTGTTCCAATCAATTTGTCTAAAGTTAAAATCTCCTGTCATCACAACATTTTCATGTCTAGATGCTTTATGAATTTCGTCCCATAACAGCTTACTGCACTCCCTATCAAGGTTTGGGGGCCTATAAATCACACCCAAAATTAATTTGTCATGTCCCTCGAGAAACTGTAGCCAAACAGATTCTGTGTTCGATGTTTCTAATCTTATATCATGTCTAAGACAACAATTTAAATTTTCTCTGACATACATCGCCACACCACCACCCTTTCTGTTGACCCTGTCAGTGTGGAATAGTTTATAACCCTGTATGTTGCATTCAGAAGGCATTTCTCTATCTTTCAGGTTGAACCAGGTCTCTGTTATACCAATAATATCTATATTACCTACACTTGCAAGTAATCTCAGCTCATCTATCTTATTTCTTAGTCTTCTAATATTTGTATAGTATACCTTAAGGGAGCTAGTCACTCGTTGCCCTCTACTATCTCTCTTTGTTTGTTGATCAATTAATTTGCCATTACTAGCAACTTTATTTTGAATATTGTCTTTTAAACATACCCCTGAGGTATCCCGGTAATAACTGCTGTTTTTAACCCTAACGCTGCAGCCTGATTGTTTCCCACAAACACCCATACCTCTACAATCTATCAGTTTAAATTCGTAGACAAGTCATCAGTTACCCTCTCAATCTAATTGGCTAATGCAACCACTCCATCCCCAGAGAGATGAACCCCATCCCTTGCATACATATCACATTTGCCAAAGAATAGGTCCCAGTTATCAATGAATGGGATTGCAAGTTCCTTGCAGTACCTGTCTAGCCAGCAATTTATACCAATTGCCCTAGACATCCATTCATTGCTCACTCCCTTTCTAGGGAAGATGCTACATATGACTGAGATCCCTCCCTTAGACGTAACTACTTCTATGGCTGACCTGTACTTATCCAGCAGCTCCTCTCTCCTGCCCTTCCCAATGTCATTACCCCCAGCACTAAGACAGATAATGGGCTTGTTCCCATTACCTGCCATAATATTATCCAACCTGCTGACTATGTCACCAACACCAGCTCCAGGAAGACACACTCTCTGTCTGAATTTTCTGTCTCTGTTACAAAATGCACGATCCATATATCTTACCTGAGAATCGCCTAGCAGAAAGAGTATTGATAGGTTAACCCTTAAACTGTCCCAAGGTAGCTCTACGTTCACTCGTGTAGCGTTCCGAACGTAGATCTATGTTTTATTTTTCATGCCTTCAAATTTGGCGTGATAGACCTGAGTCACCTAGACATGAGAGAATGGGTCTGCGCACTCAGTGTGCGCAGTATGAAAAAAATTGGGATGCTGGGGTACCAGCGCTCTTCCTTAAATTTTTTTTTTTTTTTTCAAAATATTCGGAGCGCTACATAAGTGAACGTAGATCTACATTTGGACAGTTTAAGGGTAAATTGAGTGTATTCTTTCCTAACCACTCTGTAATTCGGTGAACTCACTAATCCGGCACATGACAGGTCCTAATGATGCCGGATTAGTGATGGCCTACCTGTACCTCCTCCTGATTGATTAGGTTTGGAGTTGTGTATGGCTTTGTAACCAGGTGTTGATAGAACACTTATGGTCATATACAGGGTTCATTATAGAGATTTAACCAATGATAACTCAATACATACGTTAGTAAGTTTATTTAGGAAGAGGTGTACAAAAACAGTTGAACAAATTGTCATACATAATAACATGGATGTACTTGACTGATGATAACCCAAAAAGTCAGACAGTGACTTACTTTCATTGTGGTTCTTGTAATATCTTATTGTTTAACCCTTTGACTGTTTACGTCGTATATATACGTCTTACGCGCCACTGTTTCTGACGTATTTAAACGCGTAAATTCTAGCGGCTTCAAATCAAGCAGGAGAAAGCTGGTAGGCCCACATGTGAGAGAATGGGTCTGTGTGGTCAGTGTGCACCACATAAAAAAAATCCTGTAACATGCAGTGCATAATGAGGGAAAAAAACTGACCAATTTTTTGGATTAAAATGCCGACTTTGAGGTGTATTTTCGTATAGTATTTATCATTATATTCTTGTTTTCATGGTCTCAGGTGATAAAATGGGAAACATGTTAGAGAAATAGAGATGATTTTCATTACTTTCACGATGAAAACGACCTTGAAATTGAGCTCAAAGTAGCAGAAATGTTCGATTTTTACCAGTGTTCACGAGTAAGCAAATTACACCACACATCTATTACCCTTCAACTGGGGAGTCTAATATTCTTTCACTAGTGCACTGATATTATTTATACCATTTTTACAATAATGCAGTAGTCTGCATAACAGTAAATTTTGTATTTTTTTTTATGAATAAAAAATCAAAATAGAAAGCAATAGTAATATAAGAGGAGCCTAGAGACGTGACTAATGAACAGAGGATATGTTATTTTAGTGCCAAGAATGTCTACATTGTTTATTCTGGACCCTATTTTGAAATTGGCATCTTTTTTAATTTGTGTGAAATTGGCCAAATTGCCAATTTCTGACCACTTTGTTGGGTAGTTCAAATCGGTAAATGGGCGGTTTCTTGTACTCAACTGATAGAAAAAATGGATTTCTAAAGAAATAGCTATGAGTTTGGTCAACTGGAACAATGGAATTGGCCAAAAACAGGGCTCAAAGCCGGCGAAATTGCTGATGCGTGTATGTCGCCGAGACCACTAACTTCGCAGGAGCGTAATTCTGTGAGTTTTTGACCAAATTTCGTACTTTTGGTGTCATTACCATCGGGAAAAGATTCTCTATCATTTCATAAAAAAATATTTTTTTTTTTTCCAAAACTTTTGCAACATAGAATCACAGTTTCAGAAAGGGGCTTGCGACAGTCAAAGGGTTAAACCTTAAAAGTTAAAACTGCCAAGTAACTCAACTGTGTGAAAATCAGTTAAAAGAGAGAGAGAGAGAGAGAGAGAGAGAGAGAAACTAGGAATAAGGTAAACTGAGTTATTTGCATTAATATTAAAAAGAGGATCAACTTACAGTAATAGGTACATGTATGTTAAGTAAGTTTATTCAGGTACAAGTACATATAAATACAGTTAAAAAAATTTTCATACATAGCAGCATATGTGTAGGTTACTTAGGATAACCCAAAAGAAGTCAAAGTGACTTATTTCCATTAGAGTCCTTGTAATAACTTATTATTTAAGCAATGAAAAGGAGATATACAGTGGACCCCCGGTTAACGAACTTTTTTCATTCCAGTAGTATGTTCAGGTGCCAGTACTGACCGAATTTTTTCCCATAAGGAATATTGTGAAGTAGATTAGTCCATTTCAGACCCCCAAACATACACGTACAAACGCACTTACATAAATACACTTACATAATTGGTCGCATTTGGAGGTGATCGTTAAACGGGGGTCCACTGTACTTGGAGTAAGGTAAACTTAATTTTTTACATTAGCATTAAAGAGAGAGGATCACAGTACAGTAATACTTGCATGTATGTTATCTATACTAGAAATCATTCTCCTCCCTTTCTGTCATTACATTCATTAGGTACATTTTGGCTCTCTTCTTGAACTGGCTCATATTATGACAAGTTTTGACATGTGCAGGCAGTTCATTCTACTCCTTTGTTGCTGTACAATAAAATGTATTTGAAGCTTGGACACTGGGTACAACAAAGTTGTGTTTCCTTCCCCTAGTACTATACAGTGGAACCCTGAGTTTCGTATGCCCTGGCTATTGTACGCTTCAAGTTTAGACTGCTTTTTTTGGCTCAATTTTGTACAGGTCCACCATCACAAATCCGGCAATCAGTTATTCGGTTCCTTCAGTTATTTGGCACTAATTTTGGCTAGCACAATTTCAAATTTCCAGGGTTGCCACACCAACCTGCTGGTACTGTTTGGTGGCGCTACTTGCTGCATAAGTCATTCCAATTTCGTTTTCTCCATTTATTATTTTAGCCTGCTTACTTTAGCCCTAGCTATGGTTCCAATGAATAAGAGAAATGTTTCTCATTATGTAAAGCACCGACACAGTACATTATCCATTAAAGATGAGGTGGCTTTGAAGCCACTGTCGGTTGCCATGAGCTAAGTCTCACGAAGCAGGAGAATATGCTTTATTATTACACTAATATCAACACTACAGCTTATTTGCCTATCACAATTGATCTAATATGACATAATAAACAATATAAATAACATAAAACTTGTTAAATACTCCAGAATGAATAACATTTGAAAGACAGGCTAACTCTCTTGTTCTGTGCTAATGCTTGTGGGGATTTTAAAGTGGAGCCTTTATTGGTGTATCACTCAGAAAATCCCAGAGTGTTCAAGAAAAACATGTTGTCAAGAATAGATTGTGTGTTTTGTGGAAAGCTAATAAGGCATGGGTCACAAGGCAAATTTTCAGAGTCGGTGAATGAAGAGTTTGCCCCATTATGAAAAAATACCTCCTGCAAAAATAATTTGCTACTCAAGTGCTTCCTGTTACTGGACAATGCTCCTGCACATCCTCCAAACTTGGTAGAAATCAGTTTCATCACAGAGAAACACTTGCCTCCTAACACCACTCCTCTCCTCCAGCCCATGGACCAGCAGGTCATTTCTAACTTCAAAAAACTCTACACCAAAGCAGTGTTTCAAAAGTGCTTTGATGCGACCTCAGACACTCAGTTGACAACTAAGAGAGTTCTGGAGAAATCACTTCAATATCTACAACTGCATAAGCTTTATAGGTAAGGCTTGGAAGGGAGTGACTTCCAGGACTTTGAACTCTGCTTGGAGACAAGAATGTGTGTAAAAGTGGGATTTTGAAGGGTTTGAGGCTGATCCTGACCCTGCTGACCCTCTGCCTGTTGTGGAAGGTATTGTGGCATTGAGGAAGTTCATGTGGTTGGAGGTGAGTGGCGAGGATGTGGAAGCGCTAACCACTGGCGAACTGCAAAAGCTTCAGCTGGAACAGCATCAGACCACAGCTGAGGAACTTGCTGCAGAGGAGGAGGAAGAGGGAGTGCAAAGTGGAATGAGTTGCAAAATTTTGTTGAAAAGTATCACCCTGACCAAGCTGAAACAAGCCATATCTACAACCTGTTCAGTGAAAAAGCCTTGTCCCACTTTAGGGAAATCTTAAAGAGATGCCAGAAACAGAGCACTCTTGACAGTTATTTTGTGCAACAGGGTCCAGTGACTCTCAAGCTGGTCCTAGTGGCATTAAAAGACAAAGAAAGGAAATAACCCCTGATAAGGACTTGTTACCTATAGACACTGTGGAAGGGGATTCCCCTTCCAAACAATAAGTCCTCTCTCTCTCTCCTTCTCCCTATCTTCCAGATGCCAGCCACAGTCTTCAATAAAAGTAAGTAAATGTTATTTTAAATGTTTATTTAAATGTTAGTTTATCTATTGTATTACTAATTTAAGTAATATATATATATATATATATATATATATATATATATATATATATATATTTTATATATATATATATTATATTTATCTGTGTTGTATGTAAAAATATAGTTATTCTTTGAGAAATGTATTTTTTTGTGAGTATTTTTGTGGGTCTGGAATGGATTAATTGGATTTACATTATTTCTTATGGGAAATACTGCTTCGACTTTAGTACGTTTCAACTTTAGTACTAGCTCCTGGAACGGATTAAGTATGAAACTCGAGCTTCCACTGTACTTTGGTTCCTGGCCTTGGCAAACTTGGCAGCAAGATATTCTGGAGACTGTGAACAATTTTATTAATGTGATTTAACTTCAGTTATTTTACTCTGTCATCAGCATTTAGGATATCCAGTTGTTGTAATTCATCCTGGACTACATGTTCTCTTGGACCCAGATCCAGGATGAATCTCACCATTTTATTTTTGGTGATTTGTAGTCTCTCTTTCAGTTCTTTGTTAAAGCAGAGCACTATGAAGAGCAAGAGTAATGAATATGGCATGGTATAAGACCTACATAAAGCGTCCTGTGAGCCTCAGTAGGTTGACACTGTGCTTGTCTCTAGAGGAACTTTAGCCTGGCAATCACTTTCTTTACTACTCTGTTCTTTATCAATTCTCCTGACATCCTTTGGTCAAAAGGATTCCTAGATATTTCCCTGAAAATATTGAAGTGATGGATTCCCCATTACACTGGAAATTAAAATTATTTACCCTTTTCAGTTTATTTTTCTTGTCAAAGAGTATGGCTTCTGTTTTGCCGAGGTGTAACAATAATTTGTTGTCTTCTAACTATTTGCTGCAGGACTCTACTTCTAGTGAAAATACATTAGCTTTATCTTGTGGATCTTTCCTGACACTAACAGAGCATTGTCATCATCATACAACAGAAATGTTAGCTTCTATATTATATTATATATTTTATTATATTATAGTTATGTATTATAGTAACTAATAATTTGCATAGGCACCTGGAGTATACTTGGGGGGTTTCAGGGGTCAGTGCCCTCTGTGACCAGGCCTCATAGTGGACCAGGCCTGGTGAACCAGGCTGTTACTGCTGGCCACATGTAAACTGACATACAAGCTACAGCCTGGCTCGTGAGGAATTGACTAAAGGTGCCTGCCCAATACCTTCTTGAAGACAGCCAGGGGTCTGTTGGTAATCTTCCTTATATATGCTGGGAGGCAGTTGAACAGTTTTGGGCCCCGGACAATTATTTTGTTGTTTCTTAGCATACTTGTTGCACCCCTGCTTTTCATTGGGGGGATGTTACATCTCCTGCCAGGTTTTTTGCTTTCAGAGGGAGTGATTTTTGTGTGAAGATTTAGGACAGTTCTCTCTAGGATTTCCCAGGTGTATATTATCATGCATCTTTCATGCATGCATTCCAGGAAGTGCAAATCATGGGACTTAATTATTATTTTTTTATATTAACACATTGGCCGTTTCCCACCAAGGCAGGGTGGCCCGAAAAAGAAAACGTTCATCATTCACTCCATCACTGTCTTGCCAGAGGCATGCTTCTACTACAGTTATAAAACTGCAACATTAATGCCCCTCCTTCAGAGTGCATCTCCAGGAATCAAGTCTGACCTGCTGGTTTCCCTGAATCCCTTCTTAAATGTTACCATGCTTACACTCCAACAATACGGTAAGCCCTAAAGACCATTTGTCTCCATTTGCTCCTATCTAACATGCTCATGCATGCTTGCTTGAAGTCCAAGCCCTTCACACACAAAACCTTTACCCCCCTCCTTCCAACCTTTCCAAGGCCGACCCCTACCCCGCCTTCCCTCCACTACAGATTTATACACTCTCGAAGTCGTTCTATTTCGTTCCAGCCTCTCTACATGTCCAAACCATCTCAATAAAACCTCCTCAGACCTCTGATAATAGTTTTGGTATTCCCACACCTCCTCCTAATCTCCAAACTATGGATTCTCTGCATTATATTCACACCACACATTGCTCTCAGACATGACATTTCCACTGCCTCCAGCCTTCTCCTTTTTGCAACATTCACCACCCATGTCTCAAACCCATGAAAGAGCAATGGTATAACTGTACTCTCATTCATTCTCCTCTTTGCTATCATGGATAAAGTTCTTTGTCTCCACAGACTTCTCAGTGCACCACTCACCTTTTTCCCCTCTTCAATTCTATGATTCACCTCATCTTTCGAAGACCCATCTGCTGACACGTCCACTACCAAATATCTGAATACATTCACCTCCTCTAAACTCTGTCCCTCCAGTCTGATATCCAATCTTCTGTTACCTAATTTTTTTGTTATCCTCATCACCTTACTCTTTCCTGTATTCACTTTTAATTTCCTTCTTTTACATACCTTACCAAACTCATCAACCAACCTCTGCAACTTCTCTTCAGAATCTCCCAAAAGCACCAGTGTCATCAGCAAAGAGCAACTGTGACAACTCCCACTTTGTGTTAGATTCTTTATCTTTTAACCCAGCACCTCTTGCCAACACCCAAGCATTCACTTCTCTTACAACTTCATCTATAAATATATTGAACAACCATGGTGACATCACACATCCCTGTCTAAGGTCTGCTTTTACTGGAAAATAATTTCCCTTTCTTCTGCATATACTAACCTAAGACTCTCTATCTTCGTAAAGACACTACACTGCTTTCAATAACCTACCTCCTATTCGATACACTTTCAACATCTGCCACATTGCCCCCCTATCCACCCTGTCATACACCTTTTCCAAATCCATAAATGCCACTAAAACCTCTTTACCCTTATCTAATGTTCACCTACAGTGGACCTTCGAGTTTCGTGATTAATCCGTTCCAGAGAGTCTGCTGAATGACAAAATTGCTGAATGGCAAAACCATTTTCCCCATAAAAAATAATGGAAATAAAATTAATCCGTTCCAGACACCCAAAAATATTAAAACAAAATATTTTTTTTCAAATTAAATAAAGATTTACATACTGAAAACAATGAGAAATCAAGTACATACATATATAAAATAATAATAACATTACACTTACCTTTACTGAAGACTTCTGGGTGGATGGAAGATGGGAAGAGGGGGCAGGAGGAAGGCACACACTATTAATAACAAAAAAAGGGCACAATACCGTGACTGGAACGATACACAAATAAACCGCACATAGAATAGAGGAGCTTACGACGATGTTTCGATCTGACTTGGACCATTTACAAAGTCACACTAATGAGAAGTAGAGCAGGACGGGTATATATAGGCAGGAGGAGGAGGAGGAGGAAGAGGAGGAGGAGGAAGAGGAGGAAGAAGAAGAGGAGGAGGATGAGGAAGAAGAAGAAGAAGAGGAAGAAGAGGAAGAGGAAGAAGTGGAGGAGGAGGAAGAAGAGGAAGAAGAAGAGGAAGAAGAAGAGGGGGAGGAAGAAGAGGAGGGGGAGGAAGAAGAGGAGGGGAGGAAGAAGAGGAGGAGGAGGAAGAAGAGGAGGAGGAGAAAGAAGAGGAGGAAGAAGAGGAGGAGGAAGAGGAGGATGAGGAAGAAGAGGAGGAGGAGAAAGAGAGGAGGAGGAGAAGAGGAGGAGGAGGAGGAGGAGGAAGAAGAGGAGGAGGAGGAAGAAGAAGAAGAAAGAAAAGAAAGAAGGAAGAAGAAGGAAAGAGAAGAAGGAAGAAGAGGAAGAAGAAGTAGTTGTAGTAGTAGTTAAGTAGTAATGGGGAAATAAGAAGGAGGGGCCAGTCAAATACAAAGAAAGGGGCAGCACTGCCAGGGAGCTAGGTGCCCACAAGGGAGCTAGGTGCCCACAAGGGAGCTAGGTGCCCACAAGGGAGCTAGGTGCCCACAAGGGAGCTAGGTGCCCACAAGGGAGCTAGGTGCCCACAAGGGAGCTAGTGCCCACAAGGGAGCTAGGTGCCCACAAGGGAGCTAGGTGCCCACAAGGGAGCTAGGTGCCCACATAGGAGCTAGGTGCCCTCAGAGGGAGAGCAAGAACATGGAGGTGGGGGGGAGGGGAAATAGTGAAATAAATAATGAAGGAACAGAAACACAAGACAGAAGAAAGAAAGACAATCCAGGAGAGAAAAAAGCAGAGGAAAGGGGAAGAGGGAGAAGAAGAAAAAAGGAGGAATCAGGTTAAGTTACAGGTGTTCTGAAGTTTGGAGCATTTTACCATGCTCTGTTCTGTCACATCAGAGATCATAGCCATCCTATTGACTGGTCTTCTGCTAAAACTGTCTTCCCTACTTCCAACTTTAACAGTCGCCATCTTGTTGAATTCTCCCTAATACACAACTTTCCTTGTATGAATCTTAGTCCTGGCTTCGTCTCTGTAGATGCCTTCCTCTCCCACTACATTGTAAAATTCTCCAAACTTCAGAACACCCGTGACTTAACCTGATTCCTCCTTTTTTCTTGTTCTCCCTCTTCTCCTTTCCTCTTTCCTTTTTTCTCTTCTGGATTGTCTTCCTTTCTTCTGTCTTGTGTTTCTGTTCCTTCATTATTTATTTCATTATTTCTCCTCCCCCCTACCTCTGTGTTCTTGCTCTCCCTCTGTGTTCTTGCTCTCCCTCTGTGGGCACCTAGCTCCCTTGTGGGCACCTAGCTCCCTTGTGGGCACCTAGCTCCCTTGTGGGCACCTAGCTCCCTGGCAGTGCTCCCCTTTCTTTGTATTTGACTGGCTCCTCCTCCTTACTTCCCCATTACTACTTCCTTCCATCTCTGCCACTACTACTACTACTACTACTACCACCACCGCTGCTGCCGCCGCCGCTGCCACCACCACCACCACCACCACCACCACCTCCTCCTCCTCCTCCTCCTCCTCCTCCTCCTCCTCCTGCTGCTGCCACTGCCACTGCTACCGCTGCTGCCACTGCTGCCGCCGCTGCCACCATCGCTGCCACCACTGCTGCTGCCTTTATATATATATTATAACATATATATTATATATATATATATAATATATATAATATATATATATATATATATATATATATATATATATATATATATATATACACATGTATATATATACCCATCCTGCTCTATTTCTCATTAGTGTGACTTTGTAAATGGTCCAAGTCTGACCGAAACGTCATTGTAAGCTCCTATGTGCACATTATTTGTGTACGCTATTGTTTGGAAGGAGAATCTAACTTCCATTAGGACTTCAGGTACCAAGTCCTTATCTGGGGTTACTTCCCTTCTTTGTTTTTTAACCCTTTCAGGGTCGACAGGCCCTCTCAGAAACTTGTTCTCAGGGTCTGCCAAATTTAAAAAAAAAATTATTTTTTCTTATGAAAAGACAGAGAATCTTTTTCCGATCATAATGACACCAAAAGTATGAAATTTGATGGAAAACTTACGGTATTATGCTCTCGCGAAGTTAGCGGTCTCGACAGTGTTTATGCATCGGCGATTTTGCCCACTTTGAGCCCTATTTTCGGCCAATTCCAGTGTACTTGTTGAAAAAATCATAACTATTTTGCTAGAACTTCATTTTTTCTATCGAATGAGCACACGAAACCACCCATTTACCGATTTCAACTATCCAATACAGTGGTCAGAATTTAGCTATTTTTCCAATTTCACATAAATTTCAAAAGATGCCAATTTCCGAATAGGGTCCAGAATAAACAAGAAGTACATTTTGGCACTAAAATAACGTTTCCTCTGTTCATTAGTCATGTCCCCATGCCCCTCTTACATTCTTTTGCTTTCCACTTTGAATTTTTATTCTCACAGAAAAATAGAAGATTTACTGTTATGCAGACTACTGCATTGGTGTAGAAATGGTATAATATCAGTGCACTTGTGAAAGAATATTACACTCACCAGTTGACGTGTATTGGACGCATAGCATGATTTGTTTACTTTTGAACTTTGGTAAAAATCGAACATTTTTGCTACTTTGAGCTCAATTTCAAGGCACTTTTCTTTGCAAAACCAGTCAAAATCATCTCAATTTCTGTAATATGTCTTTAATTCTATAAAATGAGACCAGGAAAACTAGAATACAACAATAAATACCATACGAAAATACAGTGCAAAGTCGCTGTTTTAATCCAAAAACACGGTCAAAGTTTTTTTTTTCTCATTACGCACTGTGTGCTGCAGGATTTTTTTTATACTGTGCACACTGACCACATAGACCCATTCTTTCATATGTAGGCTTGTGAAGGCTTACTCAGCCCTGTAACAACTTCAGACAGTATTACCAAGGCTGGCTCCTCCTCAGGAAAATTAGTGAATAGAAAAAGAAATAATAACAGACAAACAAAAAACCCTTTTATTATATAGAAAATATAAAAAAATAAAACATTTTAAATTGAAATTTTTAACCCTAATTAAAAAAATTTGAAAAATGAAAAATAAAATGAAAACTAAAATTCAAATTTAATATGTATAGGGGTGTCGGGTGTTGGTGACCTGGGGTTGTTGAAATTTTAAGCCTTGCTGATGAGGGGGGGGGGGGGGTTGCAGGTTTTGGGGTTATAAACCCACTGGCTAGTTTTTCACAGTAGATAAAAGCCTTGGTAGTATCCCATGACAGGAAAGCGGGGTTTTTTAACCGCTGAAATTTGATGTGGGGTTTAGTTCCTGCAATTTCATACGGTTGCACAGGAAATTTAAAATCCAAAAGGGGACGTCTCCAGGACTTTAGCCCCGTCCCCTTGTTCTTCTTTGATTGAAAAAGGTGCCCCTCACTGTCATCCAAGCGGGAAAAGATAGACGGGTTACCCACTGTTTAAAAATAATCACCCCCCAAGGAATTTAAAATATTTAAAAAAGCCCGTGGTGTTATTACAATAGTAACCTAGAGCAAGCTGAAAAAGGACTAAGTTTATTTTTGGGTCAAAAGTGAAGCTTTTAACCAATAAATCCACTGGGAATAAAAGGCGGGAAATGTATTTTACAGTAGTTTTGGGGAGCTGTGAGTGGGAAATTTACTGTTGCCAGACCCCCACACGTCCCCTTTGGGGGGGGGGGGGGGGGGGGGGGGAAGAGGGGGGGGGGGGGGGATAGCGGGGGGCTAGACGGCCCCTTTCCCTTTAACAAGAAAGCCGGCAGTAAAAACTATCACTTTCAGGGGGGGGAAAAAAGGGCCCGGGGGAAAAGGGGGAAAAAGCTTTGATTTCCCCCTCCCTTTAAATTAGTAGTTGGCAAGGAAAAAAAATTTTTCTATTCGTACCCCCTTTTATTAAACTTTTTCCCTCACATTTCCCCCCCCATACCAAGACTTAAAAGTCAAGGAGTAAAAAGAATTTTTGGCGGGGGGAAAAATTTCTAAAAATGGGGGGAAGTCGGGTAAAGGCAAAAAATTTCTTTACGGGACTTAAACGATTTAAACCAGTCGGGGAAAAAATTTAATTGGAAAAACCCAATTATGATAACAAAATTTATGGAATTTAAAAAGCCGGGAGTCCCAAAATGTCCCCTAAAGGGCGACTTTTGGTTTCCCCTTAAAATTTTTTCTGGGGAAATAAAAGGTTTTGGGTGGTCCCGTTTTCTAAAATGAATTCTTTTCCCGCAAAAAAAATTTTAATTTTGGGAAAGATACCCCACAAAAGGGCTAAACATTCCTTTTTCTAGGTGGAGTATTTTTTTCTTTTGGGAAGGAGTTTCCCCCGGCTTGGGAAAGCATACGGGGAAAGGAAAGGAACCATCGGTATTTTTAGAAACCCACTGCCCCAAAACCAGTTTTGGGAAAGGCATCAGTTTCTCAAAAAAAATGTTTTAAAAAATATCGGGAATTTTTTTAAAGTATGGGGTTTTTTTCCCCGAAAAGATATTTTTTAATTCATTAAATTTTTTCCCCGAGCTACTTTGGGAAATTTCCCAAGAGGTTCCTTAAACAGCCTTTTTAAAGGAAGTCGGATAAGATCCCTTTTAAGATCAGTAAGGTTCGGGAAAAACCCGGCAAAAAAAATTTACAAAACCCAAAAAAGGGCTTCACATGAGCTTCGGGGTTTTTGGGGTTTTTTAAAATTTTAATAAAGCTTTGATCTTACTGGGGAAGGCTGCAAAATTTGTTATTTTAGAAAGTAAAATCCCAAGATATCAAATTTTTGTTTTTCCCCAAGGGAAAGCTTTTTCTTCGGTTTGGAAGTGGGGGTCATGTGGGGCTTTAACCCTACGCAAAATGATTTTAAAATTTTTGGGGATATGTTTCCCCCAAGTGATGTCATTAGGGTAAAGGGTTTCCAAAAAAAACTAAAACAGGGGGATTTTTACCCAAGACCTTTCTCATCAGTCCCCACGTAGGTGGGAAAAAGGCATTTCCCAAAACCCGAAGGGCATGGGTTCTATTTTTCCCACAGCCCTTTGGGTTGTGTAGGAAAAGGGGGTTGAAAACTGCTTAGAAAAAAGGATTTTTAACTTTAAATAAAGATATCCCTGCGCAATACCCATCCTGAAAAAAAAAGGAAGAGCCCATAAAATTTGTGTAGATCGCTACAAATTAAGGGCATAGGCTCCATCCCACCGATTTTATACCCATTAAGGTTTTAAAGTCAATGCAAGTCTTATGAATTTTTTCCCCCTTTCTTAACCATGACTACTGGTGAGCAATATGAAATTTATTGAAGGTTAAGGGTCTTTATTTTTTAATAATTTGCTACCTCCCCGGTAAAATTTTTCCCCATCCCTAAGGTGAACTGGGAAACGGGTATAATTTTCCGTTTGATAGGATTGTCCGTCAAATAAGTCAATCTTTTTGGCCCTACCGTGGAGGAAACCCCTTTAAATTTATAAATTTAAAGACGTCTGAAAAGTTCCCTCTCCCCCATTGAAGTAGTTCATGTTCTTAGGGTCATCCAAAGATTCATTAATTTTAATGGTGGTTGCGTCCGAGGGGGTTCAAAAAGTCCCAAGTCAGGGTATTTCTTAATTTTGGCCCCTAAGTTAAAGGTGTCAATTACGCACATTTTACATTCTTAATTTGGTTTTAAATTCAAGTTCGGTGGAAAAACTAAGTAAAAGTTTTTTAAAGGGCATTTTAACCGAATTTCTTCGGAAAATATTTTTTTAAAGGGATGTTGATATGAAAAAGGTTTAGGTTTCCCTTTGACTTCTATGAGGTATTCAATTTTTAACCCCCAAATTTTTTTTAATTTCTTTATATGGCCCTTTTTTCATGCAAACTAAAAATTTTATTTGCCCTTTGATAGGCAAAATTTAACCAGAATTTTCATTTTCCTATTTTAAAAAAAACTTTTTCCTTTCTGTTTTTTTTGGAATCAAAAATGTTTTGTACGGGGCCCTTTGACAACTTAGGTTTTTGGGAAATTATTTCAGAGGTCTCCCCCAAGTTTTGGAATTCAAAAGGAAAGGGAGAAACTTTTAAAAGACTGAACCTCAGCTTTCCCCCTCTTTTTTCCAAAAGTCATGAAGGATTGGAAAAATTGGCCCTTGGACCTGTCCCCCCCTAAGAATTTTAAAAAGGTAAAAACCCCAAAGGGGACTGGGAACTTCCTCATGGCAAAACAAAGCACAGGGTAGGAAACCCATCCCCACTCCTTAGGTTTGGGGGAAAAGAAAATTTTTCCCTTTAAAATGGCCCTCGAGGCGAATGCTGGCGCTAAATTCCTCCCATTACAGCTGGGATGATAGGGTGTGGTGAAGGAGGCTTCACTCCCAGAAGTTGGTATAGTTTTGTTCCCATTAATCGGGAATGTGAATTTGGGGGGTCCCCCGGGTTTCCAGTTTAAAAAAATTTCTTAGGGTTGCCCACTTTTGGAGAAATGGACAAAGGGCTTCACCCACCCCCTGTATTAGTTATGGTTTTTTAAGGGAAACCGGCTTCAGGGAAACTCGAAGCAAAATTTAAATTAATTTAATATATATCTATGCCCCCCCCGGGTGAAATGGGATAAAGGACCAACGATTTTCCAATAGCTACTCTTTCAAAGGTTACCGAAAAAAGATTGGCTTTTGACCAAAAGGAAAATTTTTTGGTACCCGGGGGGATAAACAGTTGGAAAACCCCTTTAAACGTTTTCTCAATAAGTATTGACACCTGAGGACTTTTTGGGCCAAAAATGGGTTTTTCCCAAATTTTATTTAAAGGGTTTTTACGAGCGAGAAAATGTGGGGCCCACTGGAGGGTCATAAAGCCTTTTTAAGAACATTTCTCTCTGCTTTGACTTGGAAAAAAAGAGGGGAATAGTTTTATCTCATCAAATTTTAAATTTTGGGAATACTAAATTGTGAAAGGGAACCTTTTATATTTTCCCAAAATTTATATGAAAAGTTTTTCCCTTTGGGAAAAACTTGATTTTGTTTAGGGGCATTATGGCAATTCTGAAGAAAAAGGGCATTTACGTTTTAAAAAAACAAAAGGGGTCCTTCGATATGTCTAAAGGCTTTTAAATCCCGGGAAATCAAAGGATGGGGCAGTAGGGGAAACATGGGGTTTTGGGGTTTTTTGAGCCCTAGTCAAGACATTTTTTGGTTTTCCCGGGGGGATACTTCCTTTCATCTAAAAGTGAACCGGTGTCCTACAACCCGCTTTCGAGGTTGGGAAAACACTGGGTTTTTTAAACCCACATGAATTTTCCGAGACATTGTCTCCCTTTTGAAACTTTCGAAAGGGGTGTTCCCCACTCAAAAGGAAGAAGGGGGCTGAAACACTTTATCCATTTTTTGGGTATGAAAGGTCAAACCCCAGAAGGAAGAAGGCCACCTTTTACATTACCCCCCCCTTTGTACGGGGGGCAAGAATTAGGGGCTAGTTTCAGCCCTTTAGGGCCCCTGTCAACCCCTTTAGACCTTTAATGTCAACATGGTAGGAAAAGTGTCCGTACGGCCCAAGTAGTCTGAAAATATAAACGAGGAATGAGTTTCTTTAAGGTTAGGGAAGGAAAAGCTTATAAGAAAAGGGCTTTTAAAATGTGGCAACCGTGTCTCGTTAAAAAAAGGTAGATACACTAAGTCCAAAGGGTGCTTGGGCATTACAGTTTTTAAAAAAAATCTTCCAATTTTTTGGGCCCTTTTTAGAAGGACAGTTGGAGTTTATGTCCCCTTAAAACCACACAAATGACAAACAGAATTTAAAAAAAGTTAATTTTTACTTTCCCCTTTGAGGCTTTGATTTTTTAAGGTTGATGAACCCTGCCCTTAGGGTTTCGAAACCCTTTAAATCTTTAAAAAGGGAAATTTTGAGCCCCGCATACAGGTTTTCCCCGCCCCCCAGCAACTTCCTCACTTTAATCATGGGTTTCGTTCTTTTGGGGGGGGGGGGGGGGGGGGTTGTTCTTCTGGTGGGGAAAGGGGCTGTCAGGAACTTGGGGCCCGAAACCCGAAGCTCGAAAAAGGGTTCGTAAATGTGATCAATTCCCAAACCTTCTTATTTCCAAAAAATCGACCCAAAAAAAAAGAGTGTTTTCCTTTTAGCTGCTGAAAGTTCTTTACCAGGCTGTGAAGGGGGCATCCCCCAAAATTTTTTCCTGTAAGAATTTGTGGTTTTTTGATAGCTTTAAGGATTGCCCTTTTTCAGTAGGTTATAAAAAACATTAATAAACCTGCGAAAAGTTGCATAAAATATTCAAAGTGGACCAGAAAAATAAAAATTCCTTCCTGGTAGCCAAGGTGCAAAAGGGCCCTTTCCAAAAGAGGGTTTGCGGTATTTTCAAACCTGTAAGTAAGAAGTTATTTCCCCCCCCCTCTGTGAAGGGGGTAAATTTTGGTTTTTTTGGAATATGTGCACCCAGCACGTTGTTTCCATTACTCCCCTTTTCTAATTGGGTGTTTTGAGAAAGTTAACTTCTTATTTCCCCTAATTTAAAGGGGAGTTTGTTTTTGGGGCTCGGCGATCCTTTTCTCTTTTCCCTTAAATTATATTTTTTCCTTTGGGTCTTTCCTCAATTTCCCTTTTAAATTTAAAAATGTTTTCCCCCTATCTTAGCTTTTTCCTCACGTACTCTTGCTCTTTCCTTCCGTCAAGTTTTAACACGCTCCTTTTTTTTCTTCTTTTCGATTCTTCCCCCTTTTTCTCTTCTCTTTTGGATTCTCTTCCCCCTCTCCTTTTTTCTTCCCCTTTCCCTTTCTGTCTTTCTTCTCTTTTCAATTTTTCCCCTCCCTTTAAGTCTTTCCTGGGTCTTTTTGCACTAAAGAAAGATTCTAAATTTTTCCCTGTTATTCCCCTTTCTTCCTTCAGCATTCATCCAAAACTGGTATTATCCATACTTGCAAAAATAACTTTTTAAAATATCAGGGGGAAATGAAACGGGTAATTTTAAAAAAAAAAGGAGGGTTCAATTCCTTTCTCCCCCTCAAACGTAAAAAAACCAAGGGCTCGATCCCTTTCTTTAAATTAAAAATTTTATGTAAATTTAAATTAAAACGAAGGGTTTTTAAAGCCAGCCCCCCGGAGCAAAAAAGTAAATAGAAAAGGGGTCACTTGACCATCCAATCTTTTTCAACCAACAAATCAAAAATTTTTCCTATGCAGTTCCCTTGATATAATAAAGATCAATTGAAAAAAGTTGTCACTGGAAAAATCTCGGGGCCCCAAAAGTCTAAATTTCCCCCAAGATGTTTCAAGTCACAAGAATGGTGGCAGAATTTTAAATATTTTAAACCTTCCTGACTTGACTTACTAAATTGAGAAATAAAACAATCACCAAATTTTTTAAATACCTGCACCGTAGTCCCCCCATAGAAAAAGATTTCTCATGGGCTGGTTTTGGGAAAACCCTCTGTGGAAAGCGGCGTTTAAAATTCAATGGTAGATTCGAGAAAGGAAATTAATCTTTTATTTAGTAGGTTGAAACCTGGCCAAAAGGGCGCCACTTGTGAAGGCTTAAATCAGCCCCGTAACCCAAATTCAGACAGTATTTTCCTAAGGCTGGCTCCCCCTCAGGGAAAAATTTGTGAATAGAAAAAAAAATAAAAAGACCCAAAAATAAACACTTTTTATAAAAGAAAAAAATAAAATATTTTTTTAAACTTAAATATGAAATTTTAATCCTACAATTTAAAAAAAATTTAAAAATGGAAAAAAATTAAAAGTTTTAAATGAAAATTTAACGCTAAAAATGTAAGGGGTTTTCTGGGGGTTAGTGACACTTTTGTTTTTTGGGAAATTTTAAACCGTTGCGATGATGGGGGGGGGTTGCAAGGTTTTTGGTTTCACCCCCTGGCTAGTTCTTTTACAGTAGAAGAGCCTTGAGTAGTATCCCGATGACAGGGGGAAAGGGAGGTTCTTTAAACTGCAATGATTTTGGGGTTACGCCTGCAAAAATTTTAAAACAGGGCCCCAGGTAATTAAACCAAAATGGGGAAAGTCTCCAGGGACGTTTTGTTCCCTCTCCTGGTTCCCCCCCCCCCCCCTTCCCCCCCCTTTTTTGACAGTTTTACCCCCATGCATTCCCAAACTGAAAAAAAAGACAGGGTTTCCCATGCTTAAATAATCACTCTCCATGGCAAGGGACAATACTCAAAAAAACTGGGGGATTATTTCAACAGTCAAACCAGGCAAGACTGAAAGGAATAAATTTATTATTGGTCAAAAGTGAAGCTTTTAACCAATAAAAACCACTAGAATACAAGCAGGCATGTACTTACAGTATGTTGGGAGCTGTGAGTCGAGTGATTTACTGTTTGACCAGAGCCCCACATGTCACCTTTTGGGGGGGGGAAGAGGGAGGGGAAGGGATAGCGGGAGCTAGACTGACCCTACCTTAACAAGCAGCCGGCAGTCAAACTATCACTTTCAGGGAGGGGGAAAAAAGGCGGGAAAAACGGGAGCTTGACTTACCCTACCTTAACTAGTAGCTGGCAATGAAACTATCGTTACTATATCGCTACTCCTATCTATTGAGCTTTTCCCTCACAAGGCTTACCAGCTTTCTCTCACTAGATTTGAGGGCGCTAGAATTTAGGTTTACTAGTACGTCAAAAACCCTGGCTCGTAAGCTGTACTAGTACTGCCGAAACCCTGAAAGGGTTAAAGACACTGGGAACAACTTGAGAGTCACTGGACCCCTGTCACACAAAATATCTGTCCAGAGAGCTCTATTTCTGGTGTTTCTTTAATATTTGTCTGAAGTGGGACACAACACTGTCATTGTACATGTTGCCAATACGGCCTGCAACAGCTTTGTTAGGGTGAAGTTCATCCATAAATGTTTGCACTTCAGTCCACTTTGCACAAATGTCCTTAATCTTTGAAGAAGGCACCTTCCTCCATCTCTCTTCCTCCTCCTCTGCAGCAATTTTCTGAGCTGTGATCTCTTGCTGTTGCAGATGAAGCTCTTGCAGCTCTTCAGTGATTAGCTCTTCCCTGTGGTCCTCCACCAACTCTTCCACATCCTCGCCACTCACCTCCAACCCCAGGGACTTCCCAAATGCCACAATAGATTCCACAACTGGTATAGGCTCCTGAGGGTCAGTCCCAAACCCTTCAAAATCCCTCTCTTGTATACATTCTGGCCACAATCTTCTCCAAGCAGAATTCAAAGTTCTGCAAGTCACTCCTTTCCAAGCTTTACCTATAAGGTTTATGCAAGTGAGGATATTGAAGTGATCTTTCCAGAACTCTCTTAGGGTCAATTCAGTGTCTGAGGTCACTTTAAAGCACTTTTGAAACACTGCTTTGGTATACAGTTTTTTGAAGTTTGAAATGACCTGCTGGTCCATGGGCTGGATGAGAGGAGTTGTATTAGGGAGCAAGAACTTCACCATGATGAAACTAAACAACTCCACTATTTGTTCTTCCAAGTCTGGAGGATGAGCAGGAGTATTGTCCATTACCAGGAGGCACTTGAGTGGCAATTTATTTTCCAGGATGAATTTCTTCACACTGGGGCCAAACACTTCATTAAACCAGTCTAGGAAAATTCCCCTTGTGACCCATGCCTTATTGTTAGCCTTCCACCTCACACAAATTACTCTTGGCGACACTGTTTTTCTTGAACACTCTGGGATTTTCAGAGTGATACTCCAGTAAAGACTTCACTTTGCAATCCCCACTAGTATTACTACAAAACATGAGAGTAAGCCTATCCTTCATAGGCTTGTGTCCTGGGAGTACTGTTTCCTCCTGCGTGACATAGGTCCTCTTTGGCATTTTCTTCCAAAAGAGGCCTATTTCGTCACAATCAAACCCTTGTTGGGGTTTGAATTCTCCAGTGTCTACGCACTCCTTAAACTCCTGTACAAACTTCTCAGCTGTTTTTTTGTCAGAACTGGCAGCTTCACCATGCCTTAACACACTGTGAATGCCACTACGCTTCTTAAATTTCTCAAACCAACCTTTGCTAGCCTTAAAATCACAAGCATCACCACTTGTTGCAGGCATTTTCTTTACGAGATCGTCATGCAACTGCCTTGCCTTTTCACATATTATCGACTGCATAATACTATCTCCTGCTAACTGTTTTTGGGTAATCCACACCAACAATAGCCTTTCCAATTCTTCGAGGATTTGCGATCTCTTTTTTGTCAGCATATCTACCCCTTTTGCAACAACAGCACACTTTATTTCCTTTCCCTTCGCCATGATCGAAGTGATGGTTGAATGGGGTTTGCCACACATCCAGGCAAGTTCTGTAACACGCACTCCGCTCTCATATTTTTCAATGATTTCCTTTTTGAATTAGATCGGGGTGCCACACTTTCTTTACCAAAGGGCTTGCACTAGCTTTCATTGGGCCATGGTGACTTATTTAGCAGTTGCAAGCACAGAAAACAATAGATTATTATGGAATGTATTGTATGAACCTGTGGGGTGATGGTCACGTGCTGGTAAACAATGGCACACTGAGTGTGAATGGTGCAGGAGACTGGCTTTGTATGCGCGGTGACGGGCAGACGGGTACCGGATGGTCGCTGAATGATGCATCCAATCATGACCCACGAGGCTAAATTTTGCCGAAAAAAACTTGCCGAAAGTTGGATTTCCACGAAAGTCAATGCCGACGAAACTTGGGGGTCCACTGTATATGTTTCACTGCAGATATTTGGGTCGAAACATCCGTTTACCCTTCCTAAAGCCTCCTTGTTCTTTCTGCTATCCTGCTCTCAGTCTTAGCCTTAATTCTTTCAATAATAACTCTACCGTACGCTGTACCAGGTATACTCAACAGACTTATTCCCCTATAATTTTTAAATTCTCATTTTGTCCCCTTTGCCTTAATTACCTGGAGTTTACCCAGAGAGGGTTCCGGATGTAATGTGGGGGTTCTAGGAGATAAAGGTGGTGTAGAAATACACTTGGGTATGGATGGTAACACTTGTATTTTGCAGAGTCATGAGGGGAAGCCCAGCCTAACTTTGTTCTTGCCTGTGGGTCTATGTGGGAACTAAGAGAGGGGCATGGTGAGTGACACTCACATATGGCACCACATGATGTCACATGGTAGCCCCTAGGCCTAGCAAGGGATCATGTATATAAAATATATAGAGTAGACCATTGTTTAACCCTTTCAGGGTCCGTGCCGTAGATCTATGGTTTATATTGAGGGTCCAAACCGTAGATCTATGCCAAATTCTAGCGGCGTCAAATTTTAGCGCGAGAAGGCTGGTAGGTGGGTGGTCAGTGTGCCACTATAGAAAAAATTGGGAAACCCCTGCAGGCATTGGGGGAACCGCCAAATTAGTTTTGCCATCATCCCTGGCGGAAAGGGAAAGCTCTCACTCCCCCCCACCTCGGGTAAATTTCTTACTCCCCTTTCACAACTTACAGTTCAAAGACTGATGGAAGGGGGCTGAAGGGAATTCTAGGGTTTTTTAAACCCATAGGGACCATTGCCCATATGGTACAGTGGTACCTATGGTAATTGGTGCCATGTATAAAATGGTTTTTGGTACAATGTACCTATGGTAATTATACCATAGGGTAATTTACCATAGGTACATTATCCTATATGGTACAATATCCATAGGTACATTATACCTTATGGCACATTGTACCATATGTACAGGGTCAGGGGCCTAAGCAAATAAGTCTGCTTTTTTGGGTTATCCTAGGTTCCCAAACATATTGCAAAAGTTGATATTCTATGAAACTTTATTTTGTGATACCAATAACTTATTTACGTGCCCTGCCTTGAGTAATTTTTTTTTCAGGTGTAAAAAAATACAATTAATGGATTGTCATACTAGCCATTTTTAAAATCTAGGTAACCCCAAAAAAGTCAGGGTATTTACTTCCATAGGGATCCTTTTTCTGTACCATTAGTGTCCTGTACTGTATGGTCCCCTTGTACCATATTTACAAGTACCTTGGGCACCCTGGAATTGATCCCTTTTAAAATTATGGCAATAGGTTTTGGGGCACGGAACCACCAAGATGGTGAGTGGGACACAAGCAGCTATGATCGAGTTTCAAGACAAAAAACACTTTGTATCCACCTCAAGTAACATGTCAAGTTCCTGTACATTTGTAAATTATAATAAAACATTACAAATAAAAATTTTTTGCATTTTTTTGTTGTAAACAATTATTGAAGCAAAATTTATGATGAAATGAAAGTGTGTTTTTGTGTTGAATACAACAGTACCATATAGTGCCATAGGGTACAATAAAACCATTAGTATCATTGTCGTAAGGCAATTCCATGGTCCCATTTGCACCTATGGTTTCTTTAGGTACCATTGCACCATTGGTACCAAAGGTCCCATTGCACCATTTTGTACCATTGTTCTATGGTACCTTGTTTTCATATGGTACCATTGTACCATTGGTCCATTGTACCAAAGGTCCCATTGTATCTTTCTCCATATGGTACCTTGTATCATTCCTTTGTACCATATTGTACTAATGGTCCCATTGTACCATAGGGTAAAATTTGTAAATGGTCCCCATTCCTGTATTTTCACCTTTATCAAGGTACTATATTGGTACGTTGTATTCAACAAAAAAAACCGCACTAATTTTCAAAATTTTTTTTGCAATAACTTGTAACAATTTTTGTAAGCAAATAATGAAAAAATAAAATCAAATAAAAGTTTACTCTCTATAAGGATAATGCATGGTTTGTGCGGGCCCACAAATGCTATTAGAAAAAAAAAAAAAATTAAAAAAGAAAAAAAAAAAGGAAAAAAAAACGTTAAATAAAAAAATGTGATTTTGGGGACGTCACGGGGGTGGCTGCCACCAGGTCATTTTGGGTAACTTCCTCCCGCTGTTCTGTAAGTACTGATCAGAATTTTTTTTTTTTCTTGTTTTTTTCCCTTCACAAAAATATTTTTTTTTAATTTGTAAGAAAAAATTTTTTTTTTTTTCAAAATTTTTTGGGACACGGGGCACCCCTTCAATTTTGGCCTTTGGCCCCTAAAAAGGTTAACATGGTATTTACGTTCCTGAAGCCCTGTAGGTAAAACCATGTCAGTGAACTGAAGAACTTGTGGGAAGAATAGATTTTACGTTTTTTAGACCCCCAAAAAAAAGCCAAACAATTTTTTTTTTAGGCCTCCAATTTTATCAAAAAAAATAAAATATGTAATTTGTTTTCATTGTTGTGGTATTATTTTTGTTTTTACTGTTTAACCCCTTGGGGGTCGACCCCCTCTCCGAAACTGTTTCAGGGTGGGCCAAATTTCAAAAAAAAAAAATTATTTTTTCTTATGAAAAAAAAAGGGATTTTTTTCTAAACATTAAGGCTAAAAAAAAAAATTTTAACGTAAATACTTCCCGAATATGGAGGTGTGAATTTGCCAAAATTGAACAACATAGGGTTACATCGCCGACTGCCAACCCGGTTTTTTTTTATTTATTTTTTATGTACTTTTTTTTAATTTTTTTAAATTTTTTTCTTTTTCTGAGTAACTTTTATCCTTTTTGCCAAACATGATCAGTATTTTGAAAATTTTTTTTTTTCTTTAAATTTAAACAATGGGGGCGTAAACCGTTGTCATTATTTTTTTTACAGAAAATTTTACCAAACAAACGATATAAAATGTTGTTTTTTTACTATTTTTCTATTTTTTTTACACATTACGTAAAAAGGGAATTTTTCTAGAATTCTCCCTTTTGGGGAACCTTTGAACTGGTTCATGCACAGTGGATTTTTTCATTCACACAAAAAACGAGTGTCTTGCATTGTGTGGGCGTTTTTTTGATGTGCCAACGAACACCTCTTCTGAGCCTTTTTCTTAAAAGCAGAAAAGAGGAGTTTTCCCGGGAAGTGATCACCAGTTAACGAGCAGGTATTTTTGTTGATTTTTGGTGGGCGGAAATTTTGCGGTGCTGTTCCTTGGGACTGAATACTTTTGTCTATGACAGACAAACGAATTCCGTACTTTGATTTGTTTCTGGTGCTCATCTTAAAATATTAAAAGCATTGGCTGAAAATGTCCGAAAGGGAAAAAAAACATTTTGATGTCCCATTATACCTCTTGCGAACAAAATCAGAAAAACCCAATCGCATGTCCATTTGCCACTGAACACATGTTGAAGGTGTAATCAATCACAGCTGCAGGTTTTAGAATGGGTTCATTTCTCTCTCTATGCTCCCTCCCACTGTTTGCCATTTCATTAGGGTGAATTGATGCAACGTGTGCATCTCGTTTGCATGCCACCGAAAAGCCTGATGTCATTGGCAGCAAAAACCTGCACCTCCCTCACGAGTGCCCGCGCAAACCTGGGATAGTTTTTTTTATTTGCACGCACTGTGCACACACATCTGTCATGTTCACCCCCAAAAATCACTGATGGGGGCTGGTTGTACCCGTTTTGTATATAATTTTTGCCTTACCAAGGGATGGGTTTTATATTCTGAACCACACACCCGGGTGCCCAATAAATTTCCCGGTATTTTGCAATGTATAACTTCCAGTGTAACAATAATATCCAATACCAACCCCCTGTAACAACACAAAGCACAAACAACTTTTTTACCAAAGCGTTTTTCCCCTTGCTTTGGGAGTACTGCTTGAAAAAGAGCTTCCCCTTTTAACAGAATCAAAGCTCGCAATTACAAACTTCCTGAAGGGATAAAGTGCGTACTGAATTTCGTTTTCAGATACACAAAAACATTCCTAAATTTTTTAACCCGTCATTCTGTCAGGCCTGGGTTTTTTCTGGAAGGAAGCAACGTAAAATTTGCACAAATCGATTCATGGATTATTCATGAAAAGGTGTTGCAATCAGGGGGGCTGTTGACCAGTAGATTTCACTTTGGTTTTACACATGTGGCATAAAACATTATTTGGGAAAGAAAGTAATCTCAGCCACAGTTTTCCTCCTTCCATGGTGTAGGCGTGTTTTTTGGGGAAAGTAATGTCTTGCCATGGTGTACTTGTAGTATGTTTGCTTTCCAGACAAAAACTTTTTTTCGTGGTTCGCAAAAAATAACTCGAAACATTCCCGTTTGTGGCATTGTTCCCAAGTGCACAAATGGCCGTTTTTCACTTTGGCGCCATCAACTGGTGGGGGGTTTGGAACAAAATTTAAGCTTCCTCCAATTCCCCCGGGGCGGGTTTCTGGTGGGTACTGGACAAAGACGGTGGTTTTTGGGTTTTGGGGTTGTGGTTTTTGGGGGTTGTGGGTTTTGGAGGCTGGGTGGTGGGGGGGGAGGGGGGGTGGTGGCCTTTGTTTTAATCAGCTGAGGGAGCGGCGTGGGGGGCAGCGGGGTGGAGATGGCCCCCTGCTGGTGCCTCACCGCCGGCCCACTACCACCACACCATTTTCCCCCCATTGCAACAGATCTTGCATTTTCCTGTCTGTTCTGTTTTACAGCCCCGGGTTTACTCCGAGATACATCCTTTCCCCTTGGAATAGCATATGGCCACTTCCAGAGCGCATATTCGTCGTTATACTGCGTTTATGGGAATATTGCACTTTACTATCATACTGGAACTAGTTTGAAGAGCTTGTTTTCATATTCATATCACATCATCACCCAGCTTCACTGAGTCTGGGATTTTGGGAAATAGAAGTTTCCTCTTGGGTTCTGGAACAATAACGTGAACACGGGGCCCCGCACCAGAGGGGAAGGCTGAGGGCGTTTTGGGTTTTTTCACTATTCCGTATTATGGGTTTTGTTTCGGGGAAAACCTCACAAAAAACCCCAAAAATCAAACTTCATGGACTTCCATCACTTTAGAAATGTCACTGGGAACAAAAGGGTCCCAATTGCCCCAGGAGTGAGGGTTCTTACCCCGGGGGCATGGTGGACATTGTTTCTAAGAGGGGATTTCCCCCAAAGCACCACTGGGGGCCCAATTTTTTTTTACCGCCAAAAACCCACCACGCGACCCATTCTCTCACACCTAGGCCTACCAGCCTTTTCGCGCGAGATTTTAGGCCGCTAGAATTTTTTGCGTACTAGTCGCAAAAACCCACGCGTAAAAAGTACTAGTACGACGAAAAACCCCCAAAGGGTTAAAACCACAAATGTAAAAGAAATATGTATTTTTTTTTTCCCTTAAATTGTGGGGCTGGTGTTTGTGGGATTGTGAAAAGAGTGGAGAGTTAGTTGTGGTCTATGGGCTGAGTGGATGGTTTGAGGTTTGGTACTGAAATTGAGGTTTTTATGGAGTTCTAAGTCTTCAGTAAGTCATTCATAAGTCGTCAAGTGATTCAGAAGTCAGTCGGGATCAGTAAATCATCAAGTGATTCAGTAAATCAGTCAGGTGATTTGTAAGTCAGCAAGTGATTTTATAGTCGTAAATGATTTAGTAATAAAATCGTTCAATAAAAACAGTCAAGTCATTTTAATAAATCGTCAAGGGTTCAGTAAGTTAGTCAAGTCATTCAGTAAGTTATCAAGTCGTTCAGTAAGCAGGCAAGGATTCGTAAGTTAATCAACATTCAGTAATTAGTCAGTCGTTCAGTAAAATTTTCAAGCATTCAGGAAGTCGTCAAGTATTCAGAATAGTCAAGTCATTTAGTAAGTCAAGTGATCGTAAGTCAGTCAAATTGTTCGTAACAAGTTTCCAGTAAGTCAGAAAGTGATTCAGTCAGTCAAGTCATTGTAAGTCAGTGTGATTCAGTCAGTTAGGTCATTCAGTAAGTAAAGTCGTTCAATAAATCAGTCAAGTCATTCAATAAGTCAGTCAAGTGATTCAGTAAGTCAGTCAAGTCTTTCCCAGTAAGTAAAGTGATTCAGAAAGTCAGTCAAGTTGTTCAGTAAGTCAAGTTATCCAGTAAGTCAGACAAGTGATTCAGTCAGTCAAGTCATTCAGTAAGTCAGTCAGGTGTTTCCCAGTCAGTTAGGTCATTCAGTAAGTCAAGTCGTTCAATAAATCAGTCAAGTCATTAAATAGTCAGTCAAGTGATTCAGAAAAGTTAGTCAAGTCATTCAGTAAATCAGCCCAAGTCTTTCAGTAAGTTAGTCAAGTCTTTCAGTAAGTCAGGCAAGTGATTCAGTAAGTTAATCAAGTCATTCAGTAAGTTAGTCAAGTCGTTCAGTAAATTAGTCAAGTCTTTTAAGAAGTCAGTCAAGTCGTTCGTAAGTTGGGCAAGTCTTCATTAAGTCATTTAGTAAGTCAATCAAGTCATTATTAAGTCAGTTCAAGTCATTCAGTAAGCCAGTCAAATCGCTCAGTAAGTCAGTCAAGTCATTCAGTAAGTCGTCAAGTCATTCAGTAAGTCAGTAAAATCATTCAGTAAGTAAAATCAAGTCATTCAGTAAGTCATTCAGTAAGTCAGTCAAGTCATTCAATAAGCCTGCCAAATCATTAAGTCAATCAAGTCACTCAGTCATTCAGTAATCAGCCAGTCACACAAACTTACATTTACCTCTTTTTTTGTGTACAAAGTAACACTTCATTATGGCCACAGGGATGTCTTGTCTATCTTTTTTTCCCTTCATTAATTCTAAGACTAAATGCTTAACACCTTTTCTTGCCACTTTGAGGAACACTGGTATACCTATTGGGTGTCCCTGATTTGCTTGGCAGATACAAGATATAGCAATTAAAAGATCGAAATTTCAATTCACAATCAAAAAGCTTGTAGCAGAGAAGTTGGACTGGACAGTATGAAGTTTGAATGCTGGGATGGTGCTGGGGGGAGGCTGGGGATGGCAGGAGGTCTCTCCCGCTGATCCACAACAAGGCAGCCGCTTGAGGAAAAGGGAAGTTTTTTTTTCCTTCCCGCAAAAATGAACCGGTTAAATTGGTCTTAGGATGTGTTACATAAATTGTGCTGCAATTCTTCAATCGCACTATACCCAAATCGTGCCAAATAAACTCATGCTAAATGATGGTACTGCATATGGTACTAACTGCGATACTAAGATGTGCTACATAAACATATTTATTAGCTATGCTGACACGGGGTCAACGCCCTCATGACCCAGTCCGAGACCAGGCTTGTGGTGGATCAAGGTCTGATCAACCAGGGTGCTACTGCTGGCCACACGTAAACTGACATACAAACTACAGCATGGATGGTTTATACAAAGGAACTAAGCATGCTTTCTGCCAATCCCTAGGTATGTTTCCCTCTTCCATACGTTTATTAAATAAAAGCATCAACCACTCCATAACTGTATCCCTACCCGCTTTTAAAAATTTCTATCTTTATCTCATCAATCTCGGGTGATTTACCCACTGCCCATGCACTTCCCCCCCACTCACAACTGGTTCTTCCTCACTCCTAAAAGATGTTATTCCTCCTTGCCCTATACACGAAAACACAGTTCCCTATCTTGATCAACAATTTCACAGTTCGTCAAGATATTCCCTCCACCTTCCCAATACCTCTAATTCTCCATTTTAAAAACTCCCCTCTCCTAAATAACAAAAAGGACAATCCATACTGGTAACAAAATAAACCCCAAAATGAAGAGAGGGCTAAAAGACCCCCA
>NC_069458.1:11231975-11235843 GCF_026875155.1 Cherax quadricarinatus | reverse complement strand
CCACATCCTTATCCTGCCCCCACCCACTCTCGAGAAAGGGGAAGAATGGGTGGGGGAGAAGAGGGTAGAGGGGATGAGGGGGGGATGAACGGGGAGGGGAGGATGGTGGTTAGTATTAGAGAGGGGAAACAGTGCCGGAAAGAGTAAGACAAGGGGAAATAGAGAGAGAGAGAGGGGAAACTGCCGCCTGTGGGAGGGGGGGAGAGTGGTTCAGGGGAGGGGAGGGGAAGGGGAGGGAACGTCATTTCCACTGATCAGTATAATCGATATTCTCGGTACAATAATAATAATAACAATAATAATAATAATAATAATAATCCAGGTAGTCTACCCAGGTAGTCTACCCAGGTAGTCTACCCAGGTAGTCTACCCAGGTAGTCTACCCAGGTAGTCTCCCAGGTAGTCTCCAAGGTAGTCTCCCAGGAAGTCTACCCAGGTAGTCTACCCAGGTAGTCTACCCAGGTAGTCTACCCAGGTAGTCTACCCAGGTAGTCTCCCAGGTAGTCTCCAAGGTAGTCTCCCAGGAAGTCTACCCAGGTAGTCTACCCAGGTAGTCTACCCAGGTAGTCTACCCAGGTAGTCTACCCAGATATACTCCCCAGGTATTCTCCCAGGGTAGTCTTCTCGGGTATACTCACAAGGTAGTCTACCCATATACTCTCTAGGTATTATATCCAGGTAGTCTCCCCAAGTTGCCTCAGGCAGTCTCCAGGTAATCTTCCCAGGTATTCTCCCAGGTAGTCTCCTCAGGTAGTCTCCCCAGGTAGTCTCCCCAAGTTGTCTCAGGTAGACTCCAGGTAGTCTCCCCAGGTAGTCTCCCCAGGTAGTCTCCCCAGGTACTCTTCCCAGGTAGTCTCCCCAGGTAGTCTCCCCAGGTACTCTTCCCAGGTAGTTTCCCCAGGTACTCATCCCAGATAGTCTCCCCAGGTAGTCTCCCAGGTAGCCTCTCAGGTAGTCTCCCAGGTAGTCTCCCAGGTAGTCTCCCAGGTAGTCTCCCAGGTAGTCTCGCCAGGTAGTCTCCCAGGCAGTCTCCCAGGTAGTCTCCCAGGTAGTCTCCCCAGGTAGTCTCCCCAGGTAGTCTCCCCAGGTACTCTTCCCAGGTAGTTTCCCCAGGTACTCATCCCAGATAGTCTCCCCAGGTAGTCTCCCAGGTAGTCTCCCAGGTAGTCTCCCAGGTAGTCCACCAGGTAGTCTACCCAGGTAGTCTCCCAAGTAGTCTCCCAGGTAGTCTCCAAGGTAGTCTCCCAGGTAGTCTCGCCAGGTAGTCTCCCAGGCAGTCTCCCAGGTAGTCTCCCCAGGTAGTCTTCCCAGGTAGTCTCCCCAGGTAGTCTCCCCAGGTAGTCTCCCCAGGAAGTCTCCCCAGGTAGTCTCCCCAGGTAGTCTCATAGGTAGTCTCCCAGGTACTTTCCCCAGGAAGTCTCCCAGGTAGTCTACCAGGTAGTCTCCCCAGGTAGTCTCCCCAGGTAGTCTCCCAGGTAGTCTCCCAGGTAATCTCCCAGGTAGTCTTCCCAGGTAGTCACCCAGGTAGTCTCCCAGGTAGTCTTCCAGGTAGTCTCCTCAGGTAGTCTCCCCAGGTAGTCACCAAGGTAGTCTCCCAGGTAGTCTCCCAGGTATTCTCCCCTATTAGTCTCCCAGGTAGTCTCCCAGGTAGTCACCCAGGTAGTCTACCAGGTAGTCTCCCAGGTAGTCACCCAGGTAGTCTCCCAGGTAGTCTCCTCAGGTAGCCTCCCAGGTAGTCTCTCAGGTAGTTTTCCAGGTAGTCTCCCAGGTAGTCTTCCAGGTAGTCTCCCAGGTAGTCTCCCAGGTAGTCTCCTCAGGTAGTCTCCCAGGTAGTCTCCCAGGTAGTCACCCAGGTAGTCTTCCAGGTAGTCTCCCCAGGTAGTCTTCCAGGTAGTCTCCCAGGTAGTCACCCAGGTAGTCTCCCAGGTAGTCTCCCAGATAGTCTCCCAGGTAGTCTCCCAGGTAGTCTCCCCAGGTAGTCTCCCAGGTAGTCTCCCAGGTAGTCTCCCCAGGTAGTCTTCCAGGTAGTCTCCCAGGTAGTCACCCAGGTAGTCTCCCAGGTAGTCTCCCAGATAGTCTCCCAGGTAGTCTCCCAGGTAGTCTCCCCAGGTAGTCTCCCAGGTAGTCTCCCAGGTAGTCTCCCCAGGTAGTCTTCCAGGTAGTCTCCCAGGTAGTCTCCCAGATAGTCTCCCAGGTAATCTCCCCAGGTAGTCTCCCAGGTAGTCTCCCAGGTAGTCTCCCCAGTTAGTCTCCCAGGTAGTCTCCCAGGTAGTCTCCCAGGTAGTCTCCCAGGTAGTCTCAGGTAGTCTCCACAGGTAGTCTCCGAGGTTGTCTCCCAGGTAGTCTCCCCAGGTAGTCTCCCAGGTAGTCTCCCCAGGTAGTCTCCCAGGTAGTCTCCCAGATAGTCTCCCAGGTAGTCTCCCAGGTAGTCACCCAGGTAGTCTCCCAGGTAGTCTCCCAGGTAGTCTCCCAGGTAGTCCCCAGGTAGTCTCCCAGTTAGTCTCCATGGTAGTCTCCCTGGTATCACTTCCCCAAGGTAGTCTCCCCAGGTAGTCACCCAGGTAGTCACCCAGGTAGTCTCCCAGGTAATCTCCCCAGGTAGTCTCCCAGGTAGTCTCCCAGGTAGTCACCCAGGTAGTCTCCCAGGTAGTCTCCCAGGTAGTCCCAGGTAGTCTCCTCAGGTAGTCTCCCCAGTATCTCCCAGGTAGTCTCCCAGGTAGTCTTCCAGGTAGTCTCCCCAGTGGTAGTCTCCCAGGTAGTCTCCCAGGTAGTCACTCACAGGTAGTCTCCCCAGGTAGTCTCCCAGGTAGTCTCCAGGTAGTCTCCCAAGTAGTCTCCCCAGGTAGTCCCTCCAGATAGTCCCTCCCAGGTAGTCTCCCAGGTAGTCTCCCAGGTAGTCTCCCAGGTAGTCTCCCAGGTTTTGTCTCCCCAGGTAGTCTACCAGGTAGTCTCCCCAGGTAGTCCCCCCTGGTAGTTCACCCCAGGTAGTCTCCCAGGTAGTCTCCCAGTAGTCTCCCAGTAGTCACCCAGTGAGTTTCCTCCCCAGGTAGTTCTCCCCCTAGGTAGTCTCCCAGGTAGTCTCCCAGGTAGTCTGCCAGGTAGTCCCCCAGGTTGTCTCCCAGGTAGTCTCCCCAGTATTCTCCCAGGTATCTTTCCCAGGTAGTTCACAGTAGCTCCCAGGTAGTCTCCCAGGTAGTCTCCCAGGTAGTCTCCTCAGGTAGTCTCCCAGTAGTCTCCCAGTAGTCTACCCAGGTAGTCTCCCAGGTAGTCTCCCAGGAAGTCTCCCAGGTAGTCCTCCCCAGGTAGTCTCCCAGGTAGTCACGCAGGTAGTCTCCAGGTATGTCTCCACGGTAGTCTCCCAGGTAGCTCCCAGGTAGTCTCCCAGGTAGTCTCCCCAGGTAGTCTCCCCAGGTAGTCACCCAGGTATCTCCCAGGTAGTCTCCCAGGTAGTCTCCAGGGAGTCCCCAGGTTTGTTCTCCCCCCGGTAGTCTCCCAGGTAGTCTCCCAGGTAGTCCCCCCAGGTAGTCTCCCAGGTAGTCTCCCAGGTAGTCTCCCAGGTAGTCTCCCATGTAGTCGCCCAGGTAGTCTCCCAGGTAGCCCCCCAGGTTAGTTCCCCAGGTAGTCTCCCAGGTAGTCTCCCAGGGAGTCTCCCCAGGTAGTCTCCCAGGTAGTCTCCCCAGGTAGTCCCCAGGTAGTCTCCCCGGTAGTCTCCAGGTAGTCTCCCAGGTAGTCTCCCCAGGTAGTCTCCCAGGTAGTCTCCCAGGTAGTCGCCCAGGTAGTCTCCCAGGTAGTCTCCCAGGTAGTCTCCCAGGTAGTCTCCCAGGTAGTCACCCAGGTAGTCTCCCAGGTAGTCTCCCAGGTAGTCTCC
>NC_069458.1:11224475-11226975 GCF_026875155.1 Cherax quadricarinatus | reverse complement strand
AAGGAGGCAGAGGAGGGTTTTTTCCCCAAGGGAAAACGAAATAATGGGAAGAAAAAACGAGCCTTGGGTTCCCCAAAAAGGGTTTTAAGGGGGGCAAAAAAGGTGTAATAGAAATGGAAAATACAAAGACAGAGAACTCGGGAAAATAAAAAAACACCAAGACCAGAAACGAATATCATGATAAAAGGGGGCTCAGAGAAAATTTTGAAAATGACAAGCATCAAAAGTAAAGCTGCCCCGAAGCTGTTGTACGCCCTCAGGGGGAAAACAACAGTCAAGGACCAGGTAATAGACTGAGGAAGGGTGAGGGGAATTCAAAAAACGACCAGGGGTATGTGGGAGTCAACCAGATTTAAAGGGTATTTACAGGGAAACCATAGGACTCCAAGAAATCAGACAGGGGGCACACCAGCAAGTGCTGGTGAGGACAAAAACCCCAAGGAGGGGGTGAAGAAGTGCTAATGGAATTTGCCCCCAAAAAGGGCAGGGACCAGACAACACTCTCATGGGCCAAAAGGGGGGAGCAGAAAATGTGTGAGCCTTTAAACAAAGACTTCAACCACATTTGAAACGGGGAACCCCCCTGAGGTAGGAAAATGGCAAATGACCCCAATTTTTAAAAGGAACAGACATGAGGCACTAAACAAAAGACCTGTACTCTAACGTTATAGTAGCAAGGGCAGGAGAAACATCAGGAGGAGAGTGGTGGGGCACTGGAAAGAAACAAGTGTATAATTACAACCAGCACGTTTCAGGGAAGGAAAATCCCCGTGTCCAAAACCCCAGATTTAAAGACAAGGGGGACAGAAGTAAGCAAGAGAGAGAGGGTGGTCGACTGCGTATTTTTTTGGGCGCAAGAAGGCTTTCGACACATTCCCACAAGAGGTTTCGCAAAAGCAGAGACCAGGCACACAAACAGGAAAGGCACTGCAATGGATAGAGAATATTGCAGGGGGGGAAACAACGAGTATTACGCGAGAGGGCAAGTGGGGGCCTGTGACAAGCGGGGTTCCCCAGGGGGCAGTCCCCTAGGACCTTTGCTGTTTTGGGATACGTGAACGACATAACGGAAGGGGTAGACTCAGAAGTTCCTTGTTGAGCGAGTGAAGTTAATGAGAAAATCGAATCGGGCGAGGATCAGGCAGGATACAAAGAGATCGGACAGGGTACAACCTGGGCCAAACTGGGTCCTAGAAATTTTAACCCCGCCAAAATGCAAAGCATAAGATTGGGGAAGGGGGAAGAAGACCGCAGACACAATATATTTTTGATGCAAAAACTGCAAACCTCACTAAAGGAAAAAGATCTGGGGTGGTTAAAACCAGCATATCTCCTGAGGCACATCAAACAATAACGCGCAGCATCGGGGCCTGGCAAAACCAAAATAGCGTTCCGATACCCCAGTAAGGATTTGTTTAAGCTCTGTACACCATCTACGTCAGGCCCATACGGAGTATGCGCACCATTTGGAAAACCACACTAGTCAAACACGTCAAGAAAATTTGAGAAAGTGCAAAGGTTTTTTTTTTCAACAAACTAGTCCCCCGGCTACGGGGGTTGTCCCATAAGAAAGGTTGAGGGAAATCGGCCTGACGACACGGAGGCCAGGGGGTAGGGGAGACATGATAACGACATTAAAATACTGCGCGGGAATAGACGAGGGGACAAAGACGGGATGTTCCAGAATGGGGCACAGACACAAGAGGGCACAATTGGAAGTTAAAAAAACCAGATGAATAAGGGATGTTTGGAAGTTTTCTTTGTCATAGAGTAGTCAGGCCTGAATACCAAGGGAAAGATGTGGTGGAGGCAGGGAAACCCTACATAGTTTTTAAAAAGGGGAGGTAGATAGAGCTCAGGGGCAGGGAGAGAGAGGCCTAGTAGCAATCGGAAAAGGGCGGGGCCAGGAGCTTTACTCGACCCCTGCAACCCCAAAAAGGTGAGTACAAAAGGTTTGGGGGAGTACCACACAAACACACACAACACACACAACCCCACACACAACACACAAACACACAAAACACACACACACACCACACACACAACAACACACAAAACCACACAACACACAAACACACACACCACACACCACACAAAACCACACACACAGACACACACACACACCCCAACACCACACACACACACCCCACACACACCCCACACACACAACACACACACACACACACACACACCCACAAAAAACACACACACACACACACAACACACACACAAACACCACACAACAACACACAACACACCCCCACACACAAACACAAAACAACAACCCCACAACACACACACACAACACACAACAACACACACACACACACACACACACAACACACACAACACAAAAAACACACACACACACCCAAAACACACCCCCACACACAACACACACACAACACACACACCACACACACACACAACACACACACACACACCACACACACACACACACACACACACACCACACACACACACCAACACACACACACAC
>NC_069458.1:11187236-11218975 GCF_026875155.1 Cherax quadricarinatus | reverse complement strand
AGACCGAAACAAATCACAGTCGGCAAATTTCTTTTTGTCTGTCTCAGACAAATAGTATTCAAGTCCCAAGGAAACAGCCCCTGCAATTGACCGCCCCCCCAATTATCAAAACTCCCTGCCGTCTGAACTGGTGATCTTTTTCCTGGTAAAACTGCCTGTATGCTTTGAAAAAAAAAGGGCTCAGAAGGGGTTTACGTCTGTGCAATACAAAAAAACCCCACGACAATGCAAAACACTCGTTTTTTATTGTGAGGAGTGCAAAACTCCACTGTGCATGACACCTTTTTAAAAGGGTTTTCCACAGGCGTAGAATTTAAAAAACTTTCCCTGTGAATGTATATGGTATATAAAATATGAAAATAGTATAAACAACTTTTATATCGTTTTTTTGTGTAAATTTTTTCTGTAAACAAAAAAATGACAACAGTGTTTACCCCCTTATTGTGTAGATTGAAAAAGAAAATAACTTACAAAATATGTCATTTTGGGCCCTAAGGGGCCCAAAAAAAAGTTACTCAAAAAAGAAAAATTGAAAAATAATTGAAAATAGTACATAAAAATTTAAATAAAAAAATACCGGGTGAGGCAGTCGGCGTGTTCCTATTTTGTTAAATTTTGGAAAATTTCACACCCCCATATCTGGGTAAGTATTGACGTTAAAAATTTTTTTGTTTAGCCTATAATGTTTAGAAAAAAATACTCTATTTTTTCATAAGAAAAAATAATTTTTTTTTTTTGAAATTTGGCCGACCCTGAGAACGAGTTTCGGAGAGGGCCTGTCGACCCTCAAAGGGTTAAGCAGTAAAAACAACATAATACATCACAACAATGAACTACAATTACATATTCACTTTTATTTTGATAAGATGTGGAGGCCTAAAAAAAAGTTGTTTGGCTTTTTTGGGGCTCTCAGGAACGTAACTCTATTCTTCCCACAAGTTCTTCAGTTCATCTGACATGGTTTTACCTAGCATGGTGCTTTCAGGAACGTAACTACCATGTTAACCTTTTCAGGGTCCAAGGCCAAAATCTGAAGGGGTGCCCAGTGTCCAAGAAATTTTGAAAAAAAAAAAATTATTTTTTCTTACAGAATTAAAGAAAATATTTTTGTGAAGGTAATAAAACAAGAAAAAAAAAAATTCTGATCAGTACTTACTGAGATACAGCGGCAGGAAGTTGACCCAAAATGACCTGGTGGCAGCAACATCAGTGACGTCCGCAAAATCACATTTTTTTATTTAACGTTTTTTATCCTTTTTTCTTTTCTTTTTTAATTTTTTTCTTTTTCTAATAGCATTTGTGGCCTGCACAAACCATGCATTGTAATCCTTATAGAGAGTAAACTTTGATTTGATTTGATTTATCATTATATTGCTTACAAAACTTGTTTACAAGTTTATTGCAAAAAAAATTATGAAAATATTAGTGCGGTTTTTGTGTTGAATACAACGGTACCATATAGTACCATATGATATAATGGTGAAATACAGTGCAATGGCACCATATAGTACAATTGTACCATATGGTACAATGGTACCATATAGTACAATATGGTACAATGGAATGATACAATGGTACCATATGGTAGAATATGATACAATGGCACCATTTGGTACAATGGTACCATATGGTACAATGGTACCATATGATACAATGGTACCATATGATACAATGGTACCATATGGTGCAATGGTACCTTATGGTACCATATGGTGCAATGGTACCATAAAGTACCATATGGTGCAATGGTACCATATGGTACATTGTACCTTACAGTACAATGATACTATATGGTTCATTGTACCCTATGGCACTATATGGTACTGTTGTATTCAACACAATAAACACACTTACATTTTCATCATAATTTTGCTTACAATAATTGTTTACAACAAAAATATGCAAAAATGTTGTATATTAGTAATGTTCTATTATATATTTACAAATGTACAGGAACTTGACATGTTACTTGAGGTGGATGACAAAGTGTTTTGTCTTGGAAACTGCTGAGTCAGTAGCTAGCTTGTGTCACCACTCACTCAGTCTTGGCTGGTGTCTCGTGCCACCAACACCTATTGACCATATGGTACATGGTATCATATGTCACAGGGTGCCACATGGTACATTGTACTATATGGTACAGGGTACCATACAGTACAGGACACTATATGGTACAGATACAAGGATCCCTATGGAAGTAAGTCACCCTGACTTTTTTTGGGGTTATCCTAGGATTTTAAACATATGCTGCTATGTATGACAATCCATGTAATTGTATTTCTGTACACCTGAAAAAAACTTACTCAAGTGCATGTGGCATCGTAAGTAAGTTTATTTAGGTATACACAAATAAAGTTACATAGAATATCATACTTAGCAGCATATGTTTGGAGAACCTAGGATAACCCAAAAAAGTCAGACTTATTTGCATTAGAGCCCCTGTACCCTGTACTATATGGTACAATGTGCCATATGGTATAATGTACCATATGGTATATTGTACCATATAGTATAATGTACCATATGGTATAATGTACCATATGGTATAATGTACCATATGGTACATTGTACCATATACCATTGTATGACATGGCACCAATGTACCATATGGTACCACTGTACCATATGGTACAATGGTACCATATGGTTCAAAACCATAGAATTCCTCTTCAGCTCCACTTCCATCAGTCTTAGAACTGTAAGTTGTGAAGAGGAGAGTAAGAATTCACCCGGAGAGTGAGTGGGGAGTGAGAGCTTCCTTGCCGCCAGGCATGATGGACAAAGCTAATTTGGCAGTGTTCCCACAATGCCATGCAGGTGTCCAGATTTTTTCTATAGTGTGCACACTGACCACCCAGCCTACCAGCCTTCTCGCGCTAAATTTGACGCCGCTAGAATTTTGGCATAGATCTACGGTTTGGACCCTCAATATAAAGCCATAGATCTACGGCACGGACCCTGAAAGGGTTAAACAATGGTCTACTCTATATATTTTATATACATGATCCCTTGCTAGGCCTAGGGGCTACCATGTGACATCATGTGGTGCCATATGTGAGTGTCACTCACCATGCCCCTCTCTTAGTTCCCACATAGACCCACAGGCAAGAACAAAGTTAGGCTGGGCTTCCCCTCATGACTCTGCAAAATACAAGTGTTACCATCCATACCCAAGTGTATTTCTACACCACCTTTATCTCCTAGAACCCCCACATTACATCCGGAACCCTCTCTGGGTAAACTCCAGGTAATTAAGGCAAAGGGGACAAAATGAGAATTTAAAAATTATAGGGGAATAAGTCTGTTGAGTATACCTGGTACAGCGTACGGTAGAGTTATTATTGAAAGAATTAAGGCTAAGACTGAGAGCAGGATAGCAGATGAACAAGGAGGCTTTAGGAAGGGTAGCGGATGTTTCGACCAAGTATCTGCAGTGAAACATATACAGTGGACCCCCAAGTTTCGTCGGCATTGACTTTCGTGAAATCCAACTTTCGGCAAGTTTTTTCGGCAAAATTTAGCCTCGTGGGTCATGATTGGATGCATCATTCAGCGACCATCCGGTACCCGTCTGCCCGTCACCGCGCATACAAAGCCAGTCTCCTGCACCATTCACACTCAGTGTGCCATTGTTTACCAGCACGTGACCATCACCCCACAGGTTCATACAATACATTCCATAATAATCTATTGTTTTCTGTGCTTGCAACTGCTAAATAAGTCACCATGGGCCCAATGAAAGCTAGTGCAAGCCCTTTGGTAAAGAAAGTGTGGCACACGATCTAATTCAAGAAGGAAATCATTGAAAAATATGAGAGCGGAGTGCGTGTTACAGAACTTGCCTGGATGTGTGGCAAACCCCATTCAACCATCACTTCGATCATGGCGAAGGGAAAGGAAATAAAGTGTGCTGTTGTTGCAAAAGGGGTAGATATGCTGACAAAAAAGAGATCGCAAATCCTCGAAGAATTGGAAAGGCTATTGTTGGTGTGGATTACCCAAAAACAGTTAGCAGGAGATAGTATTATGCAGTCGATAATATGTGAAAAGGCAAGGCAGTTGCATGACGATCTCGTAAAGAAAATGCCTGCAACAAGTGGTGATGCTTGTGATTTTAAGGCTAGCAAAGGTTGTTTGAGAAATTTAAGAAGCGTAGTGGCATTCACAGTGTGTTAAGGCATGGTGAAGCTGCCAGTTCTGACAAAAAAACAGCTGAGAAGTTTGTACAGGAGTTTAAGGAGTGCGTAGACACTGGAGAATTCAAACCCCAACAAGGGTTTGATTTGTGACGAAATAGGCCTCTTTTGGAAGAAAATGCAAAGAGGACCTATGTCACGCAGGAGGAAACAGTACTCCCAGGACACAAGCCTATGAAGGATAGGCTTACTCTCATGTTTGTAGTAATACTAGTGGGGATTGCAAAGTGAAGTCTTTACTGGAGTATCACTCCTGAAAATCCCAGAGTGTTCAAGAAAAACAGTGTCGCCAAGAGTAATTTGTGTGAGGTGGAAGGCTAACAATAAGGCATGGGTCACAAGGGGAATTTTCCTAGACTGGTTTAATGAAGTGTTTGGCCCCAGTGTGAAGAAATTCATCCTGGAAAATAAATTGCCACTCAAGTGCCTCCTGGTAATGACAATACTCCTGCTCAATCCTCCAGACTTGGAAGAACAAATAGTGGAGTTGTTTAGTTTCATCATGGTGAAGTTCTTGCTCCCTAATACAACTCCTCTCATCCAGCCCATGGACCAGCAGGTCATTTCAAACTTCAAAAAACTGTATACCAAAGCAGTGTTTCAAAAGTGCTTTAAAGTGACCTCAGACACTGAATTGACCCTAAGAGAGTTCTGGAAAGATCACTTCAATATCCTCACTTGCATAAACCTTATAGGTAAAGCTTGGAAAGGAGTGACTTGCAGAACTTTGAATTCTGCTTGGAGAAGATTGTGGCCAGAATGTATACAAGAGAGGGATTTTGAAGGGTTTGGGACTGACCCTCAGGAGCCTATACCAGTTGTGGAATCTATTGTGGCATTTGGGAAGTCCCTGGGGTTGGAGGTGAGTGGCGAGGATGTGGAAGAGTTGGTGGAGGACCACAGGGAAGAGCTAATCACTGAAGAGCTGCAAGAGCTTCATCTGCAACAGCAAGAGATCACAGCTCAGAAAATTGCTGCAGAGGAGGAGGAAGAGAGATGGAGGAAGGTGCCTTCTTCAAAGATTAAGGACATTTGTGCAAAGTGGACTGAAGTGCAAACATTTATGGATGAACTTCACCCTAACAAAGCTGTTGCAGGCCGTATTGGCAACATGTACAATGACAGTGTTGTGTCCCACTTCAGACAAATATTAAAGAAACACCAGAAATAGAGCTCTCTGGACAGATATTTTGTGTGACAGGGGTCCAGTGACTCTCAAGTTGTTCCCAGTGTCTTTAACCCTTTCAGGGTTTCGGCAGTACTAGTACAGCTTACGAGCCAGGGTTTTTGACGTACTAGTAAACCTAAATTCTAGCGCCCTCAAATCTAGTGAGAGAAAGCTGGTAAGCCTTGTGAGGGAAAAGCTCAATAGATAGGAGTAGCGATATAGTAACGATAGTTTCATTGCCAGCTACTAGTTAAGGTAGGGTAAGTCAAGCTCCCGTTTTTCCCGCCTTTTTTCCCCCTCCCTGAAAGTGATAGTTTGACTGCCGGCTGCTTGTTAAGGTAGGGTCAGTCTAGCTCCCGCTATCCCTTCCCCTCCCTCTTCCCCCCCCCAAAAGGTGACATGTGGGGCTCTGGTCAAACAGTAAATCACTCGACTCACAGCTCCCAACACTACTGTAAGTACATGCCTGCCTTGTATTCTAGTGGATTTATTGGTTAAAAGCTTCACTTTTGACCAATAATAAACTTAGTCCTTTCAGTCTTGCTCTAGGTTGACTGTTTAATAATCACCACGTCTTTTGAGTTATTGTACTTGCCATGGAGAGTGATTATTTAAGCAGTGGGTAACCTGTCTATCTTTTCAGCTTGGATGACAGTGAGGGTCACCTGTCAATCAACGAGAAGAACAGGAGACGGACTAACGTCCTGGAGACGTCCCATTTTGGATTTAATTACCTGAGCACCTGTATGAAATTGCAGGACGTAACCCCACATCATTGCAGTGGTAAAGAACCTGCTTTCCTGTCATCGGGATACTACTCAAGGCTCTATCTACTGTGAAGAACTAGCCAGTGGGTCGTAACCAACACCTGCAACCCCCCCCCATCATCAGCAACGGCTACAATTTCAACAACACAGTGTCACTAACACCAGACACCCCTATACATATTAGCGTTGAATTCAGTTATCATTTATATTTTTCATTTTTCATTTTCTTAATGTAGGATTAATATTTCATATTTTAAAATTTTTATTTTTTTATTTTTCAAAAAAAAGGGTTTTAAATTTTTTGTTTTATTTTTTTCTTCACTTTTTTCCCGGGAGGACCACCTTTGGTAAATACTTCTGAATTTTGGGGGGATAACCCTTCCAAGGGCACCGCCGGGGAATAAACTCTAGAATAAGTCATATTAAATTTTTGGAAAAAGGAAAAACCACAGCGGTTAAAATGGAACATTCTTTGGGGGGAAACTTGAGGTTTTAAAAGAGGGGATTTTAGTCCAAATTGTTCATTTGGGCAATTAATAAATTCTGCCACCTTTTTGTGGTTGAAAATTTGGGGGATTGCCAACCCCATTTTCCAGTGCAATTTTTTTATTACTTTTTTAATTTAAAAAGGGGATGGAACCCTTTTGTTTTTTTGGTAAAAGGAGGAATGACCCCTCATTCTTTTGGGGGTCATCCCTTGTTTTAATTAAAAACATATTTTTTAAAATTTTGGGGGGATGATTGGATTTTTACATTTGAGCGGAGCAGAATTGAACCTCCATTTTCTTTAATACCCGTTTCATTTCCCTGAAGTTTAAGTTATTCTTGCAAGTAGGATGAATACCAGTTTGGAGAATGCTGGAAGTAAGTTAGGAAAACAGGGAAAAATTTAGAATCTTCTTTAAAGTGCTAAGATCCAGGAAAGACTTGAAAGAGAGAGAATTGAGAGAGAAGAAAAAACGAAAGGAAAAAAGAAGAGAAAAGGAGAGAAGAGAATCGAAAGAGAAAGAAAAAGGAGAGAGAATCGAAAGAAAAACCCAAAAAGGACGTGATAAACTTGATCGTGAGGAAAGAGCAAGAGTAGGGGTGAGGAACAAGCTAAGATACGTGGGGAACAGTTAAATTAAGGAAACTTGAGGAAAGAGCAAAGGACAAGAAATAGAGTTAAGGAGGAGAAAAGGATCGCAGCTCGAAAAACCCCACCTTGATTAAGAATAAGAAGTTAACTTTCTCACAACAGCAATTGATGAAGGAGTAATGGACAACGTGCAGCAGCACATATTCCAACACCAAAATTACCTCCCTTAAACAGAGGGGGAAGACAAAACTTCTTACATATCAGGTTTGAAAAACCGCTACCCCTGTGAATGGCCTGCTACATTTGCTCCAGGTTAGGAATTTTTTTTCTGGTACCACTTGAAATCTATGCAACTTGTCCAGGATATATGTAATTATACCTCCCCCTGAAGAAGCATCCTTAAGCAATCAAAAAACCACAAATTCTACAGGAAAGATTCAGGTATGCCACCTTACAGCCTGGTCAGAACTTTCAGCAGCTACAGTAACACTCTTTCGTTTGTTCGACTTTTGGATAGAGATTCAGGAATTGACCCACAGTTACAATCTCTTCGAGACTTCCATGGTTGCTGACCAGTTCCTGACAGCTCTTCCCCACCAGATACGAACATTCATCAGAGAACGTAACCTGATTAAAGCTGAGGAAGTTGCTGAGGCTGCTGACCTGTATGCTGAGGCTCACAATTCCTATAAAGACCTAAAGGGATCGAACCCTAAGGGCAAGGGTTCATCAGACCTTAAGAAATCAAAGCCTCTAGTGGAAAGTAAAATTACTTCTTTTATTCCTGTTTGTCATTTGTGTGGTGTTAAGGGACATAAACGTCCAGACTGTCCTTCTAAGAAGGTCCAAAAAGTTGGAAGATGTTTTAAAGACTGTAATGACCAAGCACCCTTCTGGACTTAGTGTATCTACCATTTTACGAGACACTGGATGCACATGTATAGTCATTTCTGATAAGCTGTTCCCTAACCTTAAAGAAACTCATTCCTCTGCTATACTTTCAGACTACTTGGGCCGTACGGACACTTTTCCTACCATCCGTTGTTACATTAGGTCTAAATGGTTGACAGGTTGGTCTGAAGCTGTACTAGCTCCCATCACTTCTTGCTCCGTACTAAGAGGTAATGTAAAAGGTGCCATTCTTCCTTCTGAGGTTGACCTTTCATCACCAAAGATGGATATAAGTGTTTCAGATCCTCTTCCTGTAGAGTCGGACTAGCCCTTCGAAAGTTCAGATGAGACAATGTCTCGTGAGATTCATGTGGGATTAAAAACCAGTGATGCTACTCTCGAAAGCGAGGTAGTAGGATCACCGGTTCACTTGTTAGATGAAAGTGAAGATATCACCTCCGATACCATAAATGTCTTGACTAGGGCTCAGACCAAAGCCCATGCTTCCCCTACTGTCCATCCTTTGATTTTCCCTGACTTTAAGCCTTTAGACATATCGAAGGACTCCTTTGTCAATTTACAACGTAATTGCCCTTCTCTTCAGAATTGCCATAATGCCGCTAAACAAAATCAAGTTATCCAAAGGAAAAACTTTTCATATAAATTTGAATATATAAAAGGTATCTTGCACAAGTCAGTATTCAAATTAAATTCAGATGAGATAGACTATTCCATCTTAGTTGTTCCAAGTCAATGCAGAGAGACTGTTCTTAAAATGGCTCATGACCTGCCAGTGGCCGGACATTTCTCGCATCGTAAAACTTTAAATAAAATTAGGGAAACCTATTTTTGGCCTAAAATGTCCTCAGATGTCACTACTTATTGTAGATCGTGTAAAGTTTGCCAACTGTCATCCTCCCGAGGTACCAGGCGAGTACCTATGGTCAAAAAGCCAATCTTTACGGTACCGTTTGAAAGAGTAGCTATTGACATCGTTGGTCCTTTATCTCCACTTTCATCTGGGGGACATAGATATATATTAACATTAGTTGATTATGCTTCGAGTTTCCCTGAAGCCGTTCCCTTAAAGACCATAACTACTACAGAGGTGGCTGAAGCCCTTTTGTCCATCTTCTCCAGAGTGGGCATCCCTAGAGAAATTTTGTCTGACCGGGGACACAATTCACATCTGACTTAATGCAACATCTATACCAACTTCTGGGAGTGAAGCCTCTCTTCACCACACCCTATCATCCCAGCTGTAATGGGAGGATTGAGCGCCAGCATTCGACTCTCGAGTCCATTTTAAGGAAACTTTGCTCCCTTAAACCTAAGGAGTGGCATCGTTACCTACCCTGTGCTTTGTCTGCCATGAGGGAAGTTCCCAGTGACTCTTTGGGGTTTTCACCTTTTGAACTTCTCTATGGTAGACAGGCCAGAGGCCCATTGTCCATCCTTCATGACTTATGGACTAATGAGGAGGTAAATGCTGAGGTTCAGTCTTCTACCAGTTTCTCCTTGACCTTAGATCCAAACTTGAGGAGACCTCTGACATAATTTCGAAAAACCTAAGCTTGTCAATGGACCAGTACAAAACATATTTTGATTCCAAAAGTCAGAGGAGAAGTTTTAAAGTAGGAGATGAAGTTCTGGTACTTTTGCCTATCAAGTCAAATAAATTATTAGTAGCATGAAAAGGTCCATATAAAGTATTAAAAATTTGTGGGAAAGTTGACTACCTCATAGAAGTCAAGGGGAAACCTAACCTTTATCATATCAACATCCTTAAGAAATATTACCGAAGAAATTCGGTTAACTGCCTTAATAACTTTGACTTAGTTTTTCCACACGAACTTGATAAGACAACTGAAGAATGTAAAGTGTGCGTAATTGACACCTTTAACTTAGACCATGATGAAGAACTACATGACTTGGTGACTCTTGACCACTCGGACGCAACCACCATTAATATTAATGAATCTTTGGATGACCATAAGAGACATGAACTACTTCAATGTGAGAGTAACTTTTCAGACGTCTTTACTGATATTCCAGGTGTTACCTCCACGGTAGTCCATAAGATTGACTTATTGACGGACAATCCTATCAAACGGAAATTATACCCAGTTCCAGTTCACCTTAGGGATGCATTTGACCGAGAGGTAGACAAATTATTAAAACTAAAGATCATTGAACCTTCAGTATCTGCATATTGCTCACCAGTAGTCATGGTTAAGAAGGAGGATAATTCATATAGACTTGCTATTGACTTCAGAGGCCTTAATGCTATAACTCGGTGGGATGCTGAACCTATGCCCTTAATAGATAGCGATCTACACAAATTTTATGACTCTTCCTTCTTTTCAGAGATTGATATTGCGCAGGCATATCATCAGGTAATGTTAGATCCTTCTTCTAAGCAGTACACCGCTTTTCCTACACACCAAGGACTGATGCAATATAGAACTATGCCCTTCGGTTTGGTAACTGCCTGTGCTACCTACGTGAGACTGATGAGAAAGGTCTTGGGTAATATGCCAAATGTTTCAGTTTATTTTGGTAACATTTACGTAATGACATCTACGTGGGGCAAACATATCCAAACATTAACATCAGTTTTGCGTAGGTTACGCTCACATGACCTCACTGCCAAACCGAAGAAATGCTTCCTTGGGTATAACAAGATTAGATATCTTGGACTGATACTTTCTAATAACACTCTGCAGCCTCTCCCCAGTAAGATCAAAGCTTTATTAGAATTTAAATTCCCCAAAACCAAGAAGCTCATGTGAAGCTTTCTTGGTTCTGTAAATTTTTATGCACGGTTTATCCCGAACCTTACTGATCTTACAGGCATCTTATCAGACTTCCTTAAAATGTCTGTGAAGGAACCTCTTGAACTTTCCAACGTAGCTCGGGAAAAGTTTAATGAGATTAAAAATATCTTTTCGAAAGACCCTATACTTAAGATTCCTGATATTAATAAAACATTTTGTTTGAGAACTGATGCCTCCAATACTGGCTTAGGTGCAGTGTTACTACAATACCATGATGGTACTGCCTTCCCTGTATGCTTCCTAAGCCGGAAACTCCTTCCCACAGAAACAAGATACTCCACAATAGAAAAGGAATGTTTAGCCCTTGTGTGGGTATCTCCAAACTTAAATTTTATTTAGCTGGGAAAAGAATTCATTTTAGAAACGGACCACAAACCTTTGATATACCTAGAAACTTTTAAGGGAACCAACAGTCGCCTCTTGAGGTGGACATTGGCACTCCAGGCTTTTAAGTTCCATATTGTGTATATCAATGGTTTATCCAATTATTTCTCTGACTGGTTAAGTCGTGACAGTCAGTAGAAGATTTGTTGCCTTACGCGACTTCCACATGTTAGAACTTTTTCCTCGCCTATTCTTCTTATACTCCTTGACTATAAGTCTTGGTATGGGGGAGTGTGAGGGAAAAGTTCAATAGATAGGAGTAGCGATATAGTAACGATAGTTTCATTGCCAACTACTAGTTAAGGTAGGGTAAGTCAAGCTCCCGTTTTTCCCGCCTTTTTTCCCCCACCCTGAAAGTGATAGTTTGACTGCCGGCTTGCTTGTTAAGGAGGGTCAGTCTAGCTTCCCGCTATCCCCTTCCCCCTCCCTTTCTTTTCCCCCCCCCCCCCCCCAAGGTGACGTGTGGGGCTCTGGTCAAACAGTAAATTACTCGACTCACAGCTCCCAACACTACTGTAAGTACATGCCCGCCTTGTATTCTAGTGGATTTTATTGGTTAAAGCTTCACTTTTGAACCAATAAAAAAACTTAGTCCTTTCGTCTTGCTCTAGGTTGACTGTTGTAATAATCACCACGTCTTTTGAGTATTGTACTTGCCATGGAGAGTGATTATTTTAAACAGTGGGTAACCTGTCTATCTTTTCAGCTTGGATGACAGTGAGGGTCACCTGTCAATCAACGAGAAGAACAGGAGACGGACTAACGTCCTGGAGACGTCCCATTTTGGATTTAATTTTCCTTGCACCTGTATGAAATTGCAGGACGTAACCCCACATCATTGCAGCGGTAAAGAACCTGCTTTCCTGTCATCGGGATACTACTCAAGGCTCTATCTACTGTGAAGAACTAGCCAGTGGGTCATAACCCAAAACCTGCAACCCCCCCCCCATCATCAGCAATGGCTACGATTTCAACAACACAGTGTCACCAACACCAGACACCCCTATACATATTAGTGTTGAATTCAGTTATCATTTATATTTTTCATTTTTCATTTTCTTTAATGTAGGATTAATATTTCATATTTAAGTGTTTTATATTTTATATTTTCTATATAATAAAGTGTTTATGTTTGTCTGTTATTATTTCTTTTTCTATTCACTAATTTTCCGAGGAGGAGCCAGCCTTTGGGAATACTGTCTGAAGTTGTTACAGGGCTGAGTAAGCCTTCACAAGCCTACATATGAAAGAATGGGTCTATGTGGTCAGTGTGCACAGTATAAAAAAAATCCTGCAGCCCCACAGTGCGTAATGAGAAAAAAAAACTTTGACCGTGTTTTGGATTAAAACAGCGACTTTTCACTGTATTTTCGTATGGGATTTATTGTTGTATTCTAGTTTTCCTGGTCTCATTTTATAGAATTAAAGACATATTACAGAAATTGAGATGATTTTGACTGGTTTTGCAAAGAAAAGTGCCTTGAAATTGAGCTCAAAGTAGCAAAAATGTTCGATTTTTACCAAAGTTCAAAAGTAAACAAATCATGCTATGCGTCCAATAAAACGTCAACTGGTGAGTGTAATATTCTTTCACAAGTGCACTGATATTTTACCATTTTTACACCAATGCAGTAGTCTGCATAACAGTAAATCTTCTATTTTTCTGTGAGAATAAAAAATTCAAAGTGGAAAGCAAAAGAATGTAAGAGGGGCATGGGGACATGACTAATGAACAGAGGAAACGTTATTTTAGTGCCAAAAAGTACTTCTTGTTTATTTTGGACCCTATTCGGAAATTGGGATCTTTTGAAATTTATGTGAAATTGGAAAAATAGCTAAATTCTGACCACTGTATTGGATAGTTGAAATCGGTAAATGGGTGGGTTTCGTGTGCTCATTCGATAGAAAAAATGAAGTTCTAGCAAAATAGTTATGATTTTTTCAACAAGTACACTGGAATTGGCCGAAAATAGGGCTCAAAGTGGGCAAAATCGCCGATGCATTAACACTGTCGAGACCGCTAACTTCGCGAGAGCATAATACCGTAAGTTTCTCCATCAAATTTCATACTTTTGGTGTCATTATGATCGAAAAAGATTCTCTTCTTTTCATAAGAAAAAATAATTTTTTTTTTAAATTTGGCAGACCCTGAGAACAAGTTTTTGAGAGGGCCTGTCGACCCTGAAAAGGGTTAAAAAACAAAGAAGGGAAATAACCCCAGATAAGGACTTGTACCTGAAGTCCTAATGGAAGTTAATTCTCCTTCCAAACAATAGCGTACACAAATAATGGCACATAGGAGCTTACAATGACGTTTCGGTCAGACTTGGACCCCTTTACAAAGTCACACTAATGAGAAATAGAGCAGGATGGGTATATATATACATGTGTATATTTTATATATATATATATATATATATATATATAATATATATATATATATATATATATATATATATGTATATATATATATAAAGGCAGCAGCAGTGGTGGCAGCGATGGTGGCAGCGGCGGCAGCATGGCAGCAGCGGTAGCAGTGGCAGTGGCAGCAGCAGGAGGAGGAGGAGGAGGAGGAGGGGGAGGAGGAGGAGGAGGAGGTGGTGGTGGTGGTGGGGGTGGTGGTGGCAGCGCGGGGGCAGCAGCGGGGGTTTGGTAGTAGTAGTAGTAGTAGTAGTGGCAGAGATGGAAGGAAGTAGTAAGGGGAAGTAAGGAGGAGGAGCCAGTCAAATACAAAGAAAGGGGAGCACTGCCAGGGAGCTAGGTGCCCACAAGGGAGCTAGGTGCCCACAGGGGAGCTAGGTGCCCACAAGGGAGCTAGGTGCCCACAGAGGGAGAGCAAGAACACAGAGGGAGAGCAAGAACACAGAGGTAGGGGGGAGGAAAAATAATGAAATAAATAATGAAGGAACAGAAACACAAGACAGAAGAAAGGAAGACAATCCCAGAAGAGAAAAAAGGAAAGGGGAAAAGGGAGAAGAGGGAGAACAAGAAAAAAGGAGGAATCAGGTTAAGTCACGGGGTTCTGAAGTTTGGAGAATTTTACAATGTATGGGAGAGGAAGGCATCTACAGAGACGAAGCCAGGACTAAGATTCATACAAGGAAAGTTGTGTATTAGGGAGAATTCAACAAGATGGCGACTGTTAAAGTTGGAAGTAGGGAAGACAGTTTTAGCAGAAGACCAGTCAATAGGATGGCTATGATTTTCTGTGTGACAGAACAGAGCCTGGTAAAATGCTCCAAACTTCAGAACACCTGTAACTTAACCTGATTCCTCCTTTTTTCTTCTTCTCCCTCTTCCCCTTTCCTCTGCTTTTTTCTCTCCTGGATTGTCTTTCTTTCTTCTGTCTTGTGTTTCTGTTCCTTCATTATTTATTTCACTATTTCCCCTCCCCCCCACCTCCATGTTCTTGCTCTCCCTCTGAGGGCACCTAGCTCCTATGTGGGCACCTAGCTCCCTTGTGGGCACCTAGCTCCCTTGTGGGCACCTAGCTCCCTTGTGGGCACCTAGCTCCCTTGTGGCACCTAGCCCCTTGTGGGCACCTAGCTCCCTTGTGGGCACCTAGCTCCCTTGTGGGCACCCAGCTCCCTTGTGGGCACCTAGCTCCCTTGGGGCACCCAGCTCCCTGGCAGTGCCCTTTCTTTGTATTTGACTGGCCCCTCCTTCTTATTTCCCCATTACTACTTAACTATACTACAACTACTTCTTCTTCCTCTTCTCCTTCTTCCTCTTCCTTCTTCCTTCTTTTTCTTCTTCTTCTTCTTCTTCTTCCTCCTCCCCTCTTCTTCTCCTCCTCCTCCTCCTCCTCTTCCCCTCCTCCTCCTCTTTTCCCCCTCCTCCTCTTCTTCCTCATCCTCCTCTTCCTCCTCCTCTTTTTCCTCCTCTTCTTTCTCCTCCTCCTCTTCTTCCTCCCCCTCCTCTTCTTCCTCCCCTCCTCTTCTTCCTCCCCCTCCTCTTCTTCCTCCCCCTTCTTCTTCCTCTTCTTTCTTCCTCTTCTTCTCCTCCTCCACTTCTTCCTCTTCCTCTTCTTCCTCTTCTTCTTCTTCTTCCTCATCCTCCTCCTCTTCTTCTTTCCCCCTCTTCCTCCTCCCCCCTTCCTCCTCCTCCTCCTCCTGCCTATATATACCCCTCCTGCTCTACTTCTCATTAGTGTGACTTTGTAAATGGTCCAAGTCAGATCGAAACATCGTGTAAGCTCCTCTATTCTATGTGGGTTTATTTGTGTATCTTTCCAGTCACGGTTTTGTGCCCTTTTTTTTTATTAATAGTGTGTGCCTTCCCCCTCCCCCCTTTTCCCATTTTCCACCACCCAGAAGTCTTCAGAAAAGGGTAAGGTAATGTTATTTTTATTTTATATATGTATTACTTGATTTCTATTGTTTTCAGTATGAAAATTTTATTTAATTTGAAAAAAAAATTTTTTTTTAAAATTTTTTTTGGGTGTCGGGAAAGGGATTAATTTTTTTTTCCATTATTTTTTAGGGGGAAAAATGGTTTTGCCTTTCAGCAATTTTGTCTTCAGCAGACTCTCTGGAACGGATTAATCACAAACTCGAAGGTCCACTGTGGGTAAACTTTAGATAAGGGTAAAGGGGTTTTGTGGCTTTTAGGGATTTAAAAAGGTGTATGACAGGGTGGATGGGGGGCAATGGGGGCAGATGTTGAAAGTGTACGAATGGAGGTAGGGTTTTTGAAACAGTGTATGTCTTTACAAGATAGAGAGTCCTTTGGTTGTTATGCGAAAAAAGGGAAATTTTTTTCCATAAAAGCAGACCTTAGACAGGGTGTGTGATGTCACCATGGTTGTTCAATATATTTTAAAAAAAGTTTTTAGAGAATGAATGCTTGGGGGTTGGGAAGAGGGCTGGGGTTAAAAAATAAAGAATCTAACACAAAGGGGAGTTGTCACAGTTGCCTTTGTGATGACACTGTGCTTTTGGGAGATTCTGAAGAGAAGTTGCAGGGGTTGGTTGATGATTTGGGTAGGTAGTAAAAGAAGGAAATAAAAGTGAATACGGGAAAGAGTAAGGTGAGAGGATAACAAAAAAATTGGGTAACAGAAATGGTATCAGACGGGGGGCAGAGTTTAGAGGGGTGAATGTATTCAGATTTTTGGTGTGGACGTGTCAGAGATGGGTTTTGAAAATGGGGTGAATATAAAAATTGAAAGGGGAAAAAGGTGATGGTGCACTGAGAAGCCTGTGGAGAAAAAGAACTTTATCCATGATAGCAAAGGGGAAAAGAATGAGAGTACATTTTAACCCATTGCTCTTTCAGGGGTTTGAGACATGGTGGTGAATGTTGCAAAAAGGAGAAGTGGAGGCAGTGGAAATGTCATTTGAGAGCAAGGGTGGTGTAATAAAACAGAGAATCCTAGTTTGGAGATTGGGAGGAGGTGTGGGAATACCAAAACTATTAAGAGGTCTGAGGAGTTTATTGAGATGGTTTGGACATGTAGAGGGCGGGAACAAATAGAAGTTCGAAGTGTATAAATTTAGTGGGGGGAAGGGGGGGTAGGGTGGGCCCTTTGGAAAGGTTGGAAGGAGGGGGGTAAAGGTTTTTGTGTGGAAGGGGTTGGACTTCAACAAGCATGCATGAATGTTAATAGGGCAAATGGAGACAAATGGTCTTTAGGGCTTACCGTATTTTTGGGTTAAACATGGGGAAAATTTTAAAAAGGGATTCAGGAAACCCCAGGTCAGACTTGATTCCGGAGATGCACCTGAAGGAGGGGGGATTTAATTTTTGCAGTTTTTTAACTGTAGTAGAAGCAAAGCCCTGGCAAGACAAATGATTGGGGTGAATGATAACGTTTTCTTTTTCGGGCCACCCTGCCTTTGGGGGGAAAAGGCCAATTTTAATTAAAAAAAAAATTAAGTCCCATGATTTGACTTCCGGGAACATGCATGAAAGATGCATGATAATATAAAACCTGGGAAACCCTAAGAGAACGCCCAAAAATCTTCACACAAAAATCACCCTCTGAAAGCAAAAAACCGGGCAGGAGTGTAACATCCCCCAATGAAAAGCAGGGGTCAACAAGTATGTAAGAAAAAAACAAAAAAATTTGTGGGGGGCCAAAAAACTGTTCAACTGCCTCCCACATATTAAGGAAGATTCCCAAACAGCCCCCTGGTGTCTTCAAGAAGGTTTTGGGCGGGCATTTTATCAATTCCCACGAGCCGGCTGTAGCTTGTATTCATTTACATGGGGCCCACAGAAACACCCTTTTTTCACCAGGCCGGGTCCACATGAGGCCTGGTCACAGAGGGCACTGACCCCTGAAACCCCCCAAGTATACTCCCGGGGCCTATGCAAAATTTTTAGTTACTATAATACATAACTATAATATAAAAAATATATAATAAATATAGAACAACATTTCTGTTGTATGTGATGAAATGCTCTGTTTTTGTCAGGAAAGATCCACAAATAAAGCTAATGTATTTTCACAGAAGTAAGTCCGCAGCAAATAGTTGAAGACAACAAATTATTGTTACACCTCGGGAAAACAGAAGCCCTACTCTTTGACAAAAAAAATAAACTGAAAAGGGGGAAAAAAATTTTAATTTCCAGTGTAATGGGGAATCCTCACTTTTAATATTTTCAGGGGAAAAATCTAGGAACCTTTTGACCCAAAGGATGCAGGAGAATTGATAAAGAACAGAGAGTAAAGAAAAGGATTGCCAGGCTAAAGTTCCCCTAGAGACAAGCACAGTGTCAACCTACGAGGCTCACAGGACCTTTATGTAGGTCTTATACAAGCCTATTCATTACTCTTGCTCTTTATAGTGCTCTGTTTTAACAAAAAAACTGAAGAGAGACACAAATCACCAAAAAAAAAAATGGTGAATTTCACCCTGGTTTCGGGGCCCAAGAGAATTTTAGTCCGGGATGAATTACAACAACGGTTCCTAAATGCTGATACAAGTAAAATAACTGAAGTTAAATCCTTTAATAAAATTTTTCACAGTCTCCAGAATATCTTCTCCCAATTTTGCCAAGGCCAGGAACCAAAGTACAGTGGAAGCTCGATTTTCATCTTAATCCTTTCCAGGAGCTAGTACAAATTTGAAACGTACTAAATCAAAGCAGTATTTCCCATAAGAAATAATGTAAATCCAATTAATCCTTTCCCAGCCCCACAAAAATACTCACAAAAAAATACATTTCCAAAGAATAACTATATTTTTACATACAACACAGATAAAAAATATATTATAATTTTTTTTATTTTTTATCACACCGGGCCGATTCCACCAAAGGGCAGGGGCCCAAAAAAGAAAAACTTTCACCATCTTTCACCCCATCCTGTCTTGCCAGAAGGGTGCTTTACACTACAGTTTTTAAATGCAACTTAACCCCCTCCTTTTAAGTGCAGGGACTGTATCCATCTCCGGGCTCAAGCCGGCCTGCCGGTTTCCCCGAATCCCTTCATAAATGTTTCTTTGCTCACACTCCAAAAGCACGTAAATATTAAAACCATTTTTCTCCATTCACTCCTATCAAAACGCTCACGCATGCCTGCTGGAAGTCCAAGCCCCCGCACACAAAACCCCCTTTTCCCCCTCCCCCCCAACCCTTTCCCGGCCCACCCCAACCCCCCCTTCCTTTCCCCTACAGACTGATACACTCTTGAAGTCATTCTGTTTCGCTCCATTCTCCTACAGTCCAACCACCTCAAAAACCCTTCCTCAGCCCCCCTTTGGCAACGTTTTGGTAATCCCGCACCTCCTCCTAACTTCCAAACACGAATTCTGCATTATATTTACCCACACATTGCCCTCAACTGACATCCCACTGCCTCACCTTCTCCCCGCTGCAACATCACACCCCCGCTTCACACCCATAAAAGAGCGTTGGTAAAACTATACCTCATACTTCCCCTCTTTGCCTCCAAGGAAAAGTTTTTTTGTCTCCACAGACTCCTAATGCACCATCACCTTTTTCCCTCATCAATTCTATGATTCACCTCATCTTTTATAGACCCATCCGTGACACGTCCACTCCCAAATTCTGAATACGTTCACCCCTCCATACTCTCCCCCTCCAATTGATATTCATCTTTCATCACCTAATCTTTTTGTTTCCCAAAACCCTTCCCTTTTTCCTGTATTCCCCTTTAATTTTCTTCTTTTGCACCCCTAAAAAAATTCATCCACCAATCTCTGAACTTCCTTCAAAATCTCCCAAGAGCACAGTGCTGGGCAAAGAGCAGCTGTGACAACTCCCACTTTTGTGTGATTCTTTACTTTTAACTCCACCCCTCTTGCCAAGCCCCCTCCATTTACTTCTTTACAACCCCCTCATAAATATATTTAAAAAACCACGGTGACATCACCCCATCCTTGTCTAAGGCCTATTTTACTGGGAAAAAAAATTCCCCTTTCCTAATACTCTAAATTAGCCTCACATCCTCGAAAAACTCTTACTGCTTTCAGTAACCTACCCCCTAAACCCTACCTTGCAACATCTGCCACATTGCCCCCCTATCCACCCTTCATACGCCTTTTCCAAAACCATAAATGCCCCAAAGACCTCTTTTGCCCTTTCTAAATACTGTTCACTTAATGTTTTACTGTAAACACCGGTCCACACCCCCTACCTTTCCCAAAACCTCCTTGTTCATCTGCATCCTATTCTCCGCTTACTCTTAAATTTTTTCAATTAAACTCTACCATACACTTTACCAGGTAACTCAACAACTTATCCCCCCAAAATTTTTTCACTCTCTTTTACCCCTTTTTCCTTTATACAAAGGGAACTATGCATGCTCTCTGCCAATCCCTGGGTACCTTACCCTCTTCCATACATTTATTAAATAATTGCACCAACCACTCCAAAACTATATCCCACCTGCTTTTAAAAATTTCTATCTTTATCCCTTTCAATCCCGGCTGCCTTACCCCTTCATTTTACCTACCCCTCACGAACTTCCCCAAACACTCACAATGGCTCTTCCTCATTCCTACAAGATGTTATTCCTCCTTGCCCTATACACGAAATCAACAGCTTCCCTAACTTCATCAAACATTTAACAATTCCTCAAAAAATCCTCCATCTTCCCAATACCTCTACCTATATATATATATATATATATATATATATATATATATATATAATATATATATATATATATATATATATATATATATTACTTAAATTAGTAATACAATAGATAAACTAACATTTAAATAAACATTTAAAATAACATTTACTTACTTTTATTGAAGACTGTGGCTGGCATCGGGAAGATAGGGAGAAGGAGAGAGAGAGAGATTATTTTTTTGGAAGGGGAATCCCCTTCCACAGTGCCCTATAGGTAACAAGTCCTTATCAGGGGTTTTTTTCCTTTCTTTGTCTTTTAATGCCACTAGGACCAGCTTGAGAGTCACTGGACCCTGTTGCACAAAATAACTGTCAAAGTGCTCTGTTTCTGGCATCCCCTTTAAGATTTTCCCTAAAGTGGGACAAGGCTTTTTCACTGAACAGGTTTTTAGATATGGTTGTTTCAGCTTGGTCAGGGGGATACTTTCAACAAAATTTTGCAACTCATTCCACTTTGCACTCCCTCTTCCCCTCCTCCTCTGCAGCAAGTTCCTCAGCTGTGGTCTGATGCTTTCCAGCTGAAGCTTTTGCCCGTTCGCCAGTGGTTAGCGCTTCCACATCCTCGCCACTCACCTCCAACCACATGAACTTCCTCAATGCCACAATACCTTCCAACAGGCAGAGGGTCAGCAGGGTCAGGATCACAGCTCAAACCCTTCAAAATCCCACTTTTACACACATTCTTGTCTCCAAGCAGAGTTCAAAGTCCGGGAAGCCCACCCCCTTTCCCAAAGCCTTACCTATAAAGCTTATGCATTTTGTAGATTTTGAAGTGTTTTCTCCAAAAACTCCTTAGTTGTCAACTGAGTGTCTGAGGTCGCATAAAAGCACTTTTGAAACACTGTTTTGGGTTTGTGAGTTTTTGAAGTTAGAAATGACCTGCTGGTCCATGGGCTGGAGGAGAGGAGTGGTGTTAGGAGGCAAGTGTTTCTCTGTGATGAAACTGATTCCCTACCAAGTTTGGAGGATGTGCAGGAGCATTGTCCAGTAACGGGAAGCACTTGATAGCAAATTATTTTTGCAGGAGGTATTTTTTCATAATGGGGCAAACTCTTCATTCACGACTCTGAAATTTTGCCTTGTGACCCATCCCTTATTAGCTTTCCACAAAACACACAATCTATTCTTGACAACATTTTTTTCTTGAACACTCTGGGATTTTCTGAGTGATACACCAATAAAGGCTCCACTTTAAAATCCCCACAAGCATTAGCACAGAACAAGAGAGTTAGCCTGTCTTTCAAATGTTATTCATTCTGGAGTATTTAACAAGTTTTATGTTATTTATATTGTTTATTATGTCATATTAGATCAATTGTGATAGGCAAATAAGCTGTAGTGTTGATATTAGTGTAATAATAAAGCATATTCTCCTGCTTCGTGAGACTTAGCTCATGGCAACCCCAGTGGCTTCAAAGCCACCTCATCTTTAATGGATAATGTACGTGTCGGTGCTTTACAATAATGGAAACATTTCTCTTATTCATTGGAACCATAGCTAGGGCTAAAGTAAGCAGGCTAAAATAATAAATGGAGAAAAAAGAAATTGGAATGACTTATGCAGCAAGTAAGCGCCACCAAACAGTACCAGCAGGTTGGTGTGGCAACCCTGGAATTTGAAATTGTGCTAGCCAAAATTAGTGCCAAATAACTGAAGGAACCCAATAACTGATTGCCGGATTTGTGATGGTGGACCTGTACAAAATTGAGCCAAAAAAAGCAGTCTAAACTTGAAGCGTACAATAGCCAGGGCATACGAAACTCAGGGTTCCACTGTATAGTACTAGGGGAAGGAAACACAACTTTGTTGTACCCAGTGTCCAAGCTTCAAATACATTTTATTGTACAGCAACAAAGGAGTAGAATGAACTGCCTGCACATGTCAAAACTTGTCATAATATGAGCCAGTTCAAGAAGAGAGCCAAAATGTACCTAATGAATGTAATGACAGAAAGGGAGGAGAATGATTTCTAGTATAGATAACATACATGCAAGTATTACTGTACTGTGATCCTCTCTCTTTAATGCTAATGTAAAAAATTAAGTTTACCTTACTCCAAGTACAGTGGACCCCGTTTAACGATCACCTCCAAATGCGACCAATTATGTAAGTGTATTTTATGTAAGTGCGTTTGTACGTGTATGTTTGGGGGTCTGAAATGGACTAATCTACTTCACAATATTCCTTATGGGAAAAAATTCGGTCAGTACTGGCACCTGAACATACTACTGGAATGAAAAAAGTTCGTTAACCGGGGGTTCCACTGTATATCTCCTTTCATTGCTTAAATAATAAGTTATTACAAGGACTCTAATGGAAATAAGTCACTTTGACTTCTTTTGGGTTATCCTAAGTAACCTACACATATGCTGCTATGTATGAAAATTTTTTTAACTGTATTTATATGTACTTGTACCTGAATAAACTACTTAACATACATGTACCTATTACTGTAAGTTGATCCTCTTTTTAATATTAATGCAAATAACTCAGTTTACCTTATTCCTAGTTTCCCCTCTCTCTCTCTCTCTCTCTCTCTCTTTTTAAACTGATTTTCACACAGTTGAGTTACTTGGCATTTTTAAACTTTTTAAGGGTTTTTAAAAACCCTTTGACTGTCGCAAGCCCCTTTCTGAAACTGTGATTCTATGTTGCAAAAGTTTTGGAAAAAAAAAAAAATTTTTTTATGAAATGATAAAAATTTCTTTTCCCGATGGTTAATGACACCAAAAGTACGAAATTTGGCCCAAAAACTCACAGAATTACGCTCCTGCGAAGTTAGTGGTCTCGGCGACATACACGCATCAGCAATTCGCCGGCTTTGAGCCCTGTTTTTGGCCAATTCCATTGTTCCAGTTGACCAAACTCATAGTATTTCTTTAGAAATCCATTTTTTCTATCAGTTTAGTACAAGAAACCGCCCATTTACCGATTTGAACTACCCAACAAAGGGTCAGAAATTGGCAATTTGGCCAATTTCACACAAATTAAAAAAGATGCCAATTTCAAAATAAGGGTCCAGAATAAACAATGTAACATTCTTGGCACTAAAATAACATATCCTCTGTTCATTAGTCACGTCTCTAGGTTTCCTCTTATATTACTATTGCTTTCTATTTTGATTTTTTATTCATAAAAAAAAATACAAAATTTACTGTTTATGCAGACTACTGCATTATTGTAAAAAGGGTTTATAATAATTTTCAGTGCACTAGTGAAAAATATTAGACTCCCCAGTTGAAGGGTAATAGATGTGTGGTGTAATTTGCTTACTCGTGAACACTGGTAAAAAATCGAACATTTCTGCTACTTTTAGCTAAATTTTTCAAGGTCGTTTTCATCGTGAAAGTAATGAAAATCATCTCTTTTCTCTAACATGTTTCCCATTTTTATCACCTGAGACCATGAAAACAAGAATATAATGATAAATACTATACGAAAATACACCTCAAAGTCGGCATTTTAATCCAAAAAATTGGTCAGTTTTTTTCCCTCATTATGCACTGCATGTTACAGGATTTTTTTTATGTGGGTGCACACTGCCCACACCAGACCCATTCTCTCACATGTGGGCCTACCACTTTCTCCTGCTTGATTTGAAGCCGCTAAATTTACGCGTTTAAATACGTCAGAAACAGTGGGCGCGTAAGACGTAATATACGGGCGTAAACAGTCAAAGGGTTAAACAATAAGATATTACAAGAACCACAATGAAAGTAAGTCACTGTCTGACTTTTTGGGTTATCATCAGTCAAGTACATCCATGTTAATATGTATGACAATTTTTTTCAACTGTTTTTGTACACCTCTTCCTAAATAAACTTACTAACGTATGTATTGAGTTATCATTGGTTAATCTCTATAATGAACCCCGTATATGACCATAAGTGTTCTATCAACACCTGGTTACAAAGCCATACACAACTCCAAAACCCAATCAATCAGGAGGAGGTACAGGTAGGCCATCACTAAAACCGGCATCATTAGGAAACCCGCATGTGCCGGGTTAGTGAGTTCAACCGAATTACAGAGTGGTTAGGAAAGAATACACTCAATTTACCCTTAAACTGTCCAAATGTAGATCTACGTTCACTTATGTAGCGCTCCGAATATTTTGAAAAAAAAAAAAAAATTTAAGGAAGAGCGCTGGTTACCCCAGCATCCCAATTTTTTTCATACTGCGCACACTGAGTGCGCAGACACCATTCTCTCATGTCTAGTGACTCAGGTCTATCACGCCAAATTTGAAGGCATGAAAAATAAAACATAGATCTACGTTCGGAAAAGCTACACGAGTGAACGTAGAGCTACCTTGGGACAGTTTAAGGGTTTTAAACCCATCAATACTCTTTCTGCTAGGCGATTCTCAGGTAAGATATATGGAAACGTGCATTTTGTAACAGAGACAGAAAATTCAGACAGAGAGTGTGTCTTCCCGGAGCTGGTGTTGGGGACATAGTCAGCAGGGTTTGGGTAATATTATGGCAGGAATGGGAACAAGCCCATTATCTGTCTTAGTGGGTGGGGGTAATGACATTGGGAAGGGCAGGAGAGAGGAGCTGCTGGATAAGTACAAGTTTAGCCATAAAGTAGTTTACGTCTAAGGGAGGGGTCTCAGTCATATGTAGCATCTTCCCTAGAAAGGGAGTGAGCAATGAATGGATGTCTAGGGCAATTGGTATAAATTGCTGGCTAGACAGGACTGCAAGGAACTTGCAATCCCATTCATTGATAACTGGGACCTATTCTTTGGCAAATGTGATATGTATGCAAGGGATGGGGTTCATCTCTCTGGGGATGGAGTGGGTTGCATTAGCCAATTAGATTGAGAGGGTAACTGATGACTTGTCTACGAATTTAAACTGATAGATTGTAGAGGTATGGGTGTTTGTGGGAAACAATCAGGCTGCAGCGTATAGGGTTAAAAACAGCAGTTATTACCGGGATACCTCAGGGGTATGTTTAAAAGACAATATTCAAAATAAAGTTGCTAGTAATGGCAAATTAATTGATCAACAAACAAAGAGAGATAGTAGAGGGCAAACGAGTGACTAGCTCCCTTAAGGTATACTATACAAATATTAGAAGACTAAGAAATAAGATAGATGAGCTGAGATTACTTGCAAGTGTAGGTAATATAGATATTATTGTATAACAGAGACCTGGTTCAACCTGAAAGATAGAGAAATGCCTTCTGAATGCAACATACAGGGTTATAAACTATTCCACACTGACAGGGTCAACAGAAAGGGTGGTGGTGTTGGCGATGTATGTCAGAGAAAATTTAAATTGTTGTCTTAGACATGATATAAGATTAGAAACATCGAACACAGAATCTGTTTGGCTACAGTTTCTCGAGGGACATGACAAATTAATTTTGGGTGTGATTTATAGGCCCCCAAACCTTGATAGGGAGTGCAGTAAGCTGTTATGGGACGAAATTCATAAAGCATCTAGACATGAAAATGTTGTGATGACAGGAGATTTTAACTTTAGACAAATTGATTGGAACAATATGACAGGAAATCTTGAGTCTAGTGACTTTCTTGATACGGTTCAGGATTGCTTTTTAGAACAGTTTTGTGACAGAACCAACTAGAGGAAACAATCTGCTTGACTTGGTTCTTGCCAACAAAGATTCACTAATTAATAATCTTGAGGTTAATGATGAGTGTGGGGAAAGTGATCACAAATCACTTAGTTTCAATATATCATGGAATTACCCAGATAATTGCAATCAATCTCTGTCCCAGATTTTCGCTTGGCCGACTTCATGGGACTGAAAAATCACCTGGGTCAGCAAAATTGGGGATGTCCTGACTATGGGGTCAGGTAGGTGATCTTGGTTGCCAATATGACGCTCTTCAGAACATAGTTCTAGTTGCCCAGACAACTTTTGTTCCGAGTAGGGAAATTAGATCTAACAAAATGACCCCAAATGGATGAACAATAGATTAAAACATCTCTTTGGTCAAAAGAGAGGCATATATAGGCGTATCAAAAGTGGGGATGGGTAGTTAAGAAATCAATATATTCAGTTAAAGAGAGAAATAAAGAAAGGAATAAGAAAAGCAAAAAGGGATTATGAGGCTAAGGTCACAAGGAATTCAAAGACTAACCCAAAAGGGTTCTTTCAGGTATACAGAATTAAGATTAGGGACAAGATAGGCCCACTTAAGAGTAACTCTGGTCAGATCACTGAAGTAGGTATTTTCAATACCTACTTCCTCTCAGTTTTCACCCAGGAAAATACTAGTGATATTCCTGAAATACACCCTACCATCCGACTTAACGACCGAGTTCGGTTCCGAGAAACCGGTCCTAAGTCGAACTTTACTACTGAATATCAACATAACATTTTTGTAATGACTTTATTTTACTGTTTTATTTTGGTATTACATGTTTTACTTTACTTTTTATGCTGTTAGTACTGTATTTTATACTATAAGGTTTAGGATAAACACTGTGTACAACACAAACACTGCTTATTTCCCAGAAATTTGGCTAAAAAAACAAGGTCGTAAGTCGAGTCGTTGTATGTCGAGCAGGTCGTAAGTCGGATGGTAGGTGTAATAGATTATGTAGAACAGGATCATAACAAACTATACACGTTTGCAGTAACTAGTGACATGGTCCTCAGACAAATAGAGAAACTAAAACCTAACAAATCCCCAGGCCCTGATGAACTGTTTACAAGGGTGTTAAAGGAATGTAAAGAGGAACTTAGCATACCTTGGCTAATCTTTTTAACATATCACTACAAACTGGCATAGTGCCTGATAAGTGGAAAATGGCAAATGTAATACCTATTTACAAGGCAGGTGACAGGTCCTTGGCTTCGAACTATAGACCAATAAGCCTTACCTCCATAGTGGGAAAATTTATGGAATCAATAATTGCCGAAGCAATACGTAGCCATCTTGATAGGTACAGATTGATTAACCCTTTCAGGGTCCAAGGCCCAAATCTGGAGTCACGCACCAGTGTCCAAGAATTTAAAAAAAAAAAATTTGTTATTTTTTCTTAAAAAATCGGGAGAGAATCTTTTTGTGAAGGTAATAAAACAAAAAGTACGAAATTTGGTGGAAAATTGACGAAATTATGCTCTCGCGAATTTTGATGTGTCAGCGATATTTACGAATCGGCGATTTTGCCGACTTTGACTCCCATTTTAGGCCAATTACATTATTCCAATCAACCAAATTCTTAGCTATTTCACTAGTATTACTTCTATTCTATCGATTGAGCACAAGAAATCGCCAAGTCAACTGTTTCAACTACAAATAAAGTGATCGGAAATTGTTAATTTGGCCAATTTAACACAAAGTTCAAAAATATTCCAATTTCAAAATAGGGTCCATGAATAAACAAATGTAGGCATTCCTGGCACTAAACTAACATTTCCTCTGTTCATTAGTTATGTTTTGAGGCTTTACAAATAAAATTCCATTTTGATTTTTTATTCACATATTGAATTTTTATTCACACCAAAAAATAGAAGATTTACTGTTATTCAATACTGTAATAATTGTATAAATATCATCACCATATTTGTGAATGTATATTAGATCCCACCAGCTGATGTGTATTAGACGTGTGAGGTCGTTTGTTTACTCTTGAATATCGGCAAAAATTTAACATTTCCGCTACTTTGAGCTCAGTTTCAAGCCATTTCCTGTGCTAAAACCAATCAAAATCATCTCTATTTCTGTAATATGTCTTCCATTCTATCAAATGAGACCAAGAAAATCGTAAATACAACTATAAAAAACATACGAAAAAACACTGCAAAGTTGCTGTTTTAATCGAAAAATCATGATTTCATTTTTTTTCTCTCATTATACACAGTGTGCTGCAGGATCTGTTTTATGTGGTGCACACATACCACATAGATGTATTCTCTCATATCTAGGCCCAAATGTACCACTCACAGTTTATCAGAGTGAGCTGAGCTCATGGCGTAGATCTACGGTTTGGGACACTCACCGTAAAGCCGTAGATCTACGGGACGGACCCTGAAAGGGTTAATGAATCTCAACACGGTTTTACAAAGGGGCGTTCCTGTCTTATGAATTTACTAACTTTTTTCACTAAGGTGTTTGAGGAGGTTAGATCATGGTAATGAATATGATATTGTGATGGACTTCAGTAAGGCTTTTGATAGAGTTCCACACCAGAGGCTATTGAGGAAACGTAAGGCACACGGAATAGGAGGAGAAATTTTTTCCTGGGTAGAGGCATGGCTGACAAATAGGCAGCATGAGAGTTTGCAGAAATTGGGAGAAATCAGAATGGGGCACGTCGCAAGCGGTGTTCCTCAGGGGTCAGTGTTGGGCCCGTTGTTGTTAACAATTTACATAAATGACATAGATGAGGGAATAAATAGCGACATAAGCAAATTTGCTGATGACACCAAAATAGGCCGTCCAATTCATTCTAATGAGGACACTAGAGCACTCCAGGATGATTGAATAAACTGATGCATTGGGTCAAGAAGTGGCAGATGCAGTTTAATATTGACAAATGCAAAGTTCTAAATGTTGGACAGGTAAATAACCCTGCCACATATAAACTAAATAATGTAGATCTTAATACTACTGCTTGCGAAAAGGATTTAGGAAGTTCTGGTTAGCAGTAATCTAAAACCAAGACAACAGTGCATTAGTGTTCAAAATAAAGCTAACAGAATTCTTGGCTTCATATCTAGAAGTATAAATAATAGAAGTCCTCAGGTTGTTGTTCAACTCTATATATCCTTGGTTAGGCCTCATTTAGACTATGCTGCTCAGTTCTGGTCACCGTATTACAGAATGTAAATGCTCTGGAAAACGTACAGAGGAGGATGACAAAGATGATCCCATGTATCAGAAATCTTCCCTATGAGGATAGACTGAGGGCCCTGAATCTGCACTTTCTCGAAAGGCATAGAATTAGGGGGGATATGATCGAGGTTGTATAATGGAAAACAGGAATAAAAAAGGGGATGTAAATAGCGTGCTGAAAATTTCCAGCCAAGACAGGACTCGCAATAATGGTTTCAAGTTGGAAAAATTCAGATTCAGGAAGGATATAGGAAAGCACTGGTTTGGTAATAGAGTTGTGGATGAGTGGAATAAACTCCCGAGTACAGTTATTCAGGCTAAAACGTTGTGTAGTTTTAAAAATAGGTTAGATAAATACATGAGTGGGTGTGGGTGGGTGTGAGTTGGACCTGACTAGCTTGTGCTGCTGGGTCTGGCATTGTGCTCCTTCCTTTAGTGGAGGTGACCAGACTGGGTGGGTTATTGGGCTAATCGGGGGGAGGGGTCATTGGGTTAATTCGGGGGGGTGGGGACATGGACCTGCTCTGCATTGGTCAGTAGGCCTTTTGCAGTGTTCCTTCTTTCTTATGTTCTTATGTTCTTATCACTGCTGTCATCCTCCACTGGCTTGCTGCTGTGGATTTACAACCATCTGCACAATTTCTGAGTCAGTATATGATGAAATTGGAAATTATGGTAGCCGAAATTAGTGCCGAATTATTGATGGAACTGGGTAACAGATTGCCAGATTAGTGATGGCTGACCTGTACTGCTATCTACTACTCTAATGAACTAAAATATTAAATCTACTTGTACAAGGGATGAATATAAGAAATATAAATTTGCAAAGTTCACATCCAAAAACCTAAAAAAGACAGCAGTTGGTGCAGTCTACAGATTACCTCACACTAATACTTACACATTTGGTGACAACTTAAGAAACACAATAACCGACTCAGAAATGAATTAACACCACCTGCTACTTGCTGGTAACTTTAACCCTTAAACTGTCCACACTTAGATATACGTGCAGGCGTGCAGCACTCTGAACGTATATCAACGTTATTTTTTTATTCCTTCAAATTTGGTGCAATAGGCCTGTGTCACCTAGACATGAGAGAATGGGTGTACACACTCACTGTGCATAGTATGAAAAAAAATTGGTGATGCCGGGGTACCGCATGGTAGGACAAGTTAGTTTCAGCTCCATCTTGGGTCAACATCATGGCAAACCCTCGTGATTCACTCACACCTCGTCGTATTAACTATTCTTGGACAGTGAAACAGAATGCGAGTTTAATGGAGGCCTGGTCACAGACTGGGCCGCGGGGGCATTGACCCCCGGAACTCTCTCCAGGTAAACTCCAGGACAGTGATATGGCCAATAATGCTCAGGAATTAGTGAAACTATTGATGACAACCCAGATGACCCTCAGTCCATACATCTCTGAGATGGCCAGTATGGACAGTGTGGCCATACCAGACCCTCAGCCCAGCACTTCTGGGGCAGCCAGTGTGGCCATACCAGACCCTCAGCCCAGCACTTCTGGGGCAGCCAGTGTGGCCACTGTGGACAGTGTGGCCATACCAGAACCCTCAGCCCAGCATTCTAGGGTGGCCAGTGTGACCAGTGTGGCCACAACAGACCCTCAGCCCAGCACCTCTGGGGTTGCTAATGTACTACCAGAGGCAACTCCACAAGAGGAAATTATCATTTTCCAAGCATTATGGTGCTGACGATAGTGAAAGTGATATAAGTAATGATGACGAAATTAATTTTATGCCTATAGACGGTTCATCGAGTGAAAGTGATTATCAGGCAGTGTGCCATATGTAGTCGGTGGCACAGGTCGTGGAAGGTCACGATCCAAAACCCTTGCCACTGACAGTGATAGTGATCATGAAGGAGAGTATGCTGGAAGAGGAAGAGGGTATGAGGAAGAGGGAGGTCGCATGGTGCCTGGACCTTGTGGTGTGGTGGGTGGGCAGACAAAGGACTGTCCAGCACCCTCTCAACCATGTGCTGCCTCCACGCCTGTCCTCCCTCCTGCTCCCCCACGCCCCATGCCACAGTCCACCCTGCACCATTGGACTGTGAATGGAACTGGACAGCAAGTACATCATTCATATCACATCCTTTCAATTTTGATGCCAGTGGAAGTGGCATCATGCCACACTGTCCCATCACAAATGAGTCTACAGAGTTAGACCATTTTCAACTATACTTTGAAGAGCCGATCATGAACCTGATTGTTACCCAGACCAACATGTATTACCATATACAATGGACCACGTAGAAGTTTCAGAATTGTCACAGCTGTGCAGGCGGGAAGATACAACTGTGGCTGAAATGTATTTATTCCTTGGGACTCTCATGCTATGCCACCAAACCCCATAAAAAAAAATATAGCAAACTACTGGCTCACAAACCTCCTTGACCTTCCCCGGGCCCCCTTTCCCTGCAAAAGATTCACCCTTTTTCTATAATGTTCACTTTGCAGACAGGGG
>NC_069458.1:11166283-11186736 GCF_026875155.1 Cherax quadricarinatus | reverse complement strand
TACCTTCGCAAGTTGGGTTTAAATGTACATAGCCTGTAAAATTAGATGTCCAAAATGAATGAAGTCGTCAACTGTGTGCTGTTATTAGCTGATCATTTTCATTCTTTTTGTGTTCACATTCCCTCCGAATTCTGAGAATTTAGCAGTAATGATCTGTGCGTGCAATCTGTCTTTGCTGTTAATTACTTTCATCTTTGCAAATATATATTCTTCCCTCAAATCCGTAGAGTACATGAATACAGATCGACCGATCAATTCCACCCTTTAATTTATGTACTATGATTTGTGCTTTTTAATTTTCGTTAATGCATTAACGTTACCTCCCTTTACGATCCCATCCATTAGTTCTAAGTTACATATGTCTTTGCTATTGTATAAAATCACCCAGGGCCACCTGCCAGTTCAGCTTATAGCATAAATGACATGCCCATGCACTCTGCCCCAGGGCCAGACTCATGGAACTCTGTGTTCATCAATGTTATGGGCTATAGGACCCAACATGTATTATAAGTAACAGTTACTCTGGAATCCCTAATTATATTGAATTGATGGGGGCTTTGCTCTAAATGTCAGAAGGACTGATCAACCTTATGACTGAGAAGCAGCTGGGTCAAGCCTATTTTTCTCAATATAATAGGTTATACTATAGCCCACAAAAACCCACACAAATTTAAATATAGTTTATAAATTGTATTCCTTTGTAAAAGTAAAATTAAAGGGTGGTAGAATTGTGGTAACTGGAGAATTGTGCTTGGCAAATAAGTAGTTTATAAAGTTGTATTTCCTTTTGTAAAAGAAAAATTTAAAGGTGTGGTAGAATTGTGGTAACTGGAGAATAGTGTTTGGGCAAATAAGTAGTTATTAAAGTTGTATTTCCTTTGTAAAAGTAAAATTAAGGTGTGGTAGAATTGTGGTAACTGGAAATTGTGTTTGCAACAAGTCTTTTGTTTTGGTGGGGGGAGCTTAGCCTCTTTCTCTCTCTCCCTCGCACTGACTCGGTCTCTCTGTGGCTGGCCTTCAACCTGGCAGGATCTCTGGGTCCTTCTTCTATCTTTTGGGGCATTATGTGTGCTCCAGGGGTGAGTTTTTTTTATAATTAAGTTGTGACCACCATCCCCAGGGTACTAAAGTGTGTCAAAACACTGGTTTCGCCAGAGTTATGTCAAGGAAAGGACTAAATTTGTTGAGATATACCATTGGGAGAACAGCTATGCAGTGTGTAGATCGTTGTTTTGAAAATGTGAGGCTGTATTGTATATTCTGTACATATCTATTGAGAATACAGTTATATTTTTATAGTAGTAGTTTACTAACCTGTGAAGGGGGCTGGTAAAGGGTATCAGAGACACTCAGATGATCACCATGATGTAAGTATTCCCCCTAGACAAATAAGACCATTAAAAAAAAAGCTCCCCCCACACTAAAAACATGTAGTGAGAACCTTACTATCAAAGTAATAATGGACAAACCAACGTAACATGGGAGTTTGACCGGGAGAGTTATTTGACTGCTAAAATAACTCAAAACATTCTTTGAACTATATGTGCTGGTATGGGGTAATAACAGTTGCATGTTTCTGTAGAAGATTTACCAAGGTGGTGTCGTGGAAGTGTTGTTTCATATATTAGTTTACGGGTTGTTTTTCTCCTAAGTGGGGGGAAAGGGAGTAACACATTTTTGTGTGTTATGGTAAGTGCTATGTGCATAGTTTACATTCAATTTGTGTTATTTTATGTCCCTGTGGGAAAACTTTGTCCACTGATACTGTAAGAGGGAAGCAAGTGTTTAAAGATAAAACTATGTCAGAAGATGAGTCTTCAATTTTTAGGCTTCAGGAAGAAGGTAAAAAATTCATCAGTAAACTTTGCCTGTTAATAGGAAGATGAGAATCACCTACTCCAGGTGATATGGAAATGGAAGAATGAGACTAAAATTTAAAGCTTACTAGAGGCTGAAATGAAATTAATGAAAGCAAAGGGAGAAAGAACGTAAAAGGGTTAGGAGGTTCAGAACAAGAGCCTGAGCATACTTTAACATAACTAAAGCTGCAAATTTTGTCCCTAAGTTTACAGAGAGTGACCCAGATAGGTATTTTTTCTTTTTTGAGAAACGGGCTTTGGAGCAAGGATGGCCCAAACAGAAGGGGCTACCCTAGTTCGCACACAACTTGTAGGAAAAGGGAAATTCCAGAGAGTAGAGACTCTGGAGGGCAAGATTTTTTCTGATTATATAAATTAAAGAGGAAGTATTGCTTGCATACCAAATGAATACCTGAGAAATATAGGCAAAAGTTCAGGAATCAAAAATTTCAGGATGGGCAGACCTTAACTGATTTTGGGAATGAGAAACGTTCCTTTTTAAAAAAAATGGTTTGTTCTAAAGGAGTTAATAAAGACTATAACAAATTAGTAGATCTGATGTTCATGAGGAATTGTACAATCAATCCCTGTTGACCTCAGAGAATATTTAGAGGACAAAAACCAGATAATTTTTCTGAAGCACGGGATCTAGGTGACCGATTTTTGGCTCGCAGGGAATTGGTAAGTAAAAACAGTCATGCTGCTTCTGAAAATTTCCCCCACTCATTCTAAACCTTATTCCAAGTTTATGGTCATAAAGGTAAGTGGGACAAAATTTTCAGGAACAAATAAGGGCTGAGGTGCCTATAAAATAAAAGGAAAAGGTAAGTCAGCTGGAGTTCAAAAGTTTACCTAGACAATCAATAATGTTTCAGGTCCTCGAGTAAACAGAAACCAGTCCTAAAACCAAATGGTAAAAATACCTTTAAGAGTTATGCCTGTTACTACTGTAACAAAACGGGACACACTCAAAAGTTTTGCTGGTCAAGGCGGAGAGATCAGGAAAGGGGGGAAACCACCCCAGAGGACCCCTAACTGCAGAGATACATCCAGTTGCCTGCATTAGGTTTTTCAAGGCAAGGTGAGGAGGAACCTTTGGATCTAGCCCCCCAGGATGTGTATATTTTCTATTTGTCCACAGTTGGTTTGAAAAAAGGATGTAGGCAGAGTTGAGAACATATTGTCCTTGAGAGATGGATGAAAGCACCTACTCTTTGCTACGTGCTGGAGTGCTACCAGTGTCAAAGGATACCTATACTGGGGTAATATATTGTTGAAGGGTATTACGGGTTCAACCATAAGGACACCTTACCCCAAATTTAGGGTAAATCTGCATACCAATTTGGGCTATCTCCCTGTAGGTATCTCAAAATGAAATTCCCTTCAAAGGGGTCGACCTTTTATTGGGGGAAAATGTTATGGGTCTGTTAGACATTTGAGGAACAACTAGTTTGGGGGAAACCAAATCCAAATGTTGAGGAAATGGCTAGGAAAACCCTGCCAGACCTTCTCCCTGATGGTTCCACCTGAGAATTATGGCTCATGATAAATGCTACCAACAGTCTTCAATTCTATGAGGATGGTGAGGGTTTTAAGTTTGGTAACTCTGCTTTCTGATTTTAAACCTGCAGTCAACTGAAGAAAAGGATGTCCAGCCAGAGCTGAGCATGATTGGAGAATGGAATCATTAAATAATGTGAGAGAGGCTGCACCTGTAGGGTGCAATTAATTTCTGTGCAGGAAAATGTCGCTGTTGCTGAGGAGAGATTTTACAGTTAAATAAGTGTTTTCATTTCAGGGAGGAAACTCTTACAAAAAATTTCCCACCTCTGTTTGCAGTATCGAGGGAAGGAGAACAAGGTTTTTGTCCCCCAATGGTGATGTCCAAGGTTTCCGGGCATTTTTTCTGGTCTCAGCTGGGGAGACTGTCAGAGAGTATATGAGACCTATCATGTCTTTCAATTTTTATAGGGAAACCCTAGTCTAAGTATTAAACCTGTTCCCCTCCAGTCTATTTCAGCACCAGGTGAACCCTTCAGCAAGCTGGTAGTAGATGTACTTGGTCCATTCCCAAGGACCAAACTGGGAAATGATTATTTACTCACAATATTTGCTCCACTACCAGTACCTGGAAGCAGTCCCTCTGCATAAGATAACTGCTCATGTAGTCTTAAGGGTTTTGATGAAGTTCTTTTTTCATGTTTGTTTTCCTCAAGCAGTGCAAGAAGACCAAGGGCCTAACTTTACCTCAAAGCCTTTTAGAAATTTTTTGAAGGGACTAAAATAGAGCCTCAGTGTTCAAACTGTGTATCACTCTCCATCTCAAGGGGAAATGAGAAATTAAAATCAAACCCTCAAGACAATGATGCCACCTATGGAATAGACAATACTAACAACTGGGATGAGAGGATCCTTTCTTGTATTTGCTGAGTGGGGAAGCACTGGAATCTCTGAGCTATTGGTTTTGGGGAGGATGGTGATGCTCCCCCCTCGGAGCTTTTTCTCAGTTTCAACACTGTTTGACTCGTATGAGGTGGATGGTACCAGTAAAACGTGCCCAACAACCAACCAGGATGATGATTGGGACCATAATGTGGACCATGATACTCTGGAGCTGGAGAGGAAAAGTGCTGATATTTGGAGAAAATTCATGTGAAAATCTGTATGGCAAGTTGCTGTGAGCTGAACATGTTGTGGGGGAAGTTCCCAGGGTTAGATAAAAAAACCCACACCCCCAAGCAAGAGAAGAATGAGTATAGTGTACACAGTAACCGGTTAAAGGTTTGAAGTTAAGTCAAAAATTCGAGAGACCAATGTTTTAATGGAATGTAAAGGGCTGCAAAACAATAATCTGTATGAAATACCAAAAGTGTATTTAAGAAAAACATGTGTGTAAAAGATTTTGGGGAAAAGCATGCTTGTTTTAATGGGGAAAAAAAGTTGGAGAGTTGGCTCAGCCACCTTGGAACTTTAAAAAGTTTGGGATGTCAGTTTAAAGGGGAAAAGTTTAAAAATTTAATGAAGAAATTGTTAAGGAAGCTGAGTCAATTCAACAATTTTTGTGAGGAAAAATCTGTATGAAAAAATTGGAGATGGAGGAAGAAGTGAAATTCTTCCAACACCGTTTTGTAGTGCTTAGTGAGAGTCAGTGGGCATTCCCATCTTCATGGTTTCCCAAATTAGATGGCAACCCTGGGCATAAACACTGACTACCACAGAGTACGTTTAACAACTAAGGTTTACAGGGTTAAAGATTATACTTATGCACTAAAAGATGCAAACATTTTAAATAAGCTAAAACAGGAAGATGTATTTCCATGGTCTGTGTTCCAGTACCATTTTAATGTTGTAATGCAAATTGTGTTCATTGAGTGCTTAAAATTTGTGTGTGAGATGGAAAAGTGATGGTTTTTGTGTAAACTTGATGTATCCAACCTGGGTGCAAAGAGAAGTCTTTTGGGGTTTGTTGTTGCACTGCGAGAGGTTGCAGAACTGTTATTGTCTATGAACAACCTTCTAAGTTTAAATGTCAACATTTACCACAGGAAAGAAAATTTTCATTTTGGGGCTGGCTATTCAGCATTTGTACATGTCTCAGGATCTCTTTTATCCTGTTCCTATGTATAGTGACTAAAATCAGACTCTTAAAATGGGCTTTGTTCCTACAGCCTTTTTTAAATTTGAAAGTTAAATATATAAAAGGCTCAGAGAATGTGGTTGCTGATGCTCTCTCTAGATGTTTCATGTAGAAAGCATGGTGCATACTTTGTACATAGTGTTTGTCATGTGCTGACCTTGTTGTTTTTGCAGTGGTGAACTCTCGGCGAGCCTGAGTACTCTCTACCACCGTCTGACTGTAAGGAGTTGAGTCGGAGGGCCCAAAAATGTGACGAGGTCAGGGTGTACGTGAATTTTGAGTTGAGGGAGTGGTTGACAACCTTCGGTAACTTGAGACGTTCAGGAAGGTATGTGATGTGGTGTCTTGGGTGCTCTATGTACAAAACGGCCCGACGATTTGCCTTTTTGGTCCCTTGGACCCCTCCATGTTCTATGACAGCCTCCTCATAATAGTTTGGAGGATCTGTGTGGAGTGGACCTCGGAAGATGGGGTTAAGTGCCCGACCTTTAAGGATCGTGATGTTGACTGGGAAATCTCACGTTTGGTTCGGGGGCCACCAAGTGAGAGACACCCCTTTACATGTTTTGTGAAGTTTCCTGCCTGGGGGACACCTGACGCTCTGGGTTTGGCTCTACTCCGTCTCCTGATCAGGAAGGGTGCCACCCTGGAGTACCAGTTGCTTGCTGGATTACCATAGCAGAGGCACAGGCCTGTTGGTGCGGGCTTTCACAGTGGGCATTGTGTGAAAAAAATTTTTCATTGTAATGTTATTGTTAAAAGTCCTAAAATTGTAAATAGTTACACACTTGAGTATATGGGTATGGGTTTAAAATTTCTTTTCTAAAAAATTCTGCAATCTCTTGTAAATAACAGTAAAGTGAAGAGTAGTTATGGTGCTGGGAAAAGTAGCATTTCTAGTAGTCTTGTTTACCGCCTTTAGACTTAAGCAATATACTTTTACTAGCCGTATCCTGAGGGACACAGCTACTTTTGTGAGACTTCTCTGGAGGGGGGGGTGTTATGGGGCTATAGGACCCAACATGTATTTATAAGTAACAGTTACTCTGAATACCTAATTATATTGAATTGATGGGGGCTTTGCTCTAAATGTCAAAGGCTGATCAACCTTATGAATGAGAAGCAGCTGGGTCAAGCCTATTTTTCTCAATATAATAGGTTATACTATAGACACATAAACACACAAATTAAATAAGTAGTTTAAAAGTTGTATTTCCTTTTGTAAAAGTAAAATTAAGGTGTGGTAGAATTGTGGTAACTGGAATTGTGCTTGGCAAATAAGTAGTTTATAAAGTTGTATTTCCTTTTGTAAAATAAAATTAAGGTGTGTAAGAATTGTGGTAACTGGAGAATTGTGCTTGGGAAATAAGTAGTTTAAAAGTTGTATTTCCTTTTTTAAAAGTAAAAAATTTAAGTGTGGTAGAATTGGGTAACTGGAGAATTGTGCTTTGGGAACAGTCTTTTGTTTTGGTGGAGGAGCTTAGCCTCTTCTCTCTCTCCCTCGCACTGACTCGGGCTCTCTGTGGCTGGCCTTCAACCTGGCAGGATCTCTGGGTCCTTCTTCTATCTTTTGGGGCATTATGTTGCTCCAGGGGGGAGTTTTTTTTTATAATTTAAGTTGTGACCACCATCCCAGGGGGACTAAAGTGTGTCAAAACACTGGTTCGCCCAGAGTTATGTCAAGGAGAGAGGACTAAAGTTTTGAGATATACCATGTGGAGAACAGCTATGCAGTGTGTAGATCGTTGTTTTGAAAATGTGAGGCTGTAATTGTATATCTGTACATATCTATTGAGAATACAGTTATATTTTTATAGTAGTAGTTTACATAACCTGTGAAGAGGGCTGGTGAAAGGGTATCAGAGACACTCAGGATGATCAGCCATGATGTAAGTATTACCCTAGACAAATAAGACCAATTAAGTAAAAGCTACCCCACACTAGAACATGTAGTGAGAACCTTACTATCAAAGTAATAAGGGACAAACCAACGTAACAATCAAGAACTGCAAGAAGCCCCTATCACGAGCCTTTTCCATCCTATGGAGAGGGAGCATGGACACGGGGGTCGTCCCACAGTTACTAAAAACAACAGACATAGCCCACTCCACAAAGGGGGCAGTAAAGCAACAGCAAAGAACTACAGACCCCAAAACACTACATCCCATATTCATAAAAATCTTTGAAAGGGCCCTAAGAAGCAAGATCACCACGCATCTAGAAACCCATCAGTTAAACAACCCCGGGCAACATGGGTTTTAGAACAGGTCGCTCCTGTCTGTCTCAACTATTGGACCACTACGACAACGTCCTAAATGCACTAGAAGACAAAAAGAATGCAGATGTAATATATACAGACTTTGCAAAAGCCTTCGACAAGTGTGACCATGGCGTAATAGCGCACAAAATGCGTGCTAAAGGAAAACAGGAAAGTCGGTCGATGGATCTATAAATTTTTTCCCCACTAACAGAACACAAGAGTAGTCGTCAACAGAGTAAAGTCCGAGGCAGCTACGGTGAAAAGCTCTGTTCCACAAGGCACAGTAAATCGCTCCCCTCTTGTTCCTCATCCTTATATCCGACATAGACAAGGATGTCAGCCACAGCACCGTGTCTTCCTTTGCAGATGACACCCGAATCTGCATGACAGTGTTTTTCCATTGCAAACACTGCAAAGCTCCAGCAGACATCAACCAAAAACTTTTAATGGGCCCGCAGAAAACAATATGAAGTTCAACGATGAGAAATTTCCCAATTACTCAGATATGGTAAACATGAGGAATTAAATCTTTATCAGAGTACAAAACAAATTCTGGCCACAAAATTGAGAAACACCAACGTCAAAGACCTGGGGGTGATCATGTCGGAGGATCTCACCTTCAAGGACCATAAACACTGTATCAATTGCATCTGCTAGAAAATTTACAGGATGGATAATGAAACCTTCAAAACTAGGGAGGCCAAGCCCATGATGACACTCTTCAGGTCACTTGTTCTATCTAGGGTGGAATATTGCTGCACACTAACAGCACCTTTCAAGGCAGGTGAAATTGCCGACCTAGAAAATGTACAGAGAACTTTCACGGCGCGCATAACGGAGAAAAAACACCTCAATTATTGGAGCGCTTGAGGTTCCTAAACCTGATTCCTGGAACGCAGGAGGAGAGATACATGATTAATACACCTGGGGAATCATAGAGGGACTAGTACCGAACTGCACACGAAAATCACCCACTACGAAAGCAAAGACTTGGCAGACGATGCACCATCCCCCCAATGAAAAGCAGGGGTGTCCCCTAGCACGTTAAGAGACCAACAATAAGTGTCAGGGCCCGAGAGTGTTAACTGCCTCCCAGCACCATAAGGGGGATTACCAACAGACCCCCGGCAGTCTTCAAGCTGGCACTGGACAAGCACCTAAAGTCAGTTCCGATTTAGCCGGCCTTTTGGCTCGTAAGTTGGTTTGCGTGCAGCCCGCACAACAGCCTGGTTGATCAGGTCTGATCCACCAGGAGGCCTGGTCTCAGACGGCCGCGGGGGCGTTGACCCCGGAACTCTCTCCAGGTAAACTCCAGGTAATAGTATTGATGTCGAGGGCAACATACTAACATGAACAAGCTGTCAGCATAGTTTGCTGATCCCCTGTATATGAATATGTTATCTGAGTATCATAGTTAGTACCATCCATATGTATTACAATTTTACCCCTTGCTAGGCTCAAATGACTAGCTTGCGTGATAACACGTGATGCCGTATGTGAGCGCTGCCTCCCGGCCTCGTCCTCACTCCAACTGTAGGTCTACGAGAAGGCAACACAGGCATCTGGGCTCCCCTCTCACACTCTGCTAATATAAGTGTTACCATCCAACAAGTGTGTTTAAACTCCAGCCATCACATCTACATGAACCCTCCCAACACTACTGTATCTGATTCTTTTGTTATCTGACCCAGCCTGAGCTGCTTTGTATATAGATTTTTTTTTTATCAATGGATTTTAGGATACTATTTACAAGCCGTTTATTCTCTTTGCTGCGATAATGCCTGTTATAGAGATTTTAAATGTTTTGAAAAATTTTTTTGACACATCATCAATATCATGGCTGTCAGTTAGCTCTCTCTGCCGGTCAATGTCACCTAATGCTGAAAAAAGTTGTTTACTGATGACTATTGCTTTGTAACTGTTTTCCATACATCCAACTCAACAAGAGTTTTTCAACCTCCTTAATAATCTGTGGCCTCTGCTCTGATATCACTTTCATGGTTTTTGCGAGGTCAGCAGCTGTAATTTTTTCCCTCTGGCACAATATCATGCTAATGGTAGACTTTGATTTACCAAAAAGTTTTGCTATATCACCCATGCAGAGTATATCTTCTTCATACTTTCTAATGACTTCTTTTTTAAACTCAACAGTCCATTTTACAAATTCTTTTTTGTTTTTTTGTTTTTTTTTGCTTTCATCTTTTTATCCTTTTTTGGACCCATGATTGCTTATCTCACAATAAAAAAAAAATTGCACCTAAACTGCAAAATACACCTACCATCCGACTTACGACCTGCTCGACTTACGACCACTCGACTTACGACCATGTTTTTTATGCCAAATTTCTGGGAAATAAACAACTATTTGTGTTGTACACAGCATTTATCCTAAACATTACAGTATTAACAACATAAAAAGTAAAGTAAAACATGAAATCCCAAATAAAACAATAAAGTTATTACAAAAATGTTTTGTTGATAATCAGTAGTAAAGTTGACTTACGACCATTTCGACTTACGACCGGTTTCTCGGAACCCAACTCGGTCGTAAGTCGGTTGGTAGGTGTAACATAAAGTTGACAAGATGCACAACAAAAGCTCAAGAGATGTTTACAACATGCGAGTTAGTGAACATGTGACCCAAGCCATTCACATTGACGATCGACAACTAAGAGAACGTAAGAAAACCAGGACATTCTTTTCTTGAATTCCTCTATTCTGTTTATTACAATACATAGTACATTACTGTATAAACATTTAAAAACATACTAAAAATGCTATAAATGGTGCAAAGGTGACATTAAAACAATATCAAAGATGGTTGGCACAAATCCACTACCATTATGGTATGCTCCTTCCTTAGCAACGAATTTGTTTACCAATGCAGTCTTAAGAACGGAACTCCATCGTTATATGACGAGAGGCTGTACACAACTTTCCTCATAAAAATCTTAGTCCTGGTTTTGTCTCTGTAGATGCCTTCCTTTCCCATTACATTGTAAAATGTTCCAAACTTCAAAACATTCACAACTTAACCTGATTCTTTTCTCTCCTCCCTCTTCCCCTTTCCTTTTTCCCTCTTTCTTCTTTGGGTTTTCTGTCTTCTGCCTTGGGTGTCTGGTTCTTTTAATTCCTCCCCCTTGCTTCTGCTCCTACCCTTATGGGCCCCTAGCTCTCCTGCAGTTCTCCTCTTTCTTGGTCTTTAACTCCACTATTATTACTACTACTACCTATCTACTTCCTTACCTACTACATCTCTTGTCCCATTCCTGTCTGCTGGCCTATATATGCTGCCCCCTTCTCTCCTTTCTGTTAGTGTGAATTTGTAAATGGTCCAAGTTGGATCGAAATGTCTTTGTAAGCTTCTCTCTCCTATGTGCGGGTTATTGGTATGTTCCAGTCACGATATTGTGCCTTTTTGTTATTTATTAACTAATACCAAATTTCTAGCATACGAACTACAGTACCTGATTCGCTGGGCAGTGGTTCTTATGTCAATTTGTGTTTGGCAAATAATATGTGGTGCTCTGCATCCAGAGTAGTTGTTTCTCCACGTGTTTGTGAGTAGGGGAGGGAGGAGTGGCAGAGTCCCCACCTCACCCACGCTCATCTCACACCACCATACACCACTACACTCTCACACCCTCTCTGCTGTTTTTCTATGAATGCAGTGTGAATTCTTGCCAGGGCTGTGTATCTGAGTGCCCAAGGTCACTCGAACCATGTGGATCACGAAGCCACATGTAGATAAGGCCACGTGGATCTACAAGCCACGTGGAGTGAGCCATGTGAGTTACCAAGCCAGATGTCCAAAGCCACATGGTGTTGTCTGCTGCCTGGCATCACCTTGCAATGTCACCTATGACGTCTGGCTGACATCACCTCGAGACATCACCGAGGATGTCTGCCCAATGTCACCTCATACCCTGTTATGTTATAGCTCAGCCACAGCGATGTCTGCTGTGTTGCAACATCTGTCCAGATGTGGGCTCAGATTGGTAGCCCTATGCCACTAAGTGTCAACACCATAGTGCCGCAAAATATGAACCCAATTGGGCATAAAAGTAACAGCCTGGTTGATCAGGCTCTGATCCACCATAAGCCCTGATCATGGAATAGGCCACAGGGGCGTTGATCCCCGAAACTCTCTCCGAGTAAGCAGAAGTAGTGTGCAGTAACATAAGTAGAGAGAAATTAAAGAATAGCGTTAAAAAAAAATAAAACCTCTCCTCACTTAATGATGGAGCTTCATTTCTAAGACCACATCAGTAAACAAATTCATCACTTAGTGAGGAATACACTATAATGGTAGCGGGTTTGTGTCAACCATCTTTGATATTGTTTTAATGTCACCTTTGCACCATTTAAAACATTTTTGGTATATTTTTAAATACTTATACAGTAGTGTACTGTATACTGTGATAAACAGAATAGAGAAAATCAACTCTAACATACATTAAGTACGTATATTGGTAAGAGAGCCTGTCGTAAATCCAAGTCATCGGTAAATGAGTACGTCGCTAAGCGAGGAGAGGATGTAATGGGATGTCTGCTCATGTTAAAGCCATTCTTTATATTAACAAGTTTAGAAAGACAGCTAAAAGAAATTTAATGAATAAAGAATATGAATAGGAGGAAAATTATTCTTATATTGTTATATGGTAAGCAATATAATCTTCATCTAATATATTCAAATGAACTGTTTTTCACTGTTACAATTAATTAAGACTGCATCAAATATCTAGGGATGCCTAACCCATGATGATTCTCTTCAAATAGCTTGTTTTCTCTCTCTAGGTTGGAATATGGCTGTAATCTAATGGCCCCTTTCAAGGCAGATGAAACTGTATTCCTGGAGAATATACAGAGAACTTTCATGACACATATAAGTATGCTAGAGCACCTGAATTACTGGGAACAGTTAAGTCAAAAACAGGGTGAAGATGCCTTCTGTACTCTCCGTCAACGTCAACGTGCTCTCTCTGCGTCTCTTCCACAAGATCTCTGTAACCTTCTCTCTACAATTGCTTTTGACACTGCTCACCTGAATTCACAAGTTCATTCTTCTAAACTACAGAATAAACTCCGTCTCATCTCAGAAAGCCCTTGATCTAAATTCTCCTTACCAACTATGTTACTAACCTGTCTTCTGTTACACTCTCTCAATATGAGCTTGAACTTCTTGGTTTTGGTTTTTCCTTTGCCACTTCACCTACCCCTCGTGCTGCTATTGCCCTAAGTAGCTCTTTTGATTCTTTTCGTCAGTCTTGCTCCCATAATCTTCCTGACTTGTCCACTTTTTGTGGCGTTCTCCTTCCTGATCTTGATAGTCTGTTTTCTAAGAACCACCACCTTCTGTGCCATTACCAACTTGCCCTTTCTTCTCTTAAATCTAACACTAACATTGTCATACTATCTTCTGACAAAGGTAATTCGGTAGTTATCCTTGATTGCAAGGATTACCTCCTTAACCCTTTCAGGGTCGACAGGCCCTCTCAGAGACTTGTTCTCAGGGTCACCTAAATTTCAAAAAAAAAAAAAATATATATATATATTTTCTTGTGAAAATATAGAGAATCTTTTCCCGATCATAATGACATCAAAAGTATGAAATTTGATGGAAAACTTACGGAATTATGCTCTCGCAAAGTTAGCGGTCTCGACAATGTTCATGCATCGGCGATTTTGCCCACTTTGAGCCCTATTTTTGGCCAATTCCACTTTACTAGTCGACAAAAATCATGAATATGTCGCTAGAACTCCATTTTTTCTATCGAATGAGTGCAAGAAACCACCCATTTACCGATTTTAACTATCCAATACAGTGGTCAGAATTTAGCAATTTTGCCAATTTCACACAAATTTCAAAAGATGCCAATTTCCAAATAGGGTCCAGAATAAACAAGAAAGACATTCCTGGCACTAAAATGACATTCCTCTGTTCATTAGTCACGTCCCAATGCCCCTCTTACATTCATTTGCTTTCCACTTTGAATTTTTTATTCTCACAAAAAAATAGAAGATTTACTGTTATGCAGACTACTACATTAGTGTAAAAAATAGTATAAATAATATCGGTGCATTTGTGAAAGAATATTAGACTCACCAGTTGATGTGTATTGGACACTTAGCATGATTTGTTTACTTTTGAAATTTGGTAAAAATCGAACATTTCTGCTACTTTGAGCTCAATTTCAAGGTACTTTTCATTGTAAAATCAGTCAAAATCATCTTAATTTCTGTAACATGTTTTCCATTCTATAGAATGAGACCAGGAAAACTAGAATACAACAATAAATACCATACGAAAATACAGTGCAAAGTCGCTGTTTTAATCCAAAAACACAAAGTTTTTTTTTCCTCATTACGCACTGTGTGCTGCAGGATTTTTTTTATACTGCACACACTGACCACATAGACCCATTCTTTCATATGTAGGCCTACCAGCTTTCTCTCACTAGATTTGAGGGCGCTAGAATTTAGGCATACTAGTACGTCAAAAACCCTGGTGCGTAAGCCATACTAGTACGGCCGAAACCCTGAAAGGGTTAAAGCTGATGTCTTGCTCTCTGACTCACGTACCTACACTCCTCTCATTTCCAACCCTCTTGATTCCATCAAGAGAACTTTCAACAAGAAACTAAGGACTCTCTCCAACCTTTGTCCCCCTGACTTTGACCTTGTTCAACGTTTTCATGTCAACTTCCCCTCTCTGCCCTATTTCTATGGTCTTCCCAAAAATCATCAACCTGATATTCCTCTACGTCCCATCATATCCTCTAGAGGTTCTGCCTCTTATTCTCTTGCTTCTTGGCTGGCCAAAACCCTCACTCTCTTTCTTGGTACTTTTTCTCCTGCCCACCTCCGTCACTCTCAAGACTTCATTGAATGGGTTCGCTCTCTCACGACCTGTAAGATGCTTAGTCTTGACGTTGAGGCCCTCTTCACCAATGTTCCTCTTGATGATGTCCTTGATTTTCTTAAAGAGAAGGTCCATGAAGGGTTTCTTCATTTCACTATACCTATTGATGTCTTTCTTGATCTTATCCGCCTCTGTGTGGACTCTAATTCCTTTTTCTTCCAACGGAAATATTATTCTCAAACATTCAGTGTCACTATGGGCTCTCCTCTCTCTCCTGTCCTTGCTAATCTTTACATGGAATACTTCAAGACTGTTCTTCTTCCTACCATCGATGTGCACCCTTCACTCTGGCTCCGCTATGTAGATGACATCTTTGCTCTGTGGCCTCATGACTCTAGTCTCTTCCAACCATTTCTTGATGCTCTTAACAACCTTGCCTCTTCCATTAAGTTTCAAGCTGAATGGGAATCTAATTCCTTGCTTCCTTTCCTTGATGTCCATGTCCATCACTCAGATACAGGTTGTGCCTTTTCCGTTTACTGTAAGCCTATGCACAGCGGCATGTACATTCACTACTCTTCTTATCATGCTTCCTCTGTCAAGAAAAGTGTTCTTATCACTCTCTTTCTCTGTGCTCTCCACATTTATGATCCTCAGTTTCTTCAATCAAAAATTTCCACTCTTCATAATTCATTTTCCCGTCTTGGCTACCCTTCCCATTTCATAGAAACTGCCTTCTCAAGGGCGAAACTTAATTTCTTCTCTCCCTAACTCTCTACTCCTAGGAACTCTTCTGTCCTCTGCCTTTCCTACACTTCCGGTCTTTCTAATCTCAACAACTCTCTCCGTTCCTTAGACATCAAACTTACTTTCCGCCAAACTAACACTCTTCGCACTAATCTCATTTATACCTTTCCTCCCCCAATAGATGCTTCTGGTGTCTACTCTATTTTTTGTTCCTTTTGAACTCTTCAGTACTTTGGAGAAACTGGTTGATTTCTTTCTGACAGACTTAGGGAGCACAAAAGTAGTGTTAGGCTTGCCGACACTAACAATGCTCTTTTCTGTCTCATCAGAGATCACAGTCATCCTATTGACTGGTCTTCTGCTAAAACTGTCTTCCCTACTTCCAACTTTAACAGTCGCCGTCTGGTTGACTCCTCCCTTATACACAACTTTCCTTGTATGAATCTTAGTCCTGGCTTCATCTCTGTAAGATGCCTTCCTTTCCCACTACATTGTAAAATGCTCCAAACTTCAGAACACCTGTGACTTAACCAGATTTCTCTTTATTCTTCTCCCTCTTTCCCTTTCCTCTTTCCTTTTTCTCCTTTGGGATGTCTTTCTTCAGCCTTGGGTATCTGTTCCTTCATTATTTTATTTTCCCCCTCCCCTCTGTGTTCTTGCTCTTACCCTCTATGGGTCCCTAGCTCCCTTGCAGTGCTCCTCTTTCTTAGTATTTGATTGGCTCCTCCTCCACATACTACCTTCTACCTCCACTACTACCACTACCACCTCCTGCCTATACATACTCCCTCCTTCTCTTCTTTTCGTTAGTGTGACTTTGTAAATGGTCCAAGTCGGACCGAAACGTCGTCGTAAGCTCCTCTCTTCTATGTTTGGGTTATTTGTGTATCATTCCAGTCATGGTATTGTGCCTTTTTTGTTATTTAGGAGAGGGGAGTTGTTAAATGGAGAATTAGAGGTATTGGGAAGGTGGAGGGAATATCTTGACGAACTGTGAAATGTTGATCAAGATAGGGAAGCTGTGATTCGTGTATAGGGCAAGGAGGAATAAAAATCTTTAGGAGTGAGGAAGAACCAGTTGTGAGTGTGGGGGAAGTGCATGGGCAGTGGGTAAATCAGCCGAGATTGATGAGATAAAGATAGAAATGTTAAAAGCGGGTAGGGATACAGTTATGGAGTGGTTGATGCTTTTATTTAATAAACGTATGGAAGAGGGTAACATACCTAGGGATTGGCAGAAAGCATGCTTAGTTCCTTTGTATAAACCATCCATGCTGTAGTTTGTATGTCAGTTTACGTGTGGCCAGCAGTAGCACCCTGGTTGATCAGACCTTGATCCACCACAAGGCCTGGTCTCGGACTGGGTCATGAGGGCGTTGACCCCCGTGTCAGCATAGCTAATAAATATGTTTATGTAGCACATCTTAGTATCGCAGTTAGTACCATATGCAGTACCATCATTTAGCATGAGTTTATTTGGCACGATTTGGGTATAGTGCGATTGAAGAATTGCAGCACAATTTTATGTAACACATCCTAAGACCAATTTAACACGGTTCAGTTTGCGGGAAGGAAAAAAAAACTTCCCTTTTCCTCAAGCGGCTGCCTTGTTGTGGATCAGCGGGAGAGACCTCCTGCCATCCCCAGCCTCCCCCCAGCACCATCCCAGCATTCAAACTTCATACGTGTCCAGTCCAACTTCTCTGCTACAAGCTTGTGATTGTGAATTGTATTTCGATCTTTTAATTGCTATATCTTGTATCTGCCAAGCAATCATGACACCCAATAGGTATACCAGTGTTCCTCAAAGTGGCAAGAAAAGGTGTAAGCATTTAAGTCTTAGAATTAATGAAGGAAACAAAGATAGACAAGACATCCTGTGGCCATAATGAAGTGTTACTTTGTACACATAAAAAAGAGGTAAATGTAAGTTTGTGTGACTGGCTGACTTACTGAATGACTGAGTGACTTGATTGACTTAATGATTTGGCAGGCTTATTGAATGACTTGACTGACTTACTGAATGACTTACTGAATGACTTGATTGACTTACTGAATGATTTTACTGACTTACTGAATGACTTGACTGACTTACTGAATGACTTGACTGACTTACTGAGCGATTTGACTGGCTTACTGAATGACTTGACTGACTTAATGAATGACTTGATTGACTTACTAAATGACTTAATGAAGACTTGCCCAACTTACTGAACGACTTGACTGACTTCCTGAATGACTTGACTAATTTACTGAACGACTTGACTAACTTACTGAATGACTTGATTAACTTACTGAATCACTTGCCTGACTTACTGAAACGACTTGACTAACTTACTGAAAGGGCTTGACTGATTTACTGAATGACTTGACTAACTTACTGAATCCTTGCTGACTTTTGAATGACTTGACTGATTTATTGAACGCTTGGGCTTTCTGAATGACCTAAAAGACGGGAAACACCCGAATGACTTTAAATGAATGGGCTTGACTGACTGAATCACTTTCTGACCCTTTCTGGTAACTTTACTTACTGAACAACCTTGATGACTTTTGAATCATTGACTTACTGAATGACTTGATGACTTATGAATACTTGACTGACTTATTTTAAAGACTTGACTGATTTAATTTAAAAATTTATTTCTGAATGACCTAAACCCGACTGAATCCCCCCCTGACTTGGCTTACGAATGACTTTACTGGGTGAATCACTTGTCTGACTTTCTGGGGAAAAATTTACTTACTGGGAAAAACTTGATGATTTCTGAATCCAACTTGACTTACTGAAGGGCTTGACTACTTATGAATCACTTTACTGACTTCCTGAATGCCCTTGGGCAAATTTTTTGAAAGACTTGACTAACTTTCTGAATGACTTGATTTTTAAATTAAGAATCCTTTTCCTGACTTACTGAACGACTTGACTAACTTACTGAATGACTTGACTAACTACTGAATCACTTGACTGACTTATTGAATGACTTGACTGATTTATTGAACGACTTGACTTACTGAATCATCTGACTGACTTACTGAATCACTTGACTGACTTACTGAATCACCTGACTGACTTACTGAATCACTTGACTGACTTACTGAATCACCTGACTGACTTACTAAATCACTTGACTGACTTACTGAAGGGACTTGACTGAATGACTTAGACACTCCAGTACAACCATCAACTTCAGTACCAGAACCTCTACCATCCACCTCAGCCCAGTAGGACCACAACATAACTCTCCACTCTCTTCACAATCATCCACAAACACCAGCACCCACAAGTTAAGGAAAAAAAATACTATTATTTCTGTTACATTTGTGGTCTTAACCCTTTGAGGGTTTTCGTCGTATAGTACTTTTTACGCGTAGGGGTTTTTGAGTACTAGTACGCATAAATTCTAGCGGCCTCAAATCTCGCGCGAAAAGGCTGGTAGGCCTAGGTGTGAGAGAATGGGTCTGCGTGGTCGGTGTGCGCGGTAGAAAAAAAATCTGGGACCCAGTGGTGCATTGTGGGAATGCCCTCTTAGTAAACAATGTCCACCATGCTCGCGGTAAGAAGCTCCTCACTCCTCGGCGAATTGGGACACTTTTGTTCCCCAGTGACAGTTCTAATAGTGATGGAAGTGCCAGTGAAGATGAGTTTCGTGGTTTTAGTGAGGTTTTGACCGAAACTAATGACCATAATATCGGTAATAGTGAAGAAAACCCAGACGACCCTCAGCCTTCCACCTTGGTGCTGGGCCCTCGTGTTCACGTTCAGTTGTTCCAGAACCCAAGAGGAAACTTCTATTTCCCAAATCCAGACTCAGATGAGGGGCATGGGTGATGTTTAGTGATAGTGAATATGAACTACAAGCTCTTCAAACTAGTTCCAGTAGTGATAGTGAAGTGCAATATTCCCCAGTGAAGCGTCAGTATATACGACGATATATGCGCTTGGAAGTGTGCCATATGCTATTCCAAGGGGAAGGAGTGTATCTCGGAGACATCCCGTGGCTGTACAACAGGAACAGACAGTGAAAATGACGAAGATACTGTTGCAATTGGGATGGGAAAATGTGTGTGGTGGTAGTGGTGCCGGCGGTGAGGCACCAGCAGTGGGCCATGCTGCCACCCACGTGCCACCCACGCCGCTGCCTCAGCTGATCTAGAACAAAGGGGCCCCCATCCCCCACTCCCCCACCAACCAGCCTCCCCAACCACAACCTCCACAACCACAAACCTCCACAACCACAACCACCTGTCATTGTCCAGTACCCACCAGCAGACCGCACCTGGGATTGGCAGGAAGCTGTCAATTTTGTTCCAAAATCCCCACCAGTTGATGGCAGCCAAAGTGGAATACGGCCATCTTGTGCACTTGGGAACAATGCCACTGAACTGGAATGTTTCGAGTTATTCTTTGACGAACCACTGATGAAAAGTATTGTCATGGAAAGCAACACATACTACAAGTACACCATGGCAAGCACATTACTTTCACCAAAATCACGTCTACACCAGTGGAAGGAGGCAACTGTGGCTGAGATGTATCTTTTCTTTGCCACAATAATGCTTATGCACATGGTATAAGCACAAAGTGAATCATACTGGTCAACAGACCCCCTGATTGCAACACCAGGTTTCAGTGATATAATGCCAGTGAATCGATTTGTGCTAATGTTACGTATGCTTCACTTCTCAGATAAAACCAGGCCTGACAGAACTGACAGGTTATATAAGATTAGGAATGTGTTTGTGTATCTGAAACAGAAATTCAGTACGCATCTTTATCCCTTCAGGAAGCTTGTAATTGACGAGTCTTTGATTCTGTTCAAAAGGGAAAACTCTCTTTCAAGCAGTACATACCAAGCAAGAGGAAACGCTTTGGTATAAAGTTGTTTGTGCTTTTGTGATTGTTACAGTGGTCTGGTATTGGATATTATTTGTGTACACTGGAAGTTATACATTGCAAAATACCAGGAAGTTATTGGGCATCTCAGGTGATGTGGTTCGAGCAATGATAGAACCCTACTTGGTAAGGGGCATATATTATATACAGATAACTGGTACACCAGCCCTCACTCAGTGATTTTTTTCGAG